>OU744723.1:30050170-30505170 GCA_916613615.1 Steromphala cineraria | reverse complement strand
GAGAATACTCCTTTACAGCAAGGTCAAGGTCACCCTCAGGTCTGTAAAACACAGAGGAACATTAAGTTCATATATTGATCGAAATTTCACATATGTTTTGCATCTTGAATGACCCTAGATATGAAAAAGACGTTCAGACTAATGAATGGCCAATAGCCTGTGCAATTGTTAATTTCAGTGAGCTGACAAATGATACCTTTTTTTTATCTGACCGTGGAAACTGAATGAAACCTGACACTTGGCATGTGCTTATGTTGCAATAATTTGTTCAAGAAAAAAATGATGAACAATTATTTAGCAGACAGTAAGGATGCCAATCTACCGATATTTCTCACGGCCTCTGCCACGTCCTCTGCCACGCCCTCTACCTCGACTCTGGCCGATCTCCTTTTCACTCTGTGCGGGACAGCGCCTCAAGGGGAGCTCCAGCTGGTGCAGTAGTCCCTCCCTCTCTCTCCTGCTCACATGGTGGGCCAATCAACATCAACATTTGTCAAAAATGAATGAAAATCTCAAAGAAGACGTTTGTCAAAACAACTGACTTATGAGTTATATTATTTCCTATGAGGTGGACTTTATAAGGGTTATCATGTTTTATCATGTTACACAGGTTTTCTCTTTTTCATTCAAGCATGCTTAGGCAATAATCTTGTCTGTTTTCAGTCATAATTTTGAAATATCAGTCACTTAATCCCAAGTTGAATGTTCATTGTGACTTGCTTCGACATGTGACAAATATCAAAAGTTTTGCATGTAAAAACTTGATCAATCATCATGCACCTTAGCAATCAGGACAAAATTTACCAAAAGTATCGTTTCAAAGTATTTTAAACATGTCTTACTTTTATGGACGTTTGATAAAGTTTGAATATCCAAATCACACTGAAATCAATCAATTATCAGGATAATATATACGTCTTAACTTCTACGTCTTACGTCTGACCAATCACATATTCTTTTTTCGGAATATTCTTGGCTACCTTCAGGACGCAGACTGCGCATGCCGACTGGGAGAACAAACAGGTTTCGCTACTCTTTTATTCCAAACAGTGTTCGTTCCTACAATGAGCAGTTTATTGATTAAAGGGGCACAATGCGCTCGCGGGTTAATTAATTATTTGTTGGAAAAGCTTAATTAGCCAAGCGTAACGAGGTCGGAAATCTCAATCAGCGTGACCACTACTCAGCGATGTTTGTTTTGCGCAGCGCCCTACTCGCGCGGTACTCAACCGGATACGAGATTGTTTATAAGTCCAAACAATATGGCCGAATAAAATCATCTTATGTCCAATCAAACTTCAATACTAGGCATACCCAGTAACATCTGCAAACTTATTACGTACCAAAAATTAAAACATTCACTAATATATCTTCGTGAGTTTATCATGAGGTAATAGACACATTTTTGAGTTCAATATCACATGCCAAATATTAATGTGATTCAGAAATGTCACAAATATCACGATATCATAAATGTATGTTGAATCATATACAAAGTACATGTAAATGAACTTTTTAATCAAAATCTTTGGGTTTTACAAATAGGACTTTTTTCCGAGAACTTATTTCCTAGGCAAAATTAGGACTTTTTTTTACCGAACACCGATTATAACCTTTCATAAAGATTTTTTTTATGAATGTGCGTTGCTGTTATTAAATTGAGTTAAGATTTAATCTTTGTCTAAATGTTTCAAATAGATCAAATATTTATCATCTTTCTTTAACAGGTATCATAAACAGTAATGTCTCCTTGGATTTCAGGCAGTGAAATAAACAGGACTATTTTTACTTGTTTAATTGTGAGGATAATAAAATACATGAAAGTGCGAAATGTCTAGTCGTATGACGTAAACAGTGACATAACTGTCCGGGCACTAACTAACTTGTCATCACAATAGGCGACAGATTGTCTGGCCTAGTGACCAACGAATTTGTACATAACAGTGACCGCCGACTGTCTTGGTATCTTACTGCAGACCGAATGTCTAGACTAGTGACTAACGTATTCGTACATGGCAGGGACCGCCAATTGTCCTGGCACCTTTCTGCAGACAAAATATTAACCAATGATATTGAAGAATATAATCCGACCAATGAAAAGCAGAAAAAGAATGTAAATTTTTTTCATAGGACTCCCCTTCATCACTATATGTTAAACCTTGGTGGATCATGTATGATGTTAATAAATACAGTGGATCATATACATGGATGCTTCTAGCAGGTATGTTTTTATCGTGTTCAATACGAGTTAAGGAAATACCCCCCCCCCCCCCCTCATTCAATATTTCGTAAAAAAATATGATAAGATGATAGAGAAGCAACCATACCTTTGTGTAGGTTTATTCGTAGAGGAAACGGGTTCGTAGATGGGAACGTAGATTAGGTTCGTAATGAAAAACAGTGTTTCGTATAGAGTGATAAATTGTGAAATAAGTTCATATAAGCAATAAATTATCATTGTAAATGATAGTATACAAATTCAAAGGAGAATAATTGTACATCCAATGTATAAATACGATCGATGTTATGTCTTGTATAAATAAACTGAGTAGATACTTTGTAAATATTACATCAAACTATATAATATATATTCACAATTATTTAAAAACCTCCACGAAGCTTTTTTCCCTGAAAAAATCGGTCATGAAAGGGATTCCCCTGTCAAAACTACGACCGCATCTCGCTGGGCCAGTGCCCAGTCTTCACCACGTGACCTTGCTACCCGCTAAATCAATTACGTAACGGTCTCATTAACGGTGGTCAATTCGCCTTGACCCGCGAGCGCATTGTGCCCCTTTAATGTCATATTTCTGTTTTAGTGAAGTGAATGTGAGTGTGACTAAATCGGATGTGTTCATGTTTATTTAGACAAATCTTATGCATAATAATATTATCATGTACATTTAGTTTGCTTTGTTTGTAACTGGAGAACTGTATATATGATGTAAAACAAATTTCCCTTGGGACAATAAAGACATTATCTTATCTTATCTTAACTTCGTCTTTTAACAGTTCTGATCGAATACTGGACAACTGACTTAAATGTTACATAGTAAACTTTAAAATTGAAAGATTCACTCACATTTCAAACTCTTCGACTGGACACATAGTTTGACATAGCCCAACAACTCGCCCCGTACCCTCCATGGTTTGACACGGCACACAGCCAAGTGACAGTTACAACAACACTGTAGATCTAAAGTTGTTTACTGTCAGAGTGCCGACATGAACAAGGGGAGTAACTCTTATCAACGTATTCAGGGTGAATACCGCTAAAGCGTGTAAACGGGTTTGAAAAATCAGAGAGTGCACAGAGATACTATATATTACATACTATATTTTGCAGTGATAGACATCTATCAAGAACCGTAGGGTATTATATACATATTTTGCCATTCATATGTTAAACGTTGTGGTTCTGAGGATAAAGTAAGATCACCTTTAATCAGTGTATATAATAAATTGGAAACTTAGCCTGTACTGAAAATTAATTGGTCAATTCCTAAGGGGGAAATAAAGAAAAAAATTGAAAAGTTACCTATCCTGACCAAAAAGTAACCAGTCCTTGCAAAAAGTAGCCAGCCAAGGACTGGCGGACAGGCTATGTTTTTATGTGAAACAGATCGAGTTTTTCTGTTGGAATATAAGCCAAACCTTATAAATAGTGACTGTGTTATCATGGTTATGTCATAGAAGTTTTGCTTGCTTCTGAAAACGACCGTTCAATGCTATTTTGATGGTGCTTATCTGTTCAGTAATGGGCCATTCTTTAAGATTTTGAAATTCATGACATGTCCAAAGAATCATGGATCTATTCTATTGGATAACAAATAATCAGATGAACAAAAATTAAGGATCTAAGATACTAACAAACATTTCTTTCTTAAATAGAAAGTGCATTTTAATTTCTGTTACATGCAGTTTGCGATTATATAAACCCTCAATAGAAATAAGGGCAGCTCGTTATTGTAGCATGTCCAAATCAAAATGTGTACATGTAATAATTGGTCCGACTACGCGATTTTTGTTGCTGTTATGTAAGGATAGGCCTAGAGGCTAGAGGCACAAATCATGTGAAAAAAATCCTCAAATAATCTCATTTTATGAAGCGCAACAGCGTAACGCAAATACAAATTGAAACCAGTCGTACACAACCAAGGTCAAGGCAAAAATGGCAGCTCCCGACACAGCCACAATAACAGCGGAAATAATTCGATGTGCAAATTTCTCGGCAGTAAAACACAAAGACCAGAGACGGAAAGATGTTGAGGGCACTCCTTACATTAACCACCCAATCGGTAGGCTTCACACAATCGATACTGACTACTGTTCTCAAGTGAACTGGTTTAAACCCGGAAGTCAATGTTCCATTTTGTATTTTCTGTGAGAGGAATTAATGTTTGACGCGGTGGTTCGAATCCAACCATGTAGGCCTACGACTTTTATCAACTAAAATTTTCACTAGAACTTTACATCACTTCGGTATTGGTATAGAGCTTCATCAGGCATTATTATTAAATTTGTTGCGATCCGTAAATGGCAACTTACTAATCACAAGTGTTGCTTTTAAAACACCTGAAACTAGACTGTCGTTTCGGCCATTGAACTATAGTTACTCTTGGTAAAAAAAAGTCTCATTAAAACTATTCAGAGTGTCATTAAACGTCATGCATTAAAATTCAGGTTTTACATGTCACTGAACGATGACTTATTAAATCAAATTATTTCACAAGGAAAACTATGATTAATGTTTAAATTTTGTCCTAGGACATATGAGTGGTTTTGAGGTTTGGTAATCTAAATAAATTTCTAAAATTCGAAAACAGCAGGTCATTTGAGCTGTTGAGTTTCCTGCGAGTAAGGGCATCTTTTCTGAGTGGCTGATGTCAGAGTTCAGTGGTCAATATAAGTTCAACAGTATGACCTTCTATAAAAACCTGTTGATCTAAGTTTATTTAAATTGGAGTTTTGGAGAAAGCTTGTCTTTCGACTGCAGCTAGTAATCGGTTCGTGTATGCAAATAAGTGATGTAACTGAAGCATAGGTGTGGTGTTTTTGCGACTATCTAACCCAAATGTTTATTGATAAATTTTCTTCTAAATTTTTAAAAATTATCGGCATCAATCTAATGATATAATTGTCTTCATAGAAAATCAGTTGATGCTGTCGCTAGTATGTGATTATGTTAAGTTTTTATCACGACATGACATCGGACGTATAATACATCATTTTCTATAATGGATTACCCTATATTATCATCAGGGGCGTGTATCGCTTATATAAAAAGTACTCTTTATATACTATAGGGTGAGGTATGTAGGCATATCTGTCTCAGTAGCGCTGTATCCAAGCGATACTCTTTTTATACTATAGGGTGGGGTATGTAGGCATATCTGTCTCACTAGCGCTGTATCCAAGCGTTACACAACGCGGGAGATTATTTCCTTTGTCTTTACAGGTTGCTATTTGACATAACGACCTAGGTGCGTTATGTGGATTACTTCAGCCTGAAAAATACTGTTTTTTCCTAATTATTTTTAAATCTTTTTTAACAAAATAGAAAAATAAGTTCTAAAATGATGTCCCATGTTGTGTAAGACGGTTATATACTCCTTTTCGGTTGATATGGGATATAAAGCCCTCGGCTTCGCCTCGGGCTGTATATCCCATATCAACCTCAAAGGAGTATATAACCTATACATACACGCCCCTGTGGTGCAACTCGCAAAATGTAACATGTCGTTCTCAATACAACGTTCATGCAAACTCGTGGATCTGTCAATCTTGACTTTCGTTTTCCCACTTTACAAAGCTGAAATCTTATTGCAGAAATGTCTAGATCGAAAAGTTATGTTGTTATTTTCTACTTATGAATCTGATTTCAAGATACGCTTTACAAATGAACAGTGGAAAATGAAGAGTTGTAAATTAAGTCATATAAAACGGACTTATTCATTTCGAGACTTACACGAGTTGCATGGTTGCGATTGCATTGTTTTAAACGACGATGATGCGATGAAGGTTCGACAAGCTGTCAATTAACAAAGCACATATTTACATTTGAGAGTTTGATGAATTTGAGACAGTGGGAGATGCGCACAAGGTTCCTGACCACCTTCTGTGAATCACAACACTTCAATATAGTTTGTATTGATGAAAGGAAATATATGATATGTGTTGGAAGTTTGGTTAACAACTCATATCAACCATTATTTAAGATCAGCTAGCAAAAGTTGGTATCTTCGGGATATCAATGCCTTGATGGAGTTCGAAAACTAAGAAGCATGGATTTATTTTTACGGAGTTATTATGAAAACAATTTTGCGGGGGATGTTGATGACTATGTCTTCTTGTTTACTTTTTTTCTGTTTTTTTTTGTTCAGGCGTTGCTCACATTCTGACACAGGAGGCGGGGGTGACTGACCTGGCGGTGATCCAGGTAGGCTACCTGGCAGTCTCAGACGCTCCCCCTGGGTAATGCGCATCTTGTAAATGTAAAGAAGAACTGCATAAATATTGTTTGAATAGTTTAACGATAATAATGAAACATTATCAAGGTTATATACGTAATGTGAGGTGTACAATGCTAATCCTCTCCCTGCCTGCCCCCAGACGGCGCTCCTGCACGACACAGTGGAGGATACAGACACGACCCTGGAGGAGATAGAAGCAGAGTTCGGCAGGGAGGTCAGAGGTGGGTTCAGTCGCTCAACTCTCTGTACACACTCAATCTTGTCTGCTACAACCTGTACTTAGGTTAAGAAATAGCACTCTTCAATAACCATACGGGAAACCCATTGTTATCGATAACCTTACTGTGAGCGACTGTGAGCGACAGTCCTGTTAAAATACACTTAATATAGCTAATTCATTCAACCCTTGTTTTAATTCACTACAACTCGTAGCATTCTCTCGCTTAAGACCAAACAGTTATTTTGGTGATGGTGGCATTGTTACAGTTCATTAAATTGTCATAATCCTTTTTTGATATACCTATACTCACTGTGATTGAAACCTGCGAGTTCCAAACGCGTCGGTAGACCAAGAGTCTAGCAGATCAGTAAGTGTAGTCTGACAATGTTTCTGTTCTCAGATCTAGTGGATGACGTCACAGACGACAAGACTCTGCCCAAACAGGAGCGGAAGCGGCTACAGGTGGAGCATGCTCCGCACATCAACACCAAGTCCAAGCTGGTGAAGCTAGCAGATAAGCTGTACAATTGCAGAGACCTTGCACGTCACGCGCCCAAGGGTTGGTCATCTGAACGCGTTCAGGAATACTTTGCGTGGGCATCAAAAGTGGTAGCTGGTTTACGTGGCACCAACCAGGTTCTAGAGGATCTGTTAGACAAACTCTTCAGAGAGAACAATGTTTGAGGGTAAAAGGCTGTTATATGCACGTAAATGAAACACTGGAAACTCGATCTGAAGGCGGATCCTGCACAAACACAAACATCTGATATAGGGTTATCTCTCACGTCAAGCAACACCAGGCCTCTTCCACTGTCATCTGTCTCTGAGGTGAGGAGAAACTGACTGCAAGTGTCTTGTGACATCAATGCTCTCCGTGAAGTGCATGGATTCTTTCTTTCTTTCTTTACAGTTTTGAGGCCCCCGGCCCCTCAGGGCTCGAATTTAAATTCCACCGACTACAACCGTGTTTTTACACGACTTTAGCGTGAGATGCTCAACAACAAGTCAGTTATAGTCATTGCTTGAAATAGAATGATCAATCAAGAACGTTAGAAAAGTTTTGATAGCTTTTTGTCTTCACGATCTGCACAGGTATTTTTCGTTTGATTTACTTTAAGGAAACATCAGACGCTTTCAATGATTTCCAAAAAGGCAAATTTTAGACACTAACGACATTGATGAGCTGTCTGGAGAAGCTCGTTTAAGCACGGACGACAACTGACAAACCAAGTGACAGACCTGTCTGGAGAAACTCGTTTAAGCACGGACGACAACTGACAAACCAAGTGACAGACCTGTCTGGAGAAACTCGTTTAAGCACGGACGACAACCGACAAACCAAGTGACAGACCTGTCTGGAGAAACTCGTTTAAGCACGGACGACAACTGACAAACCAAGTGACAGACCTGCAATTTTAACTGCTAACTTGTGAGTTTAAGTTGCAGGTCTAAGAAAGTTTCTTTGAAGAGGAATAAGTTTCAAGTTAATGGGTCCGTGTACTGTAGGTGAAGATGACAAAACTGAAATCCGAAGAAAAAATATTACATATGTGGCCTGGAAACGGTAAAGCTTTGGTTGTTCCCAGAGCAATGACGAAATCTACACGAATGAATGAAATGATAATTAAAGTTATCTTGAATCCATGACTGATGAAAACTTTAATTACGCATTGTTTAGAATTGATATTTAAGAATCTGTTGTTAAATCTGGAAACTTCAGTCAAAGTAAACCTATAATCCTCAATAATACTCTCTACAATCACCTCCGTATTGAGTGTAGCGAGCAATATTGAGGCTAGGTGTTCATTGACTTGGGGAACTCCTCTTTGTGCACCGTGGACTTAATCACACGCTCTCTATATTACCCCACTACGAGAAAGAATGAAATATCTTCGGTTTCTATGGAATGATGTTCGTTATCGACCGGCTTATCTTACGGGTCGGGTTCAGCTCCAGAAAGGAAGGGAGACCGGGGCATGTTGGACCGCAAAAGATTATTTTGACTGTTTTTGAAAATTTTATTGAAATAATAATAAAGAGTTCGGTTGGGTTACATAAGAATATAAAACGATTTTACATCCCTTGGGTCTTTATTTGTAAGATCATCGTAAAATCAAAGTTCAGACGTTTCATACTTTTCACAACCTTCACCGACCGGTTGGGTTTTGGTTTGGGGCAGGTTGGGCTTGGATGAAACCAGTATTCACAACATATATACCTCTATCTTATGAACAAGTGTACCCTGTATATTAAATCATTTCAAATCAATATTTTTGTCATCAATGTCACCACCTTGAGAAACCTGTTCAAAACACTAGAGTTAGAAACTACCTTTCTCAAACCTACATAGACATGCTTATACGACATATTGATGGCTCTCGCTTGTTGAAGAGGAACCATTGTGCAAAAGCATCATACCATTAGTCCGTCTGTCCAGTTATATCAGAGTTATAGCCAACTATAAAGAGTTCGTACGAAGATAGGAGATTTGAAATATCAACAGTGAAACAATCGAAATAGATACCAAACGATTTGATTCAGAAGGCTGCAGTTGTAGAGATCATCTGGACTGGTCGAACAAATGGGCTCCTTGAAACTACTACAGATGAAGCATTCCTCAGAATTTCTTTACTTTTACATATACGGTAAGGGATTTTAGTTCAATTTGATAGTAATACATCAAATTAACAAAACATATTCGTAGAGCACAGTATTTCATTTCGCAAAATAGGTGGGGTTTAATTAAGTTCTTTGTGTATATATTTTATTACCTATCGTCCAGTGAACGAAAAGCTTGCCCGGTTCCTTGCGTTGTGTATAAATGATTTAGAGGAATATTTGAAAATAACTAATGTTAATGGCTGAAATTCTGAACAACGACATCCACGAGCGTCAAATGCAGTTTTAAGCATGATGACGTGCGTTTACATACAGACCACGCTTGTTCCACAACTATGATATGGCAAGATCAACTTCAAAGTTCTGTTCAAACCCCTCAAACACAAGATCAACTTCAAAGTTCTGTTCAAACCCCTCAAACACTAGATAAACTTCAAAGTTCTGCACAAACCCCTCAAACACAAGATCTAAATCACTTTAGAACGTTAATGTTACGAACTCTATCAACGTGCACGTCAACGTCACATTACGATTTCATTACATTCACATTACTTCAACGACCGGCCATCGCAATGCGGAAAGGGTGAAGAACTTCGTAAAAGGATCTTTTGTACCGATTCCATTCATTGCCAAAAGGATGTCAGTCAAGAATTGCTAAATATTATAGCGAAACAATTATATGAATTTGGCGCCAAATGTTGGATTTATAACTGACAAGAACAGAAAAAACTGACTTCGACGTATTTGCCAACAACTCGTCTGCAGCCGTGCTAAATATCACTTTCTTACCAAATAAATAATGTGATACTTTTGCTCTCAACTGAAAGTAATATATCCTAAGAAAAGTGGTTCAAGCGTTTCTATTTTTTTGTTAATGAGTATAAAGCATATAAAGCACTCAAGTGGACATTATGCAAGTATGTCAAAACATGTCTACATATGCTCCATAACCACACATTTCTATTTCTATATGTCACATTTTGTGATCTTCGTGAGAATAAACCATTTATTCATTCATTCATTCATTCATTCATTCAGATGTGTTTATACCTACAAGTATATATACTTTACTAGACCTCTTGACCTGTTTTCTCAAATTTAAAACTTACCTAAGTGAGCAACAAACTTAAACTTAATCTTAATAGTTAAAGCTATTCTGAAGTTTAGAACTAGCAATCATAAACGTCCAATAGAAATGGGCAGAGGCAAACTATCCCTAAAGTAAAGAGATTGTTATTAATAAGATTATATATACAAGTTGAAAGTGTCTTACATCATAAGTTTTCATATAATTATGCTTCTAAGACAACGCGTTTAAAAACCAAACATACCCCGCATCAGGACAGGTTCGGTTTTCCTCTGGGGCAGGTTCGACCAGCGTTTGGATCAATCAGAAGTTGTTCAGCTTACAACAATCAAAGAGTGGTAAGAGACTGTTCATAGTATGCCTGACAAATTGCAGACAAATGTTGGAGTGTCCCTATTTTAACAGTGTGTGAGTTAGGTCATGTAGTATCTTAGGTTTTACCAATTCAAGGTTAAGTATCCACCGAACAAAACTTACAGAGAAAAGACAAACGTGCCCTGGGGCCGTGCCTGCCCGGTTTCCCCTACAGAACATCACGTTACTTGCTTTCCAAACCATTATCCACCCAGAAATGGAAAGCTGAATATATGAAATATAATAAAAGTGATTGTCACAAATAATTGTGTACAGATAATGATAAGAAACCGTCAATCGTAGAGACCAGCTTGACGTCATTCCCCACTTGATTACGTTGGATAAGTTAACGCACTCTGCTTTCTAGCATTGATGTGAACATTTTGCCAAGTTCCAAGTTTTTTTCTTATATTCTATTGTACACTTTCTTTTCAAATCCTTAAAATGTTTCTAAATAAAACTTTCTGCAAGTTCCCATGAAAGAAGCAAATTTTAAAGATCTCCTGGAATTGTACCACTGTTTCAATGCATTAAGGCTAACGTGCATGGGCTAACTAACGTATTCTTGATTCAAACTTTATATAATCTTTTCAAACTTTGAAAAAAATTGAATTTGTTAATTAAGAAATAGAAGACGAGTTGTTGTGCATCTATCGTTGAATAAAACATAGCAAGGAGCATAAAACACGAAGGGCGCATCAACGATAGATGAACAACAACGAGTTTTCTATTTCTTATATGAGATACCCATAACAATTACTCGCGTTTTATATAAAATCAGTTGAAAATTATGGTAATTTAAAAAAATTCATTTTGAAAATAATGATGCTTCACTCTGTAGAACATATTCAGTAGCATTTCCGCCCGCTGCATTTGACTCGTCCATCATTATGTATAGGGGTGGGCGCTCAAAAAAACACAAAATCAAATGAATTTAACAATCAATGCATGTTTATTTATTGAACATGTATAATTAATATTTGCACAAAATATCTATTCTGAATGACATGTGATTTGGTTTCGAATCGACAGACGCCGAGTCAGCCATGGTGGACAATAGATGCCCCCTCAATTTTGATCAATGGACTTGACAATTATGACGTCATTTGATAAGTAACGTTCTAATAACTGAAATGACGTCATTGATCTCGCGCATGGTTGTATCGTCAAATAAAGCACATCGTCGGTCCCGTTGTCCGCCATTGTTTTGATGCCGTGGCTATCTTATATCAAAATTTAATGCAAAAGTATGCTTACTATGTAAGCGACTGAATCTACATCTAAAAAATGAAAATTTGTTTGATTTTTTAAAAGGCCTAGACAATATGTTGCGTTTTGAACTTTGCTCCAGGGAAATAAATGTTTCCGTGTTGTACGACTTATGTCTAGAAATAAATAATCATTAAATCTATCAGGTGTTATTTACTTCTCTCCTTGTAGAACTGATGTATGAAAAGTAAAGTAATTATATTTGTGAAAGGGAGTGGAGTTTTAATCTGAACATTTAGTGTTCCATCAAAATATATATTTAACCACATTACGTATAGTTTCTTATTTTATTCAAAAACAACTGATCTTCAAAAATGCTGAATGCTTTTTATCTCACCGGTATGTAATACCGTGGCATATAGTCATCGCCCTGTCCGCCTGTCCTGCCGTAGTCATTTCGTTTCCGGAGCAGAAAATAAATCAAAGCAACGTGTTTTGTTCCTAACAAAGGCTGTAAATTGCATTTAACATACAATTTATAAAATTGCGATTTTTGTTCTAAGGTGATGTTAATTTTCTATGAATAATGTCGTGCGGTATGAGAATTTGAAAGATAACATTACTTTGATTTATTGTTTATTTTCTTTTAGCGACTACCATCTAAGGAAAAGTACTAAATTTTGTTATTTTGCAGTTGGAATGTGGGAGGTACCCACTTACAATCCCTGTTAAAATCAAGAATTATTCTATGTTTGGGGTGGACTGGTGAAAATCATTCCCTTATGTTGTGTAGTACATATACAGGTACTCGCGTCATATACATCTCCACCCTTATGTTGTGTAGTACGTATACAGGTACTCGCGTCATATACATCTCCACCCTTATGTTGTGTAGTACATATACAGGTACTCGCGTCATATACATCTCCACCCTTATGTTGTGTAGTACGTATACAGGTACTCGCGTCATATACATCTCCACCCTTATGTTGTGTAGTACGTATACAGGTACTCGCGTCATATACATCTCCATCCTTATGTTGTGTAGTACATATACAGGTACTCGCGTCATATACATCTCCACCCTTATGTTGTGTAGTACGTATACAGGTACTCGCGTCATATACATCTCCACCCTTATGTTGTGTAGTACGTATACAGGTACTCGCGTCATATACATCTCCACCCTTATGTTGTGTAGTACATATACAGGTACTCACGTCATATACATCTCCACCCTTATGTTGTGTAGTACATATACAGGTACTCGCGTCATATACATCTCCACCCTGAACTCAATGTTGTGTAGTACATATACAGGTACTCGCGTCATATACATCTCCACCCTTATGTTGTGTAGTACATATACAGGTACTCGCGTCATATACATCTCCACCCTTATGTTGTGTAGTACATATACAGATACTCGCGTCATATACATCTCCACCCTTATGTTGTGTAGTACGTATACAGGTACTCGCGTCATATACATCTCCACCCTTATGTTGTGTAGTACATATACAGGTACTCGCGTCATATACATCTCCACCCTGAACTCAATCTGCTCTGATAATACGCGTTGTCATGGTTACTTAGCATTAATCATTATCGATAACATATTGCTCTGACAACAATCCTATACAAACGATGAGCTTGTTTTAAGTAAACATAAACCCCTTTACTTGATTGCAACAATGTTATGTTTATTCCACGGACACTTGATTATATACCGATATTATATTTACGTCTGACCTCAATTAACATATTCAATGCTAATAAAATGACATAGTTTATAATGAACTATTCCCGTTGAAGTTATGAGAGAAATTAGAACACTTATAGATAAAGAATTCGACGAAAAGCGAGCACCATGTAGACGGTAGACTCCATGACAACACGGAGTGAGAACCGTTTATTGTAAGATCGGTCTCTCTGGACTGACTGTAGGGAGGATCTAATGCTTACACCTGGGGTTGGCTGTGACAAAATACCTTAGATGAGGTGCAATAAAATCAATTATTAACCATATGGTTGAAAATTAGTAGTGACATATTTTCAATATGTGCACTAGTGCACATATCACTTTTGCCTAGCAACGATTGTAGCGCGAGTTCCCGTATTTTCCGCCTGTGACGTCATAACACCATTGTTCGTGACGTCCCTGTAGCCGAACGTCGCAAGGGAAGCGGCCCGTTTCTTGGATATTTCTAAGGTGGTAAAATGGAATAGAATCGGTTATAAAGAAATTATTACTCTCGGAAGTGTGTCATATGACTTTTACGAAACTCGTGCAAATTTGTGTATAACCCTCGCTCTCGCTCGGGTAATACAACAGATTAACACGCGTTTCGTAAAAGTCATATGACACACTTCCTCGGGTAATAATCTCTATTTATCTTATCGGTACGTTTTACCTCGCTGACAAGTGAACATAACTGGGACTTGTCAAACCAATCCATTGAACAAGCGACCGATCTAAACATGTTTACTGTATTCAGTTTGTATTTTCTGTTTACAGGGCATTGTTCAAAATCTACTGTCAATGTCAAAGCGATATCTCCTAGGAGATATCGCTTGATCTTCCACAAGCGATATCTCCTGTTGAACACAGTTTTGGATGATAAAACTATATATTCACAAAGAATCCTACTGTAAATTCTTTCCATCTATTGTTTCTAACAACATGCAGTGTACGTCTATGGTTGACCAGTAGAGATCGCACATGTTTTCAACAAATTTTGTTTTTGTTAGTCTATCCAAAGTAAACAAACAAGTTGCTAAATGCCTCAGCGGGCCTCCAAAATCATCACACACTTTGTGTCATGCTTAATCCTGAAGGAGTACAGGATATCCTACTCTGTATTGACCCATTAAAAGAAACTGGATCAGATCTGGATCTGGTATTGGAAGAAGATTTCCCAACTCGCAGCTAAAAGTGGGGCTCCTCTATTAACAAAATTGGTTATTTGGTAACTGAAACAATTCACGTTTCAATCCGCCCCACAGAAAGCTTCAATCATACCTATTCATAACAAGAATAGTGCAAACGAATGCTCCAATATTACCGATTTGACGCACAAATAGGATGTTTGTCGTAAGTCTTTGAAAAATGTTTATTTTCAATTACTTTCGAGACAATCCTGTTTTGACGAACAGTCGGGTTTATGTTTACTCAACTTCCAACCAGGCAACGTCTTGATTTGATTCCATTGCAAAAGGACGTGTGTTTAATAACGAAATAAGCCAAACTGCTTTTACTCCTCAAGTCAATGGACACAAGCTGAGTACACCCGTAATGATTAACGCACTAACACTCCCAAGTAGGGTATTAAGGACATGTGAAGACATTTGCATTCATTTCAATTATCTGTTGATGCAATGAGGTAACTGTTATTCTTTCTGTACTACATGCAATATGTTGAGGTGGCTGGTGTCACTGCAGGATGACAAAACATAACAAGAGTGGATTTGCACAACACAGAAAATATTGTTAAGATTTTGCAGATAAAATTGTTCATAAGTATGAAAAGTTTAGCATTTAACTTTATAATGTATTGTGTACATATTTTCCAAATAACAAACATGGATGACTGCCTGAGCGTTGATCTCTAGTAATATCGACACACATTCATTACCAGTGAAACACACATATCGAAAAAATAAAAGTGTGCTTGAGGGCCATTCAGTGTTTGAATAACCTTTTATTTAACGTACTCTACCGTCTCCGACTCACCGTAGCCCATTGATTGCCTATCAATTATCTCTCGACCCATAACACAGAAAAAACAAAACGGGAGTTACCTGCTCATCCCCGCCGCGCCACCTATGGTCATGTGACCTGAACCTCATTCCAACTTCCTGTCGCTCAGTGATCGGTTGTGTCTCTGAGCTCTCTCGAAGTTATCTTGCCTTGTCTAAGTATTAAAGTTTGTAGACCTTATTTCTCGATTCCTTTCTCTTTGGGGATAAGAGTACCCTTCTCTTACCTCCTGTCAACCTTCTCCAAATTGCTATTTGGAGGTGGGTTGTTGGTTTTCTGCCTGTGGGACAGGCAGGCCTCTTGGTATCGCGCGTCCCTGCTCGGGTCGTGTAGCTTGGATTGCACGTGCGCGCTCGTGCTTCTCGGTTGATAGGCAGCACACCCTCAGGGGTCTGACCTTTGACCCTCGCTTGGTGCGTGGGTCGATTGCGGATAGCGTCAGCGACGTACCTTGTGACTCTACGCGTCCACCCCGGCTGACGTGAGTTGATTCGCACGTGGTTCGCGTGGCGAGTAACGGGCGTGAGTGACTATTCAGTCCTCCGTCTGGGTACGCGTTTGCTTCGCTTCGCTCTGCCTCGGTCCGTCTGGCGAGTGACTAACGGGAGTGACTGGTCCGTCCTCCGTCTCGATACGCGTTTGCTTCGCTCCGACTTGGTCCGTCTGGCGAGTGACTGACGGGAGTGACTGGTCCGTCCTCCGTCTCGGTACGCGTTTGCTTCGCTTCAAGCCGACTTGGTCCGTCTGGCGAGTGTCTGACGGGAGTGACTTGTCCGTCCTCCGTCTCGGTACGCGTTTGCTTCGCTTCGCTCCGACTTGGTCCGTCTGAAGAGTGACTAACGGGAGTGACTGGTCCGTCCTCCGTCTCGATACGCGGTTGCTTCGCTCCGACTTGGTCCGTCTGGCGAGTGACTGACGGGAGTGACTGGTCCGTCTTCCGTCTCGATACGCGGTTGCTTCTCTCCGCCTTGGTCCGTCCGGCGAGTGACTGACGGGAGTGACTGGTCCGTCTTCCGTCTCGATACGCGGTTGCTTCTCTCCGCCTTGGTCCGTCCGGCGAGTGACTGACGGGAGTGACTGGTCCGTCCTCCATCTCAGTACGAGGTTGCTTCGCTTCGAGCCGACTTGGTCCGTCTGGAGAGTGACTGACGGGAGTGACTGCTACGTCCTCCGTCTCGGTACGATTATGCTTCGCTTCACTCCGCCTTGGTCCGTCTGGCGAGTGACTGACGGGAGTGACTGGTCTGTCCTCCGTCTCGGTACGCAGTTGCTTCGCTTCGTTCCGTCTTGGTCCGTCTGGAGAGTGAAGGGGTACCTACAACAGCGTACTGGTGAGTGGCAGAGGTCCGTGGGACGTCCGCTCCGCCTGAGACGGACTAACATCGCTTCGGTGAGTGAGTGCGTTCTCGGCCTTACTCCATCTCACCTTGCCACTCGGTTCGCTTCGCTACGCGCAGTGACTTGATCCGTCTGGTGATTGACGGGTCAACCTTTGTTGTTTTACGGGCGATTGGGACCCCCGTTTGTCACGTGCCCCGCGTGGCGAGTAATGGGCATGAATGACCGGTCCGTCCTCCGTCTTGGTGCGCGTTTGCTTCGCTTCACTCCGCCTGATCTTTCTGGCGAGTTACGGAAGTAAGGGACTGGTCCGTTCTCCGTCTTAGTACACATTGCCTTGCTTCACTCCGCCTTGGTCCGTCTGGCGAGGGACGGAAGTGAGTGACTGGTCAGTCTCCGTCTTGGGTCGAGTTCACTCCGCCTTGGGCCGTCGGGTGAGTGACGGGTCAACGTTGGTTGGTTCACGGGCGAGTGAGACCCCCGTTCTCTCCGTCTCCTCGTTCTACGTTCCGCCCTCACTCACCCGTGAGTGACTCTGGCGAACCAGGGTGTCGTCAGGGTATGTGTATGTGCTCACCTTGTACAGATATGTTTAATTACATCTCACTCGCACAAATAGACGTACATAGAATAATGAACCATATATTAAGCGACCAATCGTTAAGCGACCAATCGCCAAGCGATTGACGAGAGATGATAAAACACATAAAGGCTTTCTTTCTGGTTGTCTGTCTGTCTGTCAGCGACGTACCCTGGTTCTGTGGGCGATGTGGACTAAGGGAATCGGGGACACATGACCTCCTCTCCCTCTGTCGCTCTTGCACCTCCGCATGCCCCTTGCAACAGGTGTGAAGAGTGCGAGTCTCTCTCTCTGGGAGCGTTATATCTTCAGGCTTTAAGGAGGAGTGAGAGAGACGCCGTATGTGCGAAGCGTAGGGCTCGCACCCCGGGAACCTGTCGGCCTCGTCCACCATCACCTCCCCTCCGGAGGGGCCCGTCCGAGGGAATTCGAGGCTTCGGATTTAGACGGGGCCACGCTCGGGGGGAGTCACGGAAGCCAGTCCTCCTCCCCCTCGTCTGTCAGCTCACCAACGGTCCTCTTCGGTGCCCTCCGTCACCTCCCGCACGTCGACCCTTCGCTTGCGGAAGGAATCGATGAAAGGAAGAAGTCGGAGGACTGAGGTCCTTTCGATCAGGCGGCCTTCTCCATGCAATTGCTTGCGTCCGTCAAGGACATGGTGAAGGGGATGTTAGATGCCAGGGGGGGCCGCACCCCCGCTAGCGTACGGCAGGAGAAGACTCCCCCCTCCAGTGGGGGGTCCACTCTCGAGTCTCCTCCCTCTTCTCCTCTCTCCGGTCGTAGGGTCACGCTCCACTCCCCGGAGGTCTCCCCCAGTGACACGTCCACCCCACCGTGTCACCAGTTCACTCGGACCACCAGTTCATGGGGACGACGAACCCTCCCTTCACTCCTATCACCGGGGGAAGGAGCGGGAGCACGTCGGGTTCGGACGCGGCCGATAAGAGGGACGCGGTAGTGGAATGGGCCGGGTCTTTCTACAGGAGGTGGACGAATCCCCGTCCCCCTGCAAGTGGGCTCGTCTGGAATCCTTCTGTGAGGAGGAGGCCCCACTATGCGGAGACAGGCCTTTCCCCCTCATCGGCTGTGCGACACGGCCGGGGAAGATTTCAGCCCGTCTGCGCCGGGTAGGCTTATTCCTCCCCTTGTTCTGACGGACCGTCAGCGGTCCACCATCTCAGTAGCGTCCCCCCTACCCCTCTCAATCCTCCAGTCTTGGACGAGGATTTCAGGCGGGTTGCCGCCCCCTCCGCTGATCACCTCGTCTCGGACGCCAATCTTGTCCACCTGGACAAGGAGGCCAGGTCTATCTTGGGGATGTGAACTCTGTCGTTCACGCCTTCGGGCGATGACGGCCTTCGCCAGAGAGGCAGAGATGGGGAGGGGGCTCCGTGGCAGGAGGCCTGATGCAGGTAATGCTTTGCGCGGGACGTATCTCGGCGGGGATCACCAACCTACGCAGGGACGGGTTCCTCAGTCAGTCCAACCTCCCTGTCGAGATTCGTAGTAATCTCCAGGCAGTCTCGGGCTCAGCCAACGCCCTCCTTGTCAGTACTGCTATTTATGAAGCGATCAGACTGGGTGATATCCCTGGATTTTCAGGACGCGTGCTTGCATATTCCCACCATTCGGGAACACCGCAAGTACCTCCGCTTCGTCCTGGGGGCAAAAGGGGCGCCACTTCCAGTGGAACGTGCTCCCGTTCGGGATATCGTCCGCTCCGTGGGTTTCACCAGAGTGACCCAGCCGGTTGTCCAACTACTTCACCATCACGACGTACAGTTCCTGGACCTGGACGACTGGGTCAATTACCACCACTCTCCCGCAGTCCGCGGCTGGGGCTGAGGCCTCGTTTGGGGTTTCTCAACCCTCATGTCAGCGAGGAAGTGTGCAGACACGCATTCCCGCTGCCCCAGCGGCTCGTCCCTCTCCTAGCCTGGTGGAGGGTGCAGGCCAACGTGTTCTCAGGCGTTCCACTCAGACCTCCCGCGGCGACTGCCCATCTCTTTGTGGTGCATCCACGCAGGGTTGGGGCGCCCTCCTTGGAAGGGAACAGACGGCTGGGCTGAGGTTGTCGGCCCAGCGCACGCGCCACATCAACGAGCTGGAGATGGAAGCTATCAGGCTGGTAATCTCTCACTTGTCCGCTCTGCTGTGGGGCCAAGTGCTTCTAGTGCACTCGGACAGCTCGACAGCGGCTTGGGGGCACCAGCTGTCAGTCTATGTGTCTCCCGTCCCCGATCCCGAGTCGTGGGGCTTAGATACTCTGTCGTTCGGATGGGAGGGGATGGACGCTTACGCCTTCCCTCCCTGAGCATTCTCACTCAAGTGGTGATGAAGATCGAGGCGACACGGTTGATCAGGCTGATCTTGATAGCTCTCTTCTGGCCAGCGAGGCCGTGGTTCGTACCTCTTCGGAGGTTGGGCCAGGGGGATCCTTTCCCTATTCCTCTCAGATGGAATCTCTTAGTGAGTCAAGCGGGCGGGTGCACGAGAACCCGCAAGCACTGGATCTCCACGGTTGGCTCGTCTCCAAAAGGGGATGAAACGGACGGGCTACTCGCAGGAAGTCGTAGCTGCGGTTTCCTCCTCCCAGCTTGGCTCCACTTGCTAGTCGTACGACGTATAGTAGAGTTCATTTGCCACCTTCTGTGCTGACAGAGGCTGGGACGTCCAGGTAGTGACGACCCCCCAGGTGGCGGGAGGAGAGGGGGCTTAAGGCCTCCTCTATTAACACCCACCAACTGCAATCAGGTCGGTTCTGCGGAAGCGGGACTCCTCTGTGGACATCTCCGTCCTTAAGGAGGTGATCAGGACATACCGTCTGGAGGACAGGCGGCTTAAGCCTAGACCTCCCGAGTGAGATCTAGCGATCGCCCTCGAGCACCTGTGCTCGGACTCCTACGAGTCCCTGACGGAGTCCTTCATTCCCGACTGACGGGTAAGAACGCCTTCCTGGTGACCTTGGCTTCGGCCGCCAGGATCTCATAATTGCACGTGCTTCAAGCCGATTTGGGACTTGCTCTGAATTTCGTATGCAAGAACCAGGGGTCGGATGAACGGGGCAGGGTATTTCACATTCCCGCCCTTTCAGGTTCAGTCTCCCCCACGGACGAGGAGAACAGACTCCTCTGTCCGGTCCGAGGTCCGAGCTCTTCATGTTATGCGGAACGTACGCGTTCGCTCCGGGGGAGGAGACTAATTCTACCTCACTCCCAGCGTAGCATGAAGGAGATAGACAAACGGTTCCTGGGCGTCTATCTGCGGTCCGCTATCCTTGACACCTACAAGCCAAGGAGTTAGCTCCGCCAGCTCGTGCTAACCACCACGGCTTTTTACAGCAGCATAGCTGTAGTAGACAACATGTCGGACTGTATCTGGAAGTCTGGCATGGTTTTCGCAAACCATTACCGCCGAGATTTGTCCACGGTAGACACAGGTGTTGCACAGCACCGATCTTCGGGTTCTGCTCCCCCTAAAGGGGTCGCAGTTCACCGTTAGGTCCTGGGTTGCGTTCTGTTGTTTTAGCCAGTAAACTTCGCATCGCACCTCCGTGTCTCGGTTGTTCTTTCTTCTGAGTCGGGGCGGGCTTCCCTCCTTAGCAGGGCACCTGTGCACCCACCTTTAGTTAGACGATAGTGGGGGGAGTACCTGCTCTCCTGCCGCCTTGCTCTCGCAGCCCTCCACCCTCTGTGGTAGTCGGGGCTACGGTGAGTCGGAGACGGTAGAGTACGTTAAATAATAGTACGTTTTTGAGTAAACGTCATTATTTGTACTTACCGTCGACGACTCACCAATCTTTATTTCCCACCCATCCTTCCCTCCTGCGAGTAGGTTCGCTCTAGCGTTCACTGGCTCCAGGTAGGTTGGATGAGGTTCAGGTCACATGACCATAGGTGGCGCGGCGGGGATGAGCAGGTAACTCCCGTTTTGTTTTTTCTGTGTTATGGGTCGAGAGATAATTGATAGGCAATCAATGGGCTACGGTGAGTCGTCGACGGTAAGTACAAATAATGACGTTTACTCAAAAACGTACTATTTGTGGGTCTGTCAGGTATAATTGATGTGTTTGTCAGTTTTGCAATTTCACATTATAAATCAACCTATGGTCTATGAGCATTTATCTCTGATTGTATAAACACGTAAAGGTGAATACTGATAAACAATTTATAAATCTCTATTTGCTGTGCATTGCCACAGTGGAGAACAGAGATCGGTTTGAGCAAGCTGTTACCTGATACGAACAGTGTTTTGTAACCTCGGATCAATCAGCGTTTTATCAACAGCAGACATTCCTAACAAGTCAAATCTAAACGGGCCCTTGCAAACACGAATGGAAAACACTTTTCGTTCATTATCCCTTCAAGAGATAAGATCCCTTCACTCTATAAAAAATGCTGGATTAAACCTAACAAATCTTGATAAATGTAATCCTTACTATGCTTCAAAAACAAGCAAATTTGACGAATGATAGCCATTATTATGGTTTAAATACAAACAAGCATGATAACCTATAGCCTTTACAATCGTTCAGATACAACCAGACTTAGTGACTGATAGACCTTACTGTGGTTCAGATACAACCAGACTTAGTGACTGATAGCCTTTACAATCGTTTAGATACAACCAGACTTAGTGACTGATAGATCTTACTGTGGTTTAGATACAACCAGACTTAGTGACTGATAGACCTTACAATCGTTTAGATACAACCAGACTTAGTGACTGATAGACCTTACAATCGTTTAGATACAACCAGACTTAGTGACTGATAGACCTTACAATCGTTTAGATACAACCAGACTTAGTGACTGATAGATCTTACTGTGGTTTAGATACAACCAGACTAAGTGACTGATAGACCTTACTATGGTTTAGATACAACCAGACTTAGTGACTGATAGACCTTACTGTGGTTTAGATACAACCAGACTTAGTAAATGATAGACCTTACTATGGTTCAGATACAACCAAACTTAGTGACTGATAGATCTTACTATGGTTCAGATACAACCAAACTTAGTGACTGATAGATCTTACTGTGGTTTAGATACAACCAGACTTAGTGACTGATAGACCTTACTGTGGTTTAGATATAACCAGACTTAGTGACTGATAGACCTTACTGTGGTTTAGATACAACCAGACTTAGTGACTGATAGACCTTACTGTGGTTTAGATACAACCAGACTTAGTGACTGATAGACCTTACTGTGGTTTAGATACAACCAAACTTAGTAAATGATAGACCTTACTATGGTTCAGATACAACCAAACTTAGTGACTGATAGATCTTACTATGGTTCAGATACAACCAAACTTAGTGACTGATAGATCTTACTGTGGTTTAGATACAACCAGACTTAGTGACTGATAGACCTTACTGTGGTTTAGATATAACCAGACTTAGTGACTGATAGATCTTACTATGGTTCAGATATAACCAGACTTAGTGACTGATAGATCTTACTGTGTTTCAGATACAACCAAACTTAGTGACTGATAGACCTTACTATGGTTCAGATACAACCAGACTTAGTGACTGATAGACCTTACTATGGTTTAGATACAACCAGACTTAGTGACTGATAGACCTTACTGTGGTTCAGATATAACCAGACTTAGTGACTGATAGACCTTACTATGGTTTAGATATAACCAGACTTAGTGACTGATAGACCTTACTATGGTTCAGATACAACCAGACTTAGTGACTGATAGACCTTACTGTGGTTTAGATACAACCAGACTTAGTGACTGATAGACCTTACTGTGGTTTAGATACAACCAGACTTAGTGACTGATAGACCTTACTGTGGTTCAGATATAACCAGACTTAGTGACTGATAGATCTTACTATGGTTCAGATACAACCAAACTTAGTGACTGATAGATCTTACTGTGGTTTAGATACAACCAGACTTAGTGACTGATAGACCTTACTATGGTTCAGATATAACCAGACTTAGTGACTGATATACCTTACTATGGTTCAGATACAACCAAACTTAGTGACTGATAGATCTTACTGTGGTTTAGATGCAACCAAACTTAGTGACTGATAGACCTTACTATGGTTCAGATACAACCAGACTTAGTGACTGATAGACCTTACTATGGTTCACATATAACCAGACTTAGTGACTGATAGACCTTACTGTGGTTTAGATATAACCAGACTTAGTGACTGATAGACCTTACTATGGTTCAGATATAACCAGACTTAGTGACTGATATACCTTACTATGGTTTAGATACAACCAGACTTAGTGACTGATAGACCTTACTATGGTTTAGATACAACCAGACTTAGTGACTGATAGACCTTACTATGGTTTAGATACAACCAGACTTAGTGACTGATAGACCTTACTATGGTTCAGATATAACCAAACTTAGTGACTGATAGACCTTACTATGGTTTAGATACAACCAGACTTAGTGACTGATAGATCTTACTGTGGTTTAGATACAACCAAACTTTGTGACTGATAGACCTTACTATGGTTCAGATACAACCAGACTTAGTGACTGATAGACCTTACTATGGTTCAGATACAACCAGACTTAGTGACTGATAGATCTTACTATGGTTCAGATATAACCAGACTTAGTGACTGATAGATCTTACTATGGTTCAGATATAACCAGACTTAGTGACTGATAGACCTTACTGTGGTTCAGATATAACCAGACTTAGTGACTGATAGACCTTACTATGGTTCAGATACAACCAAACTTAGTGACTGATAGATCTTACTATGGTTCAGATACAACCAAACTTAGTGACTGATAGATCTTACTGTGGTTTAGATACAACCAGACTTAGTGACTGATAGACCTTACTGTGGTTTAGATACAACCAAACTTAGTGACTGATAGATCTTACTGTGGTTTAGATACAACCAGACTTAGTGACTGATAGACCTTACTATGGTTCAGATATAACCAGACTTAGTAAATGATAGATCTTACTATGGTTCAGATATAACCAAACTTAGTGACTGATAGATCTTACTATGGTTCAGATACAACCAAACTTAGTGACTGATAGATCTTACTGTGGTTTAGATACAACCATACTTAGTGACTGATAGACCTTACTGTGGTTTAGATACAATCAAACTTAGTGACTGATAGATCTTACTGTGGTTTAGATACAACCAGACTTAGTGACTGATAGACCTTACTATGGTTCAAATACAAGCAGACTTAGTGACTGATAGACCTTACTATGGTTCAGATATAACCAAACTTAGTGACTGATAGACCTTACTATGGTTTAGATACAACCAGACTTAGTGACTGATAGATCTTACTGTGGTTTAGATACAACCAGACTTAGTGACTGATAGACCTTACTATTGTTCAGATACAACCAAACTTAGTGACTGATAGATCTTACTGTGGTTTAGATACAACCAGACTTAGTGACTGATAGACCTTACTGTGGTTAAGATATAACCAGACTTAGTGACTGATAGACCTTACTATGGTTTAGATACAACCAGACTTAGTGACTGATAGACCTTACTATGGTTTAGATACAACCAGACTTAGTGACTGATAGATCTTACTGTGGTTTAGATACAACCAGACTTAGTGACTGATAGACCTTACTGTGGTTTAGATATAACCAGACTTAGTGACTGATAGACCTTACTATGGTTCAGATATAACCAGACTTAGTGACTGATAGACCTTACTATGGTTTAGATACAACCAGACTTAGTGACTGATAGACCTTACTTTGGTTTAGATACAACCAGACTTAGTGACTGATAGACCTTACTATGGTTCAGATATAACCAAACTTAGTGACTGATAGACCTTACTATGGTTCAGATACAACCAGACTTAGTGACTGATAGATCTTACTGTGGTTTAGATACAACCAGACTTAGTGACTGATAGACCTTACTGTGGTTTAGATACAACCAGACTTAGTGACTGATAGACCTTACTATGGTTCAAATACAACCAGACTTAGTGACTGATAGACCTTACTGTGGTTTAGATACAACCAGACTTAGTGACTGATAGATCTTACTGTGGTTTAGATACAACCAGACTTAGTGACTGATAGACCTTACTATGGTTCAGATACAACCAGACTTAGTGACTGATAGATCTTACTATGGTTCAGATACAACCAAACTTAGTGACTGATAGATCTTACTGTGGTTTAGATACAACCAGACTTAGTGACTGATAGACCTTACTGTGGTTTAGATACAACCAAACTTAGTGACTGATAGATCTTACTGTGGTTTAGATACAACCAGACTTAGTGACTGATAGACCTTACTATGGTTCAAATACAACCAGACTTAGTAAATGATAGATCTTACTATGGTTCAGATATAACCAAACTTAGTGACTGATAGATCTTACTATGGTTCAGATACAACCAAACTTAGTGACTGATAGATCTTACTGTGGTTTAGATACAACCAGACTTAGTGACTGATAGACCTTACTGTGGTTTAGATACAACCAAACTTAGTGACTGATAGATCTTACTGTGGTTTAGATACAACCAGACTTAGTGACTGATAGACCTTACTATGGTTCAAATACAACCAGACTTAGTGACTGATAGACCTTACTATGGTTCAGATATAACCAAACTTAGTGACTGATAGACCTTACTATGGTTTAGATACAACCAGACTTAGTGACTGATAGATCTTACTGTGGTTTAGATTCAACCAGACTTAGTGACTGATAGACCCCACTATGGTTCAGATACAACCAAACTTAGTGACTGATAGATCTTACTGTGGTTTAGATACAACCAGACTTAGTGACTGATAGACCTTACTGTGGTTTAGATATAACCAGACTTAGTGACTGATAGACCTTACTATGGTTTAGATACAACCAGACTTAGTGACTGATAGATCTTACTGTGGTTTAGATACAACCAGACTTAGTGACTGATAGACCTTACTGTGGTTTAGATACAACCAGACTTAGTGACTGATAGACCTTACTATGGTTTAGATACAACCAGACTTAGTGACTGATAGATCTTACTGTGGTTTAGATACAACCAGACTTAGTGACTGATAGACCTTACTGTGGTTTAGATATAACCAGACTTAGTGACTGATGGATCTTACTGTGGTTTAGATACAACCAGACTTAGTGACTGATAGACCTTACTGTGGTTCAGATACAACCAGACTTAGTGACTGATAGACCTTACTGTGGTTCAGATATAACCAGACTTAGTGACTGATAGACCTTACTATGGTTCAGATACAACCAGACTTAGTGACTGATAGATCTTACTGTGGTTTAGATACAACCAGACTTAGTGACTGATAGACCTTACTGTGGTTTAGATACAACCAGACTTAGTGACTGATAGACCTTACTATGGTTCAGATACAACCAAACTTAGTGACTGATAGACCTTACTGTGGTTTAGATACAACCAGACTTAGTGACTGATAGACCATACTATGGTTCAGATATAACCAGACTTAGTGACTGATAGACCTTACTATGGTTCAGATATAACCAGACTTAGTGACTGATAGACCTTACTATGGTTTAGATACAACCAGACTTAGTGACTGATAGATCTTACTGTGGTTCAGATACAACCAGACTTAGTGACTGATAGGCCTTACTATGGTTCAGATACAACCAGACTTAGTGACTGATAGACCTTACTATGGTTTAGATACAACCAGACTTAGTGACTGATAGATCTTACTGTGGTTTAGATACAACCAGACTTAGTGACTGATAGACCTTACTGTGGTTTAGATACAACCAGACTTAGTGACTGATAGACCTTACTATGGTTTAGATACAACCAGACTTAGTGACTGATAGATCTTACTGTGGTTTAGATACAACCAGACTTAGTGACTGATAGACCTTACTGTGGTTTAGATATAACCAGACTTAGTGACTGATGGATCTTACTGTGGTTTAGATACAACCAGACTTAGTGACTGATAGACCTTACTGTGGTTCAGATACAACCAGACTTAGTGACTGATAGACCTTACTGTGGTTCAGATATAACCAGACTTAGTGACTGATAGACCTTACTATGGTTCAGATACAACCAGACTTAGTGACTGATAGATCTTACTATGGTTTAGATACAACCAGACTTAGTGACTGATAGACCTTACTGTGGTTTAGATACAACCAGACCTAGTGACTGATAGACCTTACTATGGTTCAGATACAACCAGACTTAGTGACTGATAGACCTTACTGTGGTTTAGATACAACCAGACTTAGTGACTGATAGACCTTACTATGGTTCAGATATAACCAGACTTAGTGACTGATAGACCTTACTATGGTTCAGATATAACCAGACTTAGTGACTGATAGACCTTACTATGGTTTAGATACAACCAGACTTAGTGACTGATAGATCTTACTGTGGTTCAGATACAACCAGACTTAGTGACTGATAGATCTTACTGTGGTTTAGATACAACCAGACTTAGTGACTGATAGACCTTACTGTGGTTTAGATATAACCAGACTTAGTGACTGATGGATCTTACTGTGGTTTAGATACAACCAGACTTAGTGACTGATAGACCTTACTGTGGTTCAGATACAACCAGACTTAGTGACTGATAGACCTTACTGTGGTTCAGATATAACCAGACTTAGTGACTGATGGACCTTACTATGGTTCAGATACAACCAGACTTAGTGACTGATAGATCTTACTATGGTTTAGATACAACCAGACTTAGTGACTGATAGACCTTACTGTGGTTTAGATACAACCAGACTTAGTGACTGATAGACCTTACTATGGTTCAGATACAACCAGACTTAGTGACTGATAGACCTTACTGTGGTTTAGATACAACCAGACTTAGTGACTGATAGACCTTACTATGGTTCAGATATAACCAGACTTAGTGACTGATAGACCTTACTATGGTTCAGATATAACCAGACTTAGTGACTGATAGACCTTACTATGGTTTAGATACAACCAGACTTAGTGACTGATAGATCTTACTGTGGTTCAGATACAACCAGACTTAGTGACTGATAGGCCTTACTATGGTTCAGATATAACCAGACTTAGTGACTGATAGACCTTACTGTGGTTCAGATACAACCAGACTTAGTGACTGATAGACCTTACTGTGGTTCAGATACAACCAGACTTAGTGACTGATAGACCTTACTTTGGTGTAGATACAACCAGACTTAGTGACTGATAGGCCTTACTATGGTTCAGATACAACCAGACTTAGTGACTGACAGACCTTACTATGGTTCAGATACAACCAGACTTAGTGACTGATAGATCTTACTGTGGTTCAGATATAACCAGACTTAGTGACTGATAGGCCTTACTATGGTTCAGATATAACCAGACTTAGTGACTGATAGACCTTACTATGGTTCAGATACAACCAGACTTAGTGACTGATAGACCTTACTTTGGTTTAGATACAACCAGACTTAGTGACTGATAGGCCTTACTATGGTTCAGATACAACCAGACTTAGTGACTGACAGACCTTACTATGGTTCAGATACAACCAGACTTAGTGACTGATAGACCTTACTATGGTTTAGATACAACCAGACTTAGTGACTGATAGACCTTACTTTGGTTTAGATACAACCAGACTTAGTGACTGATAGACCTTACTATGGTTCAGATATAACCAAACTTAGTGACTGATAGACCTTACTATGGTTCAGATACAACCAGACTTAGTGACTGATAGATCTTACTGTGGTTTAGATACAACCAGACTTAGTGACTGATAGACCTTACTGTGGTTTAGATACAACCAGACTTAGTGACTGATAGACCTTACTATGGTTCAAATACAACCAGACTTAGTGACTGATAGACCTTACTGTGGTTTAGATACAACCAGACTTAGTGACTGATAGATCTTACTGTGGTTTAGATACAACCAGACTTAATGACTGATAGACCTTACTATGGTTCAGATACAACCAGACTTAGTGACTGATAGATCTTACTATGGTTCAGATACAACCAAACTTAGTGACTGATAGATCTTACTGTGGTTTAGATACAACCAGACTTAGTGACTGATAGACCTTACTGTGGTTTAGATACAACCAAACTTAGTGACTGATAGATCTTACTGTGGTTTAGATACAACCAGACTTAGTGACTGATAGACCTTACTATGGTTCAAATACAACCAGACTTAGTAAATGATAGATCTTACTATGGTTCAGATATAACCAAACTTAGTGACTGATAGATCTTACTATGGTTCAGATACAACCAAACTTAGTGACTGATAGATCTTACTGTGGTTTAGATACAACCAGACTTAGTGACTGATAGACCTTACTGTGGTTTAGATACAACCAAACTTAGTGACTGATAGATCTTACTGTGGTTTAGATACAACCAGACTTAGTGACTGATAGACCTTACTATGGTTCAAATACAACCAGACTTAGTGACTGATAGACCTTACTATGGTTCAGATATAACCAAACTTAGTGACTGATAGACCTTACTATGGTTTAGATACAACCAGACTTAGTGACTGATAGATCTTACTGTGGTTTAGATTCAACCAGACTTAGTGACTGATAGACCCCACTATGGTTCAGATACAACCAAACTTAGTGACTGATAGATCTTACTGTGGTTTAGATACAACCAGACTTAGTGACTGATAGACCTTACTGTGGTTTAGATATAACCAGACTTAGTGACTGATAGACCTTACTATGGTTTAGATACAACCAGACTTAGTGACTGATAGATCTTACTGTGGTTTAGATACAACCAGACTTAGTTACTGATAGACCTTACTGTGGTTTAGATACAACCAGACTTAGTGACTGATAGACCTTACTATGGTTTAGATACAACCAGACTTAGTGACTGATAGATCTTACTGTGGTTTAGATACAACCAGACTTAGTGACTGATAGACCTTACTGTGGTTTAGATATAACCAGACTTAGTGACTGATGGATCTTACTGTGGTTTAGATACAACCAGACTTAGTGACTGATAGACCTTACTGTGGTTCAGATACAACCAGACTTAGTGACTGATAGACCTTACTGTGGTTCAGATATAACCAGACTTAGTGACTGATAGACCTTACTATGGTTCAGATACAACCAGACTTAGTGACTGATAGATCTTACTGTGGTTTAGATACAACCAGACTTAGTGACTGATAGACCTTACTGTGGTTTAGATACAACCAGACTTAGTGACTGATAGACCTTACTATGGTTCAGATACAACCAGACTTAGTGACTGATAGACCTTACTGTGGTTTAGATACAACCAGACTTAGTGACTGATAGACCTTACTATGGTTCAGATATAACCAGACTTAGTGACTGATAGACCTTACTATGGTTCAGATATAACCAGACTTAGTGACTGATAGACCTTACTATGGTTTAGATACAACCAGACTTAGTGACTGATAGATCTTACTGTGGTTCAGATACAACCAGACTTAGTGACTGATAGGCCTTACTATGGTTCAGATACAACCAGACTTAGTGACTGATAGACCTTACTATGGTTTAGATACAACCAGACTTAGTGACTGATAGACCTTACTGTGGTTTAGATACAACCAGACTTAGTGACTGATAGACCTTACTGTGGTTTAGATACAACCAGACTTAGTGACTGATAGACCTTACTATGGTTTAGATACAACCAGACTTAGTGACTGATAGATCTTACTGTGGTTTAGATACAACCAGACTTAGTGACTGATAGACCTTACTGTGGTTTAGATATAACCAGACTTAGTGACTGATGGATCTTACTGTGGTTTAGATACAACCAGACTTAGTGACTGATAGACCTTACTGTGGTTCAGATACAACCAGACTTAGTGACTGATAGACCTTACTGTGGTTCAGATATAACCAGACTTAGTGACTGATAGACCTTACTATGGTTCAGATACAACCAGACTTAGTGACTGATAGATCTTACTATGGTTTAGATACAACCAGACTTAGTGACTGATAGACCTTACTGTGGTTTAGATACAACCAGACTTAGTGACTGATAGACCTTACTATGGTTCAGATACAACCAGACTTAGTGACTGATAGACCTTACTGTGGTTTAGATACAACCAGACTTAGTGACTGATAGACCTTACTATGGTTCAGATATAACCAGACTTAGTGACTGATAGACCTTACTATGGTTCAGATATAACCAGACTTAGTGACTGATAGATCTTACTATGGTTCAGATATAACCAGACTTAGTGACTGATAGACCTTACTGTGGTTCAGATATAACCAGACTTAGTGACTGATAGACCTTACTATGGTTCAGATACAACCAAACTTAGTGACTGATAGATCTTACTATGGTTCAGATACAACCAAACTTAGTGACTGATAGATCTTACTGTGGTTTAGATACAACCAGACTTAGTGACTGATAGACCTTACTGTGGTTTAGATACAACCAGACTTAGTGACTGATAGACCTTACTATGGTTTAGATACAACCAGACTTAGTGACTGATAGATCTTACTGTGGTTTAGATACAACCAGACTTAGTGACTGATAGACCTTACTGTGGTTTAGATATAACCAGACTTAGTGACTGATGGATCTTACTGTGGTTTAGATACAACCAGACTTAGTGACTGATAGACCTTACTGTGGTTCAGATACAACCAGACTTAGTGACTGATAGACCTTACTGTGGTTCAGATATAACAAGACTTAGTGACTGATAGACCTTACTATGGTTCAGATACAACCAGACTTAGTGACTGATAGATCTTACTGTGGTTTAGATACAACCAGACTTAGTGACTGATAGACCTTACTGTGGTTTAGATACAACCAGACTTAGTGACTGATAGACCTTACTATGGTTCAGATACAACCAGACTTAGTGACTGATAGACCTTACTGTGGTTTAGATACAACCAGACTTAGTGACTGATAGACCTTACTATGGTTCAGATATAACCAGACTTAGTGACTGATAGACCTTACTATGGTTCAGATATAACCAGACTTAGTGACTGATAGACCTTACTATGGTTTAGATACAACCAGACTTAGTGACTGATAGATCTTACTGTGGTTCAGATACAACCAGACTTAGTGACTGATAGGCCTTACTATGGTTCAGATACAACCAGACTTAGTGACTGATAGACCTTACTATGGTTTAGATACAACCAAACTTAGTGACTGATAGATCTTACTGTGGTTTAGATACAACCAGACTTAGTGACTGATAGACCTTACTGTGGTTTAGATACAACCAGACTTAGTGACTGATAGACCTTACTATGGTTTAGATACAACCAGACGTAGTGACTGATAGATCTTACTGTGGTTTAGATACAACCAGACTTAGTGACTGATAGACCTTACTGTGGTTTAGATATAACCAGACTTAGTGACTGATGGATCTTACTGTGGTTTAGATACAACCAGACTTAGTGACTGATAGACCTTACTGTGGTTCAGATACAACCAGACTTAGTGACTGATAGACCTTACTGTGGTTCAAAAATAACCAGACTTAGTGACTGATAGACCTTACTATGGTTCAGATACAACCAGACTTAGTGACTGATAGATCTTACTATGGTTTAGATACAACCAGACTTAGTGACTGATAGACCTTACTGTGGTTTAGATACAACCAGACTTAGTGACTGATAGACCTTACTATGGTTCAGATACAACCAGACTTAGTGACTGATAGATCTTACTGTGGTTCAGATACAACCAGACTTAGTGACTGATAGGCCTTACTATGGTTCATATATAACCAGACTTAGTGACTGATAGACCTTACTATGGTTCAGATACAACCAGACTTAGTGACTGATAGACCTTACTTTGGTGTAGATACAACCAGACTTAGTGACTGATAGGCCTTACTATGGTTCAGATACAACCAGACTTAGTGACTGACAGACCTTACTATGGTTCAGATACAACCAGACTTAGTGACTGATAGATCTTACTGTGGTTCAGATATAACCAGACTTAGTGACTGATAGGCCTTACTATGGTTCAGATATAACCAGACTTAGTGACTGATAGACCTTACTATGGTTCAGATACAACCAGACTTAGTGACTGATAGACCTTACTTTGGTTTAGATACAACCAGACTTAGTGACTGATAGGCCTTACTATGGTTCAGATACAACCAGACTTAGTGACTGACAGACCTTACTATGGTTCAGATACAACCAGACTTAGTGACTGATAGATCTTACTGTGGTTCAGATACAACCAGACTTAGTGACTGATAGGCCTTACTATGGTTCAGATACAACCAAACTTAGTGACTGATAGATCTTACTATGGTTCAGATATAACCAGACTTAGTGACTGATAGACCTTACTTTGGTTCAGATATAACCAGACTTAGTGACTGATAGATCTTACTGTGGTTTAGATACAACCAGACTTAGTAACTGATAGACCTTACTGTGGTTCAGATATAACCAGACTTAGTGACTGATAGATCTTACTGTGGTTTAGATACAACCAGACTTAGTGACTGATAGATCTTACTGTGGTTTAGATACAACCAGACTTAGTGACTGATAGACCTTACTGTGGTTCAGATACAACCAGACTTAGTGACTGATAGACCTTACTGTGGTTTAGATACAACCAGACTTAGTGACTGATAGACCTTACTATGGTTCAGATATAACCAGACTTAGTGACTGATAGACCTTACTATGGTTCAGATATAACCAGACTTAGTGACTGATAGACCTTACTATGGTTTAGATACAACCAGACTTAGTGACTGATAGATCTTACTGTGGTTCAGATACAACCAGACTTAGTGACTGATAGGCCTTACTATGGTTCAGATACAACCAGACTTAGTGACTGATAGACCTTACTATGGTTCAGATATAACCAGACTTAGTGACTGATAGACCTTACTTTGGTTTATATACAACCAGACTTAGTGACTGATAGACCTTACTTTGGTTTAGATACAACCAGACTTAGTGACTGATAGGCCTTACTATGGTTTAGATACAACCAAACTTAGTGACTGATAGATCTTACTATGGTTCAGATATAAACAGACTTAGTGACTGATAGATCTTACTATGGTTCAGATATAACCAGACTTAGTGACTGATAGACCTTACTATGGTTCAGATATAACCAGACTTAGTGACTGATAGATCTTACTGTGGTTTAGATACAACCAGACTTAGTGACTGATAGATCTTACTGTGGTTTAGATACAACCAGACTTAGTGACTGATAGATCTTACTGCGGTTTAGATATAACCAAACTTAGTGACTGATAGATCTTACTATGGTTCAGATATAACCAGACTTAGTGACTGATAGATCTTACTATGGTTCAGATATAACCAGACTTAGTGACTGATAGACCTTACTGTGGTTTAGATACAACCAGACTTAGTGACTGATAGACCTTACTGTGGTTTAGATACAACCAAACTTAGTGACTGATAGACCTTACTATGGTTCAGATACAACCAGACTTAGTGACTGATAGACCTTACTATGGTTCAGATACAACCAGACTTAGTGACTGATAGATCTTACTGTGGTTTAGATACAACCAGACTTAGTGACTGATAGACCTTACTATGGTTCAGATATAACCAAACTTAGTGACTGATAGACCTTACTATGGTTCAGATATAACCAGACTTAGTGACTGATAGATCTTACTATGGTTCAGATACAACCAGACTTAGTGACTGATAGATCTTACTATGGTTCAGATATAACCAGACTTAGTGACTGATAGGCCTTACTATGGTTCAGATATAACCAAACTTAGTGACTGATAGGCCTTACTATGGTTCAGATATAACCAAACTTAGTGACTGATAGATCTTACTATGGTTCACATATAACCAGATTTAGTGACTGATAGATCTTACTGTGGTTTAGATACAACCAGACTTAGTGACTGATAGACCTTACTGTGGTTTAGATATAACCAAACTTAGTGACTGATAGGCCTTACTATGGTTCAGATATAACCAGACTTAGTGACTGATAGGCCTTACTATGGTTCAGATATAACCAAACTTAGTGACTGATAGACCTTACTATGGTTTAGATACAACCAGACTTAGTGACTGATAGATCTTACTATGGTTCAGATATAACCAGACTTAGTGACTGATAGATCTTACTATGGTTCAGATATAACCAGACTTAGTGACTGATAGATCTTACTGTGGTTTAGATATAACCAGACTTAGTGACTGATAGATCTTACTGTGGTTTAGATACAACCAGACTTAGTGACTGATAGATCTTACTATGGTTCAGATATAACCAAACTTAGTGACTGATAGACCTTACTATGGTTTAGATACAACCAGACTTAGTGACTAATAGGCCTTACTATGGTTCAGATATAACCAAACTTAGTGACTGATAGATCTTACTATGGTTCAGATATAACCAGACTTAGTGACTGATAGGCCTTACTATGGTTCAGATATAACCAGACTTAGTGACTGATAGACCTTACTATGGTTTAGATACAACCAGACTTAGTGACTGATAGATCTTACTATGGTTCAGATATAACCAGACTTAGTGACTGATAGATCTTACTGTGGTTTAGATATAACCAGACTTAGTGACTGATAGATCTTACTGTGGTTTAGATATAACCAGACTTAGTGACTGATAGATCTTACTGTGGTTTAGATATAACCAGACTTAGTGACTGATAGATCTTACTGTGGTTCAGATATAACCAGACTTAGTGACTGATAGACCTTACTGTGGTTCAGATACAACCAGACTTAGTGACTGATAGATCTTACTGTGGTTTAGATATAACCAGACTTAGTGACTGATAGATCTTACTATGGTTCAGATACAACCAGACTTAGTGACTGATAGACCTTACTGTGGTTTAGATATAACCAGACTTAGTGACTGATAGACCTTACTGTGGTTTAGATATAACCAGACTTAGTGACTGATAGATCTTACTGTGGTTTAGATATAACCAGACTTAGTGACTGATAGATCTTACTGTGGTTCAGATATAACCAGACTTAGTGACTGATAGGCCTTACTATGGTTCAGATACAACCAAACTTAGTGACTGATAGACCTTACTATGGTTTAGATACAACCAGACTTAGTGACTGATAGATCTTACTATGGTTCAGATACAACCAGACTTAGTGACTGATAGATCTTACTATGGTTCAGATATAACCAAACTTAGTGACTGATAGACCTTACTATGGTTTAGATACAACCAGACTTAGTGACTGATAGGCCTTACTTTAGTTCAGATATAACCAAACTTAGTGACTGATAGATCTTACTATGGTTCAGATATAACCAGACTTAGTGACTGATAGGCCTTACTATGGTTCAGATATAACCAGACTTAGTGACTGATAGACCTTACTATGGTTTAGATACAACCAGACTTAGTGACTGATAGATCTTACTATGGTTCAGAAATAACCAGACTTAGTGACTGATAGATCTTACTGTGGTTTAGATATAACCAGACTTAGTGACTGATAGATCTTACTGTGGTTTAGATATAACCAGACTTAGTGACTGATAGATCTTACTGTGGTTTAGATATAACCAGACTTAGTGACTGATAGACCTTACTGTGGTTCAGATATAACCAGACTTAGTGACTGATAGATCTTACTGTGGTTTAGATACAACCAGACTTAGTGACTGATAGATCTTACTGTGGTTTAGATACAACCAGACTTAGTGACTGATAGATCTTACTGTGGTTTAGATATAACCAGACTTAGTGATTGATAGACCTTACTATGGTTTAGATACAACCAGACTTAGTGACTGATAGACCTTACTGTGGTTTAGATACAACCAGACTTAGTGACTGATATACCTTACTGTGGTTCAGATACAACCAGACTTAGTGACTGATAGACCTTACTATGGTTCAGATACAACCAAACTTAGTGACTGATAGATCTTACTGTGGTTTAGATATAACCAGACTTAGTGACTGATAGATCTTACTGTGGTTCAGATACAAACAGACTTAGTGACTGATAGACCTTACTGTGGTTTAGATACAACCAGACTTAGTGACTGATAGACCTTACTGTGGTTTAGATATAACCAGACTTAGTGACTGATAGACCTTACTGTGGTTTAGATATAACCAGACTTAGTGACTGATAGACCTTACTGTGGTTTAGATATAACCAGACTTAGTGACTGATAGATCTTACTGTGGTTTAGATATAACCAGACTTAGTGACTGATAGATCTTACTGTGGTTCAGATATAACCAGACTTAGTGACTGATAGGCCTTACTATGGTTCAGATACAACCAAACTTAGTGACTGATAGACCTTACTATGGTTTAGATACAACCAGACTTAGTGACTGATAGATCTTACTATGGTTTAGATACAACCAGACTTAGTGACTGATAGATCTTACTATGGTTCAGATATAACCAAACTTAGTGACTGATAGACCTTACTATGGTTTAGATAAAACCAGACTTAGTGACTGATAGGCCTTACTTTAGTTCAGATATAACCAAACTTAGTGACTGATAGATCTTACTATGGTTCAGATATAACCAGACTTAGTGACTGATAGGCCTTACTATGGTTCAGATATAACCAGACTTAGTGACTGATAGACCTTACTATGGTTTAGATACAACCAGACTTAGTGACTGATAGATCTTACTATGGTTCAGAAATAACCAGACTTAGTGACTGATAGATCTTACTGTGGTTTAGATATAACCAGACTTAGTGACTGATAGATCTTACTGTGGTTTAGATATAACCAGACTTAGTGACTGATAGATCTTACTGTGGTTTAGATATAACCAGACTTAGTGACTGATAGACCTTACTGTGGTTCAGATATAACCAGACTTAGTGACTGATAGATCTTACTGTGGTTTAGATACAACCAGACTTAGTGACTGATAGATCTTACTGTGGTTTAGATACAACCAGACTTAGTGACTGATAGATCTTACTGTGGTTTAGATATAACCAGACTTAGTGATTGATAGACCTTACTATGGTTTAGATACAACCAGACTTAGTGACTGATAGACCTTACTGTGGTTTAGATACAACCAGACTTAGTGACTGATAGACCTTACTGTGGTTTAGATACAACCAGACTTAGTGACTGATAGACCTTACTATGGTTCAGATACAACCAAACTTAGTGACTGATAGATCTTACTATGGTTCAGATACAACCAAACTTAGTGACTGATAGATCTTACTGTGGTTTAGATATAACCAGACTTAGTGACTGATAGATCTTACTGTGGTTCAGATACAACCAGACTTAGTGACTGATAGACCTTACTGTGGTTTAGATACAACCAGACTTAGTGACTGATAGACCTTACTATGGTTTAGATACAACCAGACTTAGTGACTGATAGACCTTACTGTGGTTTAGATACAACCAGACTTAGTGACTGATAGACCTTACTGTGGTTTAGATATAACCAAACTTAGTGACTGATAGACCTTACTATGGTTTAGATACAACCAGACTTAGTGACTGATAGACCTTACTGTGGTTTAGATACAACCAGACTTAGTGACTGATAGACCTTACTATGGTTCAAATACAGCCAGACTTAGTGACTGATAGACCTTACTATAGTTCAGATACAACCAAACTTAATGAATGATAGCCCTTACTGTGGTTTAGATACAACTAAACATGATAACTGATAGCCATTTAAATACAACCAAACTTTATTAATGATGGCCCAAACTATGGGGGTGCACGAATGCGAATTCCTTCATACACAATAAAACTTGTGATCTCATATATTCATTTAAATGATTGAAAAATCCATGTTATTTACAGCAGTCAATGTTTATACCGAAGGCGCATTTTCTTCCTTGTTGATATATAATAAGATAATGGATACAATCCTTATCAAATTAACAAAAATGTTTTCAAAACTTGGACGCCAGAAGTATTCAAACCTAAGGTATAAGGCGCATCAGTTGACCAAACATTGCATTAAGAGCTGGAGTGGAAATACCTTCCTGCATGCAATATTAAGAAAAAGATAGGCGGTCAATATGATGTGAATTATTATCTAAGACACTTTGTCTTTACTCAAAACTTTAATTCAATCATTTTAAAAACATGTTCTTGATTACTGAGTTACACAGTTACGCGACAGCCGAAGTTTTACAAGTTTTACAATCATTTCGATTGGACTATTCGACTGGCTAGCAGTGGGGAGATATGCTAGCACAGAAAATGTGGCCCGTGATGACAAGTGCGAAGCTGGAGAATTGAAGATCTTCTCGCTTCGACCGTGACGTTATGAAAATAATGTTCTGTTAACAATAAGCTTGCAGGCGATGGCAATATGAATTTCAATATCGGACACTAACCGACATTCATGAAACAAATAATTTTAAATAACGAAAGTACAAATTCAAAACCCCTTGCTTCTTGTTTCTATGAAGAAATATATACTGTTGTGGGAGATGTAAAATCAACAATCGTACCCTTCCAATGCTTCAAACGATTCGTGATATGAACAGAAGCTACTTAATTCTTTAAGTTTGCAACATGCTGACCACTGCTCCTTCCTATAATTCACAAGTGACCACATTTACTGACACATTGTCCTCAATCATGACACAAAATAGAGCTTTCTTTACCAGATTAAATATTTTAACGCTTCACTTGTAATGGACAACTTCATTAAGAGTGATTCGGTCGGTCCTTGTCGGATATTATGCTCAATAAGATAAAGATGAGTTGGATTTAAATACGTTTAGGTGTTTGTTTTGACGTCTTCCTTGTAGGATGTCCCAATTATAATTGGACTGGAATGTAGTTTTGCTATTGAGTGGAACCGGTCTGCACTGGTTTGACCTAATCACATTGCTGTTGCACAAGTCAAATTACTTCCTCATTATTTTACTAATTCGTCTCGGAAGCTCGTTTTGAAATTAGATTTAGAGGGTAAAGAATGCATGAAAACACAACCCTAAATTCAGAAACGGAATTACAGCTGTAATTGTTAATGTACTTTAGGTCCCTACTTTTTGGAGTGTCACGCTAAGGCTTGTCATAAGACAATGGGTGGAGGGTAGTTGTACTGGACATCAAATATCGGGGAATATAGAAATACCTATTATGTCCGAAAATGTTGCAAACGCAGAGAAAGAAATAAAATAAAATAGCAATGAATGGCCCGGTTTATACAAATACAACAATGCAAAACTGATTTGACTTTAAGCAATAGCGACCTAGTTCTGTTATCTTAATCGCTGACAGAAGCGAGTCGAGTCCAGCTGAACAGGACCTCTGCCACATGTGCACTTTGCTGCACGGTAGCTGGTCAGCAGGTAGGTAGATGTTGATAGTGTCGTCCGCCGCCTTCCCTCCGTTCCATCATGGACAAAGGTTGATCAATGTTTAATCGCATCCCGTTCCATCATGGACAAAGGTTGATCAGTGTTTAATCTCATCCCGTTCCATCATGGACAAAGGTTGATCAGTGTTTAATCTCATCCCGTTCCATCATGGACAAAGGTTGATCAGTGTTTAAACTCATCCCGTTCCATCATGGACAAAGGTTGATCAGTGTTTAATCTCAAACCGTTCCATCATGGACAAAGGTTGATCAATGTTTAATCTCAAACCGTTCCATCATGGACAAAGGTTGATCAGTGTTTAATCTCATCCCGTTCTATCATGGACAAAGGTTGATCAGTGTTTAATCTCAAACCGTTCCATCATGGACAAAGGTTGATCAATGTTTAATCTCAAACCGTTCCATCATGGACAAAGGTTGATCAGTGTTTAATCTCATCCCGTTCTATCATGGACAAAGGTTGATCAGTGTTTAATCTCATCCCGTTCCATCATGGACAAAGGTTGATCAGTGTTTAATCTCATCCCGTTCCATCATGGACAAAGGTTGATCAGTGTTTAATCTCATCCCGTTCCATCATGAACAAAGGTTGATCAGTGTTTAATCTCATCCCGTTCCATCATGGACAAAGGTTGATCAGTGTTTAATCTCATCCCGTTCCATCATGGACAAAGGTTGATCAGTGTTTAATATCACACCGTTCCATCATGAACAAAGGTTAATCAGTGTTTAATCTCATCCCGTTCCATCATGGACAAAGGTTGATCAATGTTTAATCTCATCCCGTTCCATCATGGACAAAGGTTGATCAATGTTTAATCTCATCCCGTTCCATCATGGACAAAGGTTGATCAGTGTTTAATCTCATCCCGTTCCATCATGGACAAAGGTTGATCAATGTTTAATCTCATCCCGTTCTATCATGGACAAAGGTTGATCAGTGTTTAATCTCTAACCGATCTATCATGGAAAAAGGTTGATCAATGTTTAATCTCACCCCGTTCCATCATGGACAAAGGTTGATCAATGTTTAATCTCAAACCATTCCATCATGGACAAAGGTTGATCAGTGTTTAATCTCATCCCGTTCCATCATGGACAAAGGTTGATCAGTGTTTAATCTCATCCCGTTCCATCATGAACAAAGGTTGATCAATGTTTAATCTCAAACCGTTCCATCATGGACAAAGGTTGATCAATGTTTAATCTCACCCCGTTCTATCATGGACAAAGGTTGATCAATGTTTAATCTCAAACCGTTCCATCATGGACAAAGGTTGATCAGTGTTTAATCTCACCCCGTTCTATCATGGACAAAGGTTGATCAATGTTTAATCGCATCCCGTTCCATCATGGACAAAGGTTGATCAATGTTTAATCGCATCCCGTTCCATCATGGACAAAGGTTGATCAGTGTTTAATCTCATCCATTTCCATCATGGACAAAAGTTGATCAGTGTTTAATCTCATCCCGTTCCATCATGGACAAAGGTTGATCAATGTTTAATCTCATCCCGTTCCATCATGGACAAAGGTTGATCAGTGTTTAATCTCAAACCGTTCCATCATGGACAAAGGTTGATCAGTGTTTAATCTAAAAACGTTCCATCATGGACAAAGGTTGATCAGTGTTTAATCTCATCCCGTTCCATCATGGACAAAGGTTGATCAATGTTTAATCTCATCCCGTTCTATCATGGACAACGGTTGATCAGTGTTTAATCTCATCCCGTTCCATCATGGACAAAGGTTGATCAATGTTTAATCTCAAACCGGTCCATCATGGACAAAGGTTGATCAATGTTTAATCTCATCCCGTTCTATCATGGACAAAGGTTGATCAGTGTTTAATCTCAAACCGATCTATCATGGAAAAAGGTTGATCAGTGTTTAATCTCATCCCGTTCCATCATGGACAAAGGTTGATCAATGTTTAATCTCAAACTGTTCCATCATGGACAAAGGTTGATCAGTGTTTAATCTCATCCCGTTCCATCATGGACAAAGGTTGATCAATGTTTAATCTCATCCCGTTCTATCATGGACAACGGTTGATCAGTGTTTAATCTCATCCCGTTCCATCATGGACAAAGGTTGATCAATGTTTAATCTCAAACCGTTCCATCATGGACAAAGGTTGATCAATGTTTAATCTCATCCCGTTCTATCATGGACAAAGGTTGATCAGTGTTTAATCTCAAACCGATCTATCATGGAAAAAGGTTGATCAGTGTTTAATCTCATCCCGTTCCATCATGGACAAAGGTTGATCAATGTTTAATCTCAAACTGTTCCATCATGGACAAAGGTTGATCAGTGTTTAATCTCATCCCGTTCCATCATGGACAAAGGTTGATCAGTGTTTAATCTCATCCCGTTCCATCATGAACAAAGGTTGATCAATGTTTAATCTCAAACCGTTCTATCATGGACAAAGGTTGATCAATGTTTAATCTCACCCCGTTCTATCATGGACAAAGGTTGATCAATGTTTAATCTCAAACCGTTCCATCATGGACAAAGGTTGATCAGTGTTTAATCTCACCCCGTTCTATCATGGACAAAGGTTGATCAATGTTTAATCGCATCCCGTTCCATCATGGACAAAGGTTGATCAATGTTTAATCGCATCCCGTTCCATCATGGACAAAGGTTGATCAGTGTTTAATCTCATCCATTTCCATCATGGACAAAAGTTGATCAGTGTTTAATCTCATCCCGTTCCATCATGGACAAAGGTTGATCAATGTTTAATCTCATCCCGTTCCATCATGGACAAAGGTTGATCAGTGTTTAATCTCAAACCGTTCCATCATGGACAAAGGTTGATCAGTGTTTAATCTAAAAACGTTCCATCATGGACAAAGGTTGATCAGTGTTTAATCTCATCCCGTTCCATCATGGACAAAGGTTGATCAATGTTTAATCTCATCCCGTTCTATCATGGACAACGGTTGATCAGTGTTTAATCTCATCCCGTTCCATCATGGACAAAGGTTGATCAATGTTTAATCTCAAACCGTTCCATCATGGACAAAGGTTGATCAATGTTTAATCTCATCCCGTTCTATCATGGACAAAGGTTGATCAGTGTTTAATCTCAAACCGATCTATCATGGAAAAAGGTTGATCAGTGTTTAATCTCATCCCGTTCCATCATGGACAAAGGTTGATCAATGTTAAATCTCAAACTGTTCCATCATGGACAAAGGTTGATCAGTGTTTAATCTCACCCCGTTCCATCATGGACAAAGGTTGATCAATGTTTAATCTCAAACCGTTCTATCATGGAAAAGGGTTGATCAGTGTTTAATCGCATCCCGTTCCATCATGGACAAAGGTTGATCAATGTTTAATCTCAAACCGTTCTATCATGGAAAAAGGTTGATCAGTGTTTAATCGCATCCCGTTCCATCATGGACAAAGGTTGATCAATGTTTAATCTCATCCAGTTCCATCATTGACAAAAGTTGATCAATGTTTAATCTCAAACCGTTCCATCATGGACAAAGGTTGATCAATGTTTAATCTCATCCCGTTCCATCATGGACAAAGGTTGATCAGTGTTTAATCTCAAACCGTTCTATCATGGACAAAGGTTGATCAATGTTTAATCTCAAACCGTTCCATCATGGAAAAAGTTTGATCAGTGTTTAATCGCATCCCGTTCCATCATGGACAAAGGTTGATCAATGTTTAATCTCATCCCGTTCCATCATGGACAAAGGTTGATCAATGTTTAATCTCAAACCGTTCTATCATGGACAAAGGTTGATCAGTGTTTAATCGCATTCCGTTCCATCATGGACAAAGGTTGATCAATGTTTAATCTCATCCCGTTCCATCATGGACAAAGGTTGATCAGTGTTTAATCTCATCCCGTTCCATCATGGACAAAAGTTGATCAATGTTTAATCTCATCCCGTTCCATCATGGACAAAGATTGATCAGTGTTTAATCTCATCCCGTTCTATCATGGACAAAGGTTGATCAGTGTTTAATCTCATCCCGTTCCATCATGGACAAAGGTTGATCAGTGTTTAATCTCATCCCGTTCCATCATGGACAAAGGTTGATCAGTGTTTAATCTCACACCGTTCCATCATGAACAAAGGTTAATCAGTATTTAATCTCATCCCGTTCCATCATGGACAAAGGTTGATCAATGTTTAATCTCATCCCGTTCCATCATGGACAAAGGTTGATCAATGTTTAATCTCATCCCGTTCCATCATGGACAAAGGTTGATCAGTGTTTAATCTCATCCCGTTCCATCATGGACAAAGGTTGATCAATGTTTAATCTCATCCCGTTCTATCATGGACAAAGGTTGATCAGTGTTTAATCTCTAACCGATCTATCATGGAAAAAGGTTGATCAATGTTTAATCTCACCCCGTTCCATCATGGACAAAGGTTGATCAATGTTTAATCTCAAACCATTCCATCATGGACAAAGGTTGATCAGTGTTTAATCTCATCCCGTTCCATCATGGACAAAGGTTGATCAGTGTTTAATCTCATCCCGTTCCATCATGAACAAAGGTTGATCAATGTTTAATCTCAAACCGTTCCATCATGGACAAAGGTTGATCAATGTTTAATCGCATCCCGTTCCATCATGGACAAAGGTTGATCAGTGTTTAATCTCATCCATTTCCATCATGGACAATAGTTGATCAGTGTTTAATCTCATCCCGTTCCATCATGGACAAAGGTTGATCAATGTTTAATCTCGTCCCGTTCCATCATGGACAAAGGTTAATCAGTGTTTAATCTCATCCCGTTCCATCATGGACAAAGGTTGATCAGTGTTTAATCTCAAACCGTTCCATCATGGACAAAGGTTGATCAGTGTTTAATCTAAAAACGTTCCATCATGGACAAAGGTTGATCAGTGTTTAATCTCATCCCGTTCCATCATGGACAAAGGTTGATCAATGTTTAATCTCATCCCGTTCTATCATGGACAACGGTTGATCAGTGTTTAATCTCATCCCGTTCCATCATGGACAAAGGTTGATCAATGTTTAATCTCAAACCGTTCCATCATGGACAAAGGTTGATCAATGTTTAATCTCATCCCGTTCTATCATGGACAAAGGTTGATCAGTGTTTAATCTCAAACCGATCTATCATGGAAAAAGGTTGATCAGTGTTTAATCTCATCCCGTTCCATCATGGACAAAGGTTGATCAATGTTTAATCTCAAACCGTTCCATCATGGACAAAGGTTGATCAGTGTTTAATCTCACCCCGTTCCATCATGGACAAAGGTTGATCAATGTTTAATCTCAAACCGTTCTATCATGGAAAAGGGTTGATCAGTGTTTAATCGCATCCCGTTCCATCATGGACAAAGGTTGATCAATGTTTAATCTCAAACCGTTCTATCATGGAAAAAGGTTGATCAGTGTTTAATCGCATCCCGTTCCATCATGGACAAAGGTTGATCAATGTTTAATCTCATCCAGTTCCATCATGGACAAAAGTTGATCAATGTTTAATCTCAAACCGTTCCATCATGGACAAAGGTTGATCAATGTTTAATCTCATCCCGTTCCATCATGGACAAAGGTTGATCAGTGTTTAATCTCAAACCGTTCTATCATGGACAAAGGTTGATCAATGTTTAATCTCAAACCGTTCCATCATGGAAAAAGGTTGATCAGTGTTTAATCGCATCCCGTTCCATCATGGACAAAGGTTGATCAATGTTTAATCTCATCCCGTTTCATCATGGACAAAGGTTGATCAGTGTTTAATCTCAATCCGTTCCATCATGGACAAAGGTTGATCAATGTTTAATCTCAAACCGTTCTATCATGGAAAAAGGTTGATCAGTGTTTAATCGCATCCCGTTCCATCATGGACAAAGGTTGATCAATGTTTTATCTCAAACCGTTCTATCATGGAAAAAGGTTGATCAGTGTTTAATCGCATCCCGTTCCATCATGGACAAAGGTTGATCAATGTTTAATCTCAAACCGTTCTATCATAGAAAAAGGTTGATCAGTGTTTAATCGCATTCCGATCCATCATGGACAAAGGTTGATCAATGTTTAATCTCATCCCGTTCCATCATGGACAAAGGTTGATCAGTGTTTAATCTCACCCCGTTCCATCATGGACAAAGGTTGATCAGTGTTTAATCTCATCCCGTTAAATCATGGACAAAAGTTGATCAATGTTTAATCTCATCCCGTTCCATCATGGACAAAGGTTGATCAATGTTTAATCTCAAACCGTTCTATCATGGAAAAAGGTTGATCAGTGTTTAATCTCACCCCGTTCCATCATGGACAAAGGTTGATCAATGTTTAATCTCAAACCGTTCTATCATGGAAAAGGGTTGATCAGTGTTTGATCGCATCCCGTTCCATCATGGACAAAGGTTGATCAATGTTTAATCTCAAACCGTTCTATCATGGAAAAAGGTTGATCAGTGTTTAATCGCATCCCGTTCCATTATGGACAAAGGTTGATCAATGTTTAATCTCATCCAGTTCCATCATGGACAAAAGTTGATCAATGTTTAATCTCAAACCGTTCCATCATGGACAAAGGTTGATCAATGTTTAATCTCATCCCGTTCCATCATGGACAAAGGTTGATCATTGTTTAATCTCAAACCGTTCTATCATGGACAAAGGTTGATCAATGTTTAATCTCAAACCGTTCCATCATGGAAAAAGGTTGATCAGTGTTTAATCGCATCCCGTTCCATCATGGACAAAGGTTGATCAATGTTTAATCTCATCCCGTTTCATCATGGACAAAGGTTGATCAGTGTTTAATCTCAATACGTTCCATCATGGACAAAGGTTGATCAATGTTTAATCTCAAACCGTTCTATCATGGAAAAAGGTTGATCAGTGTTTAATCGCATCCCGTTCCATCATGGACAAAGGTTGATCAATGTTTAATCTCAAACCGTTCTATCATAGAAAAAGGTTGATCAGTGTTTAATCGCATTCCGTTCCATCATGGACAAAGGTTGATCAATGTTTAATCTCATCCCGTTCCATCATGGACAAAGGTTGATCAGTGTTTAATCTCATCCCGTTCCATCATGGACAAAAGCTGATCAATGTTTAATCTCATCCCGTTCCATCATGGACAAAGATTGATCAGTGTTTAATCTCATCCCGTTCCATCATGGACAAAAATTGATCAGTGTTTAATCTCAAACCGTTCAATCATGGACAAAGGTTGATCAGTGTTTAATCTCATCCCGTTCTATCATGGACAAAGGTTGATCAATGTTTAATCTCAAACCGTTCCATCATGGACAAAGATTGATCAATGTTTAATCTCAACCCGTTCCATCATTGACAAAGGTTGATCAGTGTTAAATCTCATCCCGTTCTATCATGGAAAAAGGTTGATCAATGTTTAATCTCAAACCGTTCTATCATGGACAAAGGTTGATCAATGTTTAATCTCAAACCGTTCCATCATGGACAAAGGTTGATCAATGTTTAATCTCATCCCGTTCCATCATGGACAAAAGTTGATCAGTGTTTAATCTCATCCCGTTCTATCATGGAAAAAGGTTGATCAGTGTTTAATCTCAAACTGTTCTATCATGGACAAAGGTTGATCAATGTTTAATCTCACCCCGTTCCATCATGGACAAAGGTTGATCAGTGTTTAATCTCAAACCGTTCCATCATGGACAAAAGTTGATCAGTGTTTAATCGCATCCCGTTCCATCATGGACAAAGGTTGATCAGTGTTTAATCTCAAACCGTTCCATCATGGACAAAGGTTGATAAGTGTTTAATCTCAAACCGTTCCATCATGGACAAATGTTGATCAATGTTTAATCTCAAACCATTCCATCATGGACAAAGGTTGATCAGTGTTTAATCTCAAACCGTTCCATCATGGACAAAGGTTGATCAATGTTTATTCGCATCCCGTTCCATCATGGACAAAGGTTGATCAATGTTTAATCTCATCCCGTTCCATCATGGACAAAGGTTGATCAATGTTTAATCTCAAACCGTTCCATCATGGACAAAGGTTGATCAGTGTTTAATCTCATCCCGTCCCATCATGGACAAAGGTTGATCAATGTTTAATCTCATCCCGTTCTATCATGGAAAAAGGTTGATCAGTGTTTAATCTCATCCCGTTCCATCATGGACAAAGGTTGATCAATGTTTAATCTCAAACCGTTCTATCATGGATAAAGGTTGATCAGTGTTTAATCTCACCCCGTTCCATCATGGACAAAGGTTGATCAGTGTTTAATCTCATCCCGTTCTATCATGGACAAAGGTTGATCAATGTTTAATCTCAAACCGATCTATCATGGACAAAGGTTGATCAATGTTTAATCTCATCCCGTTCCATCATGGACAAAGGTTGATCAATGTTTAATCTCAAACCGTTCCATCATGGACAAAGGTTGATCAGTGTTTAATCTCATCCCGTTCCATCATGGACAAAGGTTGATCAATGTTTGATCTCAAACCGTTCTATCATCGACAAAGGTTGATCAATGTTTAATCTCATCTCGTTCTATCATGGACAAAGGTTGATCAATGTTTAATCTCATCCCGTTCCATCATGGACAAAGGTTGATCAATGTTTAATCTCACCCCGTTCCATCATGGACAAAGGTTGATCAATGTTTAATCTCACCCCGTTCCATCATGGACAAAGGTTGATCAGTGTTTAATCTCATCCCGTTCCATCATGGACAAAGGTTGATCAGTGTTTAATCTCATCCCGTTCCATCATGGACAAAGGTTGTTCAGTGTTTAATCTCAAACCGTTCCATCAAGGACAAAGGTTGATCAGTGTTTAATCTCATCCCGTTCCATCATGGACAAAGGTTGATCAATGTTTAATCTCAGCCCGTTCCATCATGGACAAAGGTTGATCAGTGTTTAAACTCATCCCGTTCCATCATGGACAAAAGTTGATCAATGTTTAATCTCATCCCGTTCCATCATGGACAAAGGTTGATCAGTATTTAATCTCATCCCGTTCCATCATGGACAAAAATTGATCAGTGTTTAATCTCAAACCGTTCCATCATGGACAAAGGTTGATCAGTGTTTAATCTCATCCCGTTCTATCATGGACAAAGGTTGATCAATGTTTAATCTCAAACCGTTCCATCATGGACAAAGATTGATCAATGTTTAATCTCATCCCGTTCCATCATTGACAAAGGTTGATCAGTGTTAAATCTCATCCCGTTCTATCATGGACAAAGGTTGATCAATGTTTAATCTCATCCCGTTCCATCATGGACAAAGGTTGATCAATGTTTAATCTCATCCCGTTCCATCATGGACAAAGGTTGATCAATGTTTAATCTCATCCCGTTCCATCATGGACAAAGGTTGATCAATGTTTAATCTCAAACCGTTCTATCATGGACAAAGGTTGATCAATGTTTAATCTCAAACCGTTCCATCATGGACAAAGTTTGATCAATGTTTAATCTCAAACCGTTCTATCATGGACAAAGGTTGATCAGTGTTTAATCTCAAACCGTTCCATCATGGACAAAGGTTGATCAGTGTTTAATCTCATCCCGTTCCATCATGGACAAAAGTTGATCAATGTTTAATCTCATCCCGTTCCATCATGGACAAAGGTTGATCAGTGTTTAATCTCATCCCGTTCCATCATGGACAAAGGTTGATCAGTGTTTAATCTCATCCCGTTCTATCATGGACAAAGGTTGATCAATGTTTAATCTCAAACCGTTCCATCATGGACAAAGGTTGATCAATGTTTAATCTCAAACCGTTCCATCATGGACAAAGGTTGATCAGTGTTTAATCTCATCCCGTTCCATCATGGACAAATGTTGATCAATGTTTAATCTCAAACCATTGCATCATGGACAAAGGTTGATCAATGTTTAATCTCAAACCGTTCTATCATGGACAAAGGTTGATCAGTGTTTAATCTCAAACCGTTCCATCATGGACAAAGGTTGATCAGTGTTTAATCTCATCCCGTTCCATCATGGACAAAGGTTGATCAGTGTTTAATCTCAGCCCGTTCCATCATGGACAAAGGTTGATCAGTGTTTAATCTCATCCCGTTCCATCATGGACAAAAGTTGATCAATGTTTAATCTCATCCCGTTCCATCATGGACAAAGGTTGATCAGTGTTTAATCTCATCCCGTTCCATCATGGACAAAGGTTGATCAGTGTTTAATCTCATCCCGTTCCATCATGGACAAAGGTTGATCAGTGTTTAATCTCATCCCGTTCCATCATGGACAAAGGTTGATCAATGTTTAATCTCATCCCGTTCTATCATGGAAAAAGGTTGATCAGTGTTTAATCTCATCCCGTTCCATCATGGACAAAGGTTAATCAGTGTTTAATCTCATCCCGTTCCATCATGGACAAAGGTTGATCAATGTTTAATCTCAAACCGTTCCATCATGAACAAAGGTTGATCAGTGTTTAATCTCAAACCGTTCCATCATGGACAAAGGTTGATCAGTGTTTAATCTCAAACCGTTCCATCATGGACAAAGGTTGATCAATGTTTAATCTCATCCCGTTCCATCATGGACAAAGGTTGATCAGTGTTTAATCTCATCCCGTTCCATCATGAACAAAGGTTGATCAATGTTTAATCTCAAACCGTTCTATCATGGACAAAGGTTGATCAATGTTTAATCTCACCCCGTTCTATCATGGACAAAGGTTGATCAATGTTTAATCTCAAACCGTTCCATCATGGACGAAGGTTGATCAGTGTTTAATCTCACCCCGTTCTATCATGGACAAAGGTTGATCAATGTTTAATCGCATCCCGTTCCATCATGGACAAAGGTTGATCAATGTTTAATCGCATCCCGTTCCATCATGAACAAAGGTTGATCAATGTTTAATCTCATCCCGTTCCATCATGGACAAAGGTTGATCAATGTTTAATCTCATCCCGTTCCATCATGGACAAAGGTTGATCAGTGTTTAATCTCATCCCGTTCCATCATGAACAAAGGTTGATCAATGTTTAATCTCAAACCGTTCTATCATGGACAAAGGTTGATCAATGTTTAATCTCACCCCGTTCTATCATGGACAAAGGTTGATCAATGTTTAATCTCAAACTGTTCCATCATGGACAAAGGTTGATCAGTGTTTAATCTCACCCCGTTCTATCATGGACAAAGGTTGATCAATGTTTAATCGCATCCCGTTCCATCATGGACAAAGGTTGATCAATGTTTAATCGCATCCCGTTCCATCATGAACAAAGGTTGATCAATGTTTAATCTCATCCCGTTCTATCATGGACAAAGGTTGATCAGTGTTTAATCTCATCCCGTTCTATCATGGACAAAGGTTGATCAATGTTTAATCTCATCCCTTTCCACCATGGACAAAGGTTGATCAGTGTGAATCTCATCCCGTTCCATCATGGACAAAGGTTGATCAATGTTTAATCTCATCCCGTTCCATCATGGACAAAGGTTGATCAATGTTTAATCGCATCCCGTTCCATCATGAACAAAGGTTGATCAATGTTTAATCTCATCCCGTTCCATCATGGAGAAAGGTTGATCAGTGTTAATCTCATCCCGTTCTATCATGGACAAAGGTTGATCAATGTTTAATCTCATCCCGTTCCATCATGAACAAAGGTTGATCAATGTTTAATCTCATCCCGTTCTATCATGGACAAAGGTTGATTAGTGTTTAATCTCATCCCGTTCTATCATGGACAAAGGTTGATCAGTGTTAATCTCATCCCGTTCCATCATGGACAAAGGTTGATCAATGTTTAATCTCATCCCGTTCCATCATGGACAAAGGTTGATCAATGTTTAATCGCATCCCGTTCCATCATGAACAAAGGTTGATCAATGTGTAATCTCATCCCGTTCCATCATGGACAAAGGTTGATCAATGTTTAATCTCAAACCGTTCCATCATGGACAAAGGTTGATCAATGTTTAATCGCATCCCGTTCCATCATGAACAAAGGTTGATCAATGTTTAATCTCAAACCGTTCCATCATGGACAAAGGTTGATCAGTGTTAATCTCATCCCGTTCTATCATGGACAAAGGTTGATCAATGTTTAATCTCAAACCGTTCCATCATGGACAAAGATTGATCAATGTTTAATCTCATCCCGTTCCATCATTGACAAAGGTTGATCAGTGTTTAATCTCATCCCGTTCTATCATGGAAAAAGGTTGATCAATGTTTAATCTCAAACCGTTCTATCATGGACAAAGGTTGATCAATGTTTAATCTCAAACCGTTCCATCATGGACAAAGGTTGATCAATGTTTAATCTCATCCCGTTCCATCATGGACAAAAGTTGATCAGTGTTTAATCTCATCCCGTTCTATCATTGAAAAAAGTTGATCAGTGTTTAATCTCAAACCGTTCTATCATGGACAAAGGTTGATCAATGTTTAATCTCATCCCGTTCCATCATGGACAAGGGTTGATCAGTGTTTAATCTCATCCCGTTCCATTATGGACAAAGGTTGATCAATGTTTAATCTCATCCCGTTCCATCATGGACAAAGGTTGATCAATGTTTAATCTCATCCCGTTCCATCATGGACAAAGGTTGATCAATGTTTAATCTCATCCCGTTCCATCATGGACAAAAGTTGATCAGTGTTTAATCTCATCCCGTTCTATCATGGAAAAAGGTTGATCAGTGTTTAATCTCAAACCGTTCTATCATGGACAAAGGTTGATCAATGTTTAATCTCATCCCGTTCCATCATGGACAAAGGTTGATCAGTGTTTAATCTCATCCCGTTCCATCATGGACAAAGGTTGATCAGTGTTTAATCTCACCCCGTTCCATGATGGACAAAGGTTGATCAGTGTTTAATCTCATCCCGTTCTATCATGGAAAAAGGTTGATCAGTGTTTAATCTCAAACCGTTCTATCATGGACAAAGGTTGATCAATGTTTAATCTCATCCCGTTCCATCATGGACAAAGGTTGATCAGTGTTTAATCTCATCCCGTTCCATCATGGACAAAGGTTGATCAGTGTTTAATCTCACCCCGTTTCATGATGGACAAAGGTTGATCAGTGTTTAATCTCATCCCGTTCTATCATGGAAAAAGGTTGATCAGTGTTTAATCTCAAACCGTTCTATCATGGACAAAGGTTGATCAATATTTAATCTCATCCCGTTCCATCATGGACAAAGGTTGATCAGTGTTTAATCTCATCCCGTTCTATCATGGAAAAAGGTTGATCAGTGTTTAATCTCAAACCGTTCTATCATGGACAAAGGTTGATCAATGTTTAATCTCAAACCGTTCCATCATGGACAAAGGTTGATCAATGTTTAATCTCATCCCGTTCCATCATGGACAAAAGTTGATCAGTGTTTAATCTCATCCCGTTCTATCATGGAAAAAGGTTGATCAGTGTTTAATCTCAAACCGTTCCATCATGGACAAAGGTTGATCAATGTTTAATCTCATCCCGTTTCATCATGGACAAAGGTTGATCAGTGTTTAATCTCAAACCATTCCATCATGGACAAAGGTTGATCAATGTTTAATCTCATCCCGTTTCATTATGGACAAAGGTTGATCAGTGTTTAATCTCATCCCGTTCCATCATGGACAAAGGTTGATCAGTGTTTAATCTCATCCCGTTCCATCATGGACAAAAGTTGATCAGTGTTTAATCTCATCCCGTTCTATCATGGACAAAGGTTGATCAGTGTTTAATCTCATCCCGTTCCATCATGGACAAAGGTTGATCAATGTTTAATCTCAAACCATTCTATCATGGACAAAGGTTGATCAGTGTTTAATCTCAAACCGTTCTATCATGGACAAAAGTTGATCAGTGTTTAATCTCATCCCGTTCCATCATGGACAAAGGTTGATCAGTGTTTAATCTCATCCCGTTCCATCATGGACAAAGGTTGATCAGTGTTTAATCTCATCCCGTTCCATCATGGACAAAAGTTGATCAGTGTTTAATCTCATCCCGTTCTATCATGGACAAAGGTTGATCAGTGTTTAACCTAAAAACGTTCCATCATGGACAAAGGTTGATCAGTGTTTAATCTCATCCCGTTCCATCATGAACAAAGGTTGATCAGTGTTTAATCTCATCCCGTTCCATCATGGACAAAGGTTGATCAATGTTTAATCTCATCCCGTTCCATCATGGACAAAGGTTGATCAATGTTTAATCTCATCCCGTTCCATCATGGACAAAGGTTGATCAGTGTTAATCTCATCCCGTTCCATCATGGACAAAGGTTGATCAATGTTTAATCTCATCCCGTTCCATCATGGACAAAGGTTGATCAATGTTTAATCGCATCCCGTTCCATCATGAACAAAGGTTGATCAATGTGTAATCTCATCCCGTTCCATCATGGACAAAGGTTGATCAATGTTTAATCTCAAACCGTTCCATCATGGACAAAGGTTGATCAATGTTTAATCGCATCCCGTTCCATCATGAACAAAGGTTGATCAATGTTTAATCTCAAACCGTTCCATCATGGACAAAGGTTGATCAGTGTTAATCTCATCCCGTTCTATCATGGACAAAGGTTGATCAATGTTTAATCTCAAACCGTTCCATCATGGACAAAGATTGATCAATGTTTAATCTCATCCCGTTCCATCATTGACAAAGGTTGATCAGTGTTTAATCTCATCCCGTTCTATCATGGAAAAAGGTTGATCAATGTTTAATCTCAAACCGTTCTATCATGGACAAAGGTTGATCAATGTTTAATCTCAAACCGTTCCATCATGGACAAAGGTTGATCAATGTTTAATCTCATCCCGTTCCATCATGGACAAAAGTTGATCAGTGTTTAATCTCATCCCGTTCTATCATTGAAAAAAGTTGATCAGTGTTTAATCTCAAACCGTTCTATCATGGACAAAGGTTGATCAATGTTTAATCTCATCCCGTTCCATCATGGACAAGGGTTGATCAGTGTTTAATCTCATCCCGTTCCATTATGGACAAAGGTTGATCAGTGTTTAATCTCATCCCGTTCCATCATGGACAAAGGTTGATCAATGTTTAATCTCATCCCGTTCCATCATGGACAAAGGTTGATCAATGTTTAATCTCATCCCGTTCCATCATGGACAAAAGTTGATCAGTGTTTAATCTCATCCCGTTCTATCATGGAAAAAGGTTGATCAGTGTTTAATCTCAAACCGTTCTATCATGGACAAAGGTTGATCAATGTTTAATCTCATCCCGTTCCATCATGGACAAAGGTTGATCAGTGTTTAATCTCATCCCGTTCCATCATGGACAAAGGTTGATCAGTGTTTAATCTCACCCCGTTCCATGATGGACAAAGGTTGATCAGTGTTTAATCTCATCCCGTTCTATCATGGAAAAAGGTTGATCAGTGTTTAATCTCAAACCGTTCTATCATGGACAAAGGTTGATCAATGTTTAATCTCATCCCGTTCCATCATGGACAAAGGTTGATCAGTGTTTAATCTCATCCCGTTCCATCATGGACAAAGGTTGATCAGTGTTTAATCTCACCCCGTTTCATGATAGACAAAGGTTGATCAGTGTTTAATCTCATCCCGTTCTATCATGGAAAAAGGTTGATCAGTGTTTAATCTCAAACCGTTCTATCATGGACAAAGGTTGATCAATATTTAATCTCATCCCGTTCCATCATGGACAAAGGTTGATCAGTGTTTAATCTCATCCCGTTCTATCATGGAAAAAGGTTGATCAGTGTTTAATCTCAAACCGTTCTATCATGGACAAAGGTTGATCAATGTTTAATCTCAAACCGTTCCATCATGGACAAAGGTTGATCAATGTTTAATCTCATCCCGTTCCATCATGGACAAAAGTTGATCAGTGTTTAATCTCATCCCGTTCTATCATGGAAAAAGGTTGATCAGTGTTTAATCTCAAACCGTTCCATCATGGACAAAGGTTGATCAATGTTTAATCTCATCCCGTTTCATCATGGACAAAGGTTGATCAGTGTTTAATCTCAAACCATTCCATCATGGACAAAGGTTGATCAATGTTTAATCTCATCCCGTTTCATCATGGACAAAGGTTGATCAGTGTTTAATCTCATCCCGTTCCATCATGGACAAAGGTTGATCAGTGTTTAATCTCATCCCGTTCCATCATGGACAAAAGTTGATCAGTGTTTAATCTCATCCCGTTCTATCATGGACAAAGGTTGATCAGTGTTTAATCTCATCCCGTTCCATCATGGACAAAGGTTGATCAATGTTTAATCTCAAACCATTCTATCATGGACAAAGGTTGATCAGTGTTTAATCTCAAACCGTTCTATCATGGACAAAAGTTGATCAGTGTTTAATCTCATCCCGTTCCATCATGGACAAAGGTTGATCAGTGTTTAATCTCATCCCGTTCCATCATGGACAAAGGTTGATCAGTGTTTAATCTCATCCCGTTCCATCATGGACAAAAGTTGATCAGTGTTTAATCTCATCCCGTTCTATCATGGACAAAGGTTGATCAGTGTTTAACCTAAAAACGTTCCATCATGGACAAAGGTTGATCAGTGTTTAATCTCATCCCGTTCCATCATGAACAAAGGTTGATCAGTGTTTAATCTCATCCCGTTCCATCATGGACAAAGGTTGATCAATGTTTAATCTCATCCCGTTCCATCATGGACAAAGGTTGATCAGTGTTTAACGCACCCCGTTCCATCATGGACAAAGGTTGATCAATGTTTAATCTCATCCCGTTCCATCATGGACAAAAGTTGATCAGTGTTTAATCTCATCCCGTTCTATCATGGACAAAGGTTGATCAGTGTTTAATCTCATCCTGTTCCATCATGGACAAAGGTTGATCAGTGTTTAATCTAAAAACGTTCCATCATGGACAAAGGTTGATCAGTGTTTAATCTCATCCCGTTCCATCATGGACAAAGGTTGATCAATGTTTAATTTCACCCCGTTCCATCATGGACAAAGGTTGATCAGTGTTTAATCTCATCCTGTTCTATCATGGACAAAGGTTGATCAGTGTTTAATCTCATCCCGTTCCATCATGGACAAAAGTTGATCAGTGTTTATCTCATCCCGTTCCATCATGGACAAAGGTTGATCAATGTTTAATCTAAAAACGTTCCATCATGGACAAAGGTTGATCAGTGTTTAATCTCAAACCGTTCTATCATGGAAAAAGGTTGATCAGTGTTTAATCGCATCCCGTTCCATCATGGACAAAGGTTGATCAATGTTTAATCTCAAACCGTTCTATCATAGAAAAAGGTTGATCAGTGTTTAATCGCATTCCGTTCCATCATGGACAAAGGTTGATCAATGTTTAATCTCATCCCGTTCCATCATGGACAAAGGTTGATCAGTGTTTAATCTCATCCCGTTCCATCATGGACAAAAGTTGATCAATGTTTAATCTCATCCCGTTCCATCATGGACAAAGATTGATCAGTGTTTAATCTCATCCCGTTCCATCATGGACAAAAATTGATCAGTGTTTAATCTCAAACCGTTCAATCATGGACAAAGGTTGATCAGTGTTTAATCTCATCCCGTTCTATCATGGACAAAGGTTGATCAATGTTTAATCTCAAACCGTTCCATCATGGACAAAGATTGATCAATGTTTAATCTCAACCCGTTCCATCATTGACAAAGGTTGATCAGTGTTAAATCTCATCCCGTTCTATCATGGAAAAAGGTTGATCAATGTTTAATCTCAAACCGTTCTATCATGGACAAAGGTTGATCAATGTTTAATCTCAAACCGTTCCATCATGGTCAAAGGTTGATCAATGTTTAATCTCATCCCGTTCCATCATGGACAAAAGTTGATCAGTGTTTAATCTCATCCCGTTCTATCATGGAAAAAGGTTGATCAGTGTTTAATCTCAAACCGTTCTATCATGGACAAAGGTTGATCAATGTTTAATCTCACCCCGTTCCATCATGGACAAAGGTTGATCAGTGTTTAATCTCAAACCGTTCCATCATGGACAAAAGTTGATCAGTGTTTAATCGCATCCCGTTCCATCATGGACAAAGGTTGATCAGTGTTTAATCTCAAACCGTTCCATCATGGACAAAGGTTGATAAGTGTTTAATCTCAAACCGTTCCATCATGGACAAATGTTGATCAATGTTTAATCTCAAACCGTTCCATCATGGACAAAGGTTGATCAGTGTTTAATCTCAAACCGTTCCATCATGGACAAAGGTTGATCAATGTTTATTCGCATCCCGTTCCATCATGGACAAAGGTTGATCAATGTTTAATCTCATCCCGTTCCATCATGGACAAAGGTTGATCAATGTTTAATCTCAAACCGTTCCATCATGGACAAAGGTTGATCAGTGTTTAATCTCATCCCGTCCCATCATGGACAAAGGTTGATCAATGTTTAATCTCATCCCGTTCTATCATGGAAAAAGGTTGATCAGTGTTTAATCTCATCCCGTTCCATCATGGACAAAGGTTGATCAATGTTTAATCTCAAACCGTTCTATCATGGATAAAGGTTGATCAGTGTTTAATCTCACCCCGTTCCATCATGGACAATGGTTGATCAGTGTTTAATCTCATCCCGTTCCATCATGGACAAAGGTTGATCAATGTTTAATCTCAAACCGATCTATCATGGACAAAGGTTGATCAATGTTTAATCTAATCCCGTTCCATCATGGACAAAGGTTGATCAATGTTTAATCTCAAACCGTTCCATCATGGACAAAGGTTGATCAGTGTTTAATCTCATCCCGTTCCATCATGGACAAAGGTTGATCAATGTTTGATCTCAAACCGTTCTATCATCGACAAAGGTTGATCAATGTTTAATCTCATCTCGTTCTATCATGGACAAAGGTTGATCAATGTTTAATCTCATCCCGTTCCATCATGGACAAAGGTTGATCAATGTTTAATCTCACCCCGTTCCATCATGGACAAAGGTTGATAAATGTTTAATCTCACCCCGTTCCATCATGGACAAAGGTTGATCAGTGTTTAATCTCATCCCGTTCCATCATGGACAAAGGTTGATCAGTGTTTAATCTCATCCCGTTCCATCATGGACAAAGGTTGTTCAGTGTTTAATCTCAAACCGTTCCATCAAGGACAAAGGTTGATCAGTGTTTAATCTCATCCCGTTCCATCATGGACAAAGGTTGATCAATGTTTAATCTCAGCCCGTTCCATCATGGACAAAGGTTGATCAGTGTTTAAACTCATCCCGTTCCATCATGGACAAAAGTTGATCAATGTTTAATCTCATCCCGTTCCATCATGGACAAAGGTTGATCAGTATTTAATCTCATCCCGTTCCATCATGGACAAAAATTGATCAGTGTTTAATCTCAAACCGTTCCATCATGGACAAAGGTTGATCAGTGTTTAATCTCATCCCGTTCTATCATGGACAAAGGTTGATCAATGTTTAATCTCAAACCGTTCCATCATGGACAAAGATTGATCAATGTTTAATCTCATCCCGTTCCATCATTGACAAAGGTTGATCAGTGTTAAATCTCATCCCGTTCTATCATGGACAAAGGTTGATCAATGTTTAATCTCATCCCGTTCCATCATGGACAAAGGTTGATCAATGTTTAATCTCATCCCGTTCCATCATGGACAAAGGTTGATCAATGTTTAATCTCATCCCGTTCCATCATGGACAAAGGTTGATCAATGTTTAATCTCATCCCGTTCCATCATGGACAAAGGTTGATCAATGTTTAATCTCAAACCGTTCTATCATGGACAAAGGTTGATCAATGTTTAATCTCAAACCGTTCCATCATGGACAAAGTTTGATCAATGTTTAATCTCAAACCGTTCTATCATGGACAAAGGTTGATCAGTGTTTAATCTCAAACCGTTCCATCATGGACAAAGGTTGATCAGTGTTTAATCTCATCCCGTTCCATCATGGACAAAAGTTGATCAATGTTTAATCTCATCCCGTTCCATCATGGACAAAGGTTGATCAGTGTTTAATCTCATCCCGTTCCATCATGGACAAAGGTTGATCAGTGTTTAATCTCATCCCGTTCTATCATGGACAAAGGTTGATCAATGTTTAATCTCAAACCGTTCCATCATGGACAAAGGTTGATCAATGTTTAATCTCAAACCGTTCCATCATGGACAAAGGTTGATCAGTGTTTAATCTCATCCCGTTCCATCATGGACAAATGTTGATCAATGTTTAATCTCAAACCATTGCATCATGGACAAAGGTTGATCAATGTTTAATCTCAAACCGTTCTATCATGGACAAAGGTTGATCAGTGTTTAATCTCAAACCGTTCCATCATGGACAAAGGTTGATCAGTGTTTAATCTCATCCCGTTCCATCATGGACAAAGGTTGATCAGTGTTTAATCTCAGCCCGTTCCATCATGGACAAAGGTTGATCAGTGTTTAATCTCATCCCGTTCCATCATGGACAAAAGTTGATCAATGTTTAATCTCATCCCGTTCCATCATGGACAAAGGTTGATCAGTGTTTAATCTCATCCCGTTCCATCATGGACAAAGGTTGATCAGTGTTTAATCTCATCCCGTTCCATCATGGACAAAGGTTGATCAGTGTTTAATCTCATCCCGTTCCATCATGGACAAAGGTTGATCAATGTTTAATCTCATCCCGTTCTATCATGGAAAAAGGTTGATCAGTGTTTAATCTCATCCCGTTCCATCATGGACAAAGGTTAATCAGTGTTTAATCTCATCCCGTTCCATCATGGACAAAGGTTGATCAATGTTTAATCTCAAACCGTTCCATCATGAACAAAGGTTGATCAGTGTTTAATCTCAAACCGTTCCATCATGGACAAAGGTTGATCAGTGTTTAATCTCAAACCGTTCCATCATGGACAAAGGTTGATCAATGTTTAATCTCATCCCGTTCCATCATGGACAAAGGTTGATCAGTGTTTAATCTCATCCCGTTCCATCATGAACAAAGGTTGATCAATGTTTAATCTCAAACCGTTCTATCATGGACAAAGGTTGATCAATGTTTAATCTCACCCCGTTCTATCATGGACAAAGGTTGATCAATGTTTAATCTCAAACCGTTCCATCATGGACAAAGGTTGATCAGTGTTTAATCTCACCCCGTTCTATCATGGACAAAGGTTGATCAATGTTTAATCGCATCCCGTTCCATCATGGACAAAGGTTGATCAATGTTTAATCGCATCCCGTTCCATCATGAACAAAGGTTGATCAATGTTTAATCTCATCCCGTTCCATCATGGACAAAGGTTGATCAATGTTTAATCTCATCCCGTTCCATCATGGACAAAGGTTGATCAGTGTTTAATCTCATCCCGTTCCATCATGAACAAAGGTTGATCAATGTTTAATCTCACCCCGTTCTATCATGGACAAAGGTTGATCAATGTTTAATCTCAAACTGTTCCATCATGGACAAAGGTTGATCAGTGTTTAATCTCACCCCGTTCTATCATGGACAAAGGTTGATCAATGTTTAATCGCATCCCGTTCCATCATGGACAAAGGTTGATCAATGTTTAATCTCATCCCGTTCTATCATGGACAAAGGTTGATCAGTGTTTAATCTCATCCCGTTCTATCATGGACAAAGGTTGATCAATGTTTAATCTCATCCCTTTCCACCATGGACAAAGGTTGATCAGTGTTAATCTCATCCCGTTCCATCATGGACAAAGGTTGATCAATGTTTAATCTCATCCCGTTCCATCATGGACAAAGGTTGATCAATGTTTAATCGCATCCCGTTCCATCATGAACAAAGGTTGATCAATGTTTAATCTCATCCCGTTCCATCATGGTGAAAGGTTGATCAGTGTTAATCTCATCCCGTTCTATCATGGACAAAGGTTGATCAATGTTTAATCTCATCCCGTTCCATCATGAACAAAGGTTGATCAATGTTTAATCTCATCCCGTTCTATCATGGACAAAGGTTGATTAGTGTTTAATCTCATCCCGTTCTATCATGGACAAAGGTTGATCAGTGTTAATCTCATCCCGTTCCATCATGGACAAAGGTTGATCAATGTTTAATCTCATCCCGTTCCATCATGGACAAAGGTTGATCAATGTTTAATCGCATCCCGTTCCATCATGAACAAAGGTTGATCAATGTGTAATCTCATCCCGTTCCATCATGGACAAAGGTTGATCAATGTTTAATCTCAAACCGTTCTATCATGGATAAAGGTTGATCAGTGTTTAATCTCACCCCGTTCCATCATGGACAATGGTTGATCAGTGTTTAATCTCATCCCGTTCCATCATGGACAAAGGTTGATCAATGTTTAATCTCAAACCGATCTATCATGGACAAAGGTTGATCAATGTTTAATCTCATCCCGTTCCATCATGGACAAAGGTTGATCAATGTTTAATCTCAAACCGTTCCATCATGGACAAAGGTTGATCAGTGTTTAATCTCATCCCGTTCCATCATGGACAAAGGTTGATCAATGTTTGATCTCAAACCGTTCTATCATCGACAAAGGTTGATCAATGTTTAATCTCATCTCGTTCTATCATGGACAAAGGTTGATCAATGTTTAATCTCATCCCGTTCCATCATGGACAAAGGTTGATCAATGTTTAATCTCACCCCGTTCCATCATGGACAAAGGTTGATCAATGTTTAATCTCACCCCGTTCCATCATGGACAAAGGTTGATCAGTGTTTAATCTCATCCCGTTCCATCATGGACAAAGGTTGATCAGTGTTTAATCTCATCCCGTTCCATCATGGACAAAGGTTGTTCAGTGTTTAATCTCAAACCGTTCCATCAAGGACAAAGGTTGATCAGTGTTTAATCTCATCCCGTTCCATCATGGACAAAGGTTGATCAATGTTTAATCTCAGCCCGTTCCATCATGGACAAAGGTTGATCAGTGTTTAAACTCATCCCGTTCCATCATGGACAAAAGTTGATCAATGTTTAATCTCATCCCGTTCCATCATGGACAAAGGTTGATCAGTATTTAATCTCATCCCGTTCCATCATGGACAAAAATTGATCAGTGTTTAATCTCAAACCGTTCCATCATGGACAAAGGTTGATCAGTGTTTAATCTCATCCCGTTCTATCATGGACAAAGGTTGATCAATGTTTAATCTCAAACCGTTCCATCATGGACAAAGATTGATCAATGTTTAATCTCATCCCGTTCCATCATTGACAAAGGTTGATCAGTGTTAAATCTCATCCCGTTCTATCATGGACAAAGGTTGATCAATGTTTAATCTCATCCCGTTCCATCATGGACAAAGGTTGATCAATGTTTAATCTCATCCCGTTCCATCATGGACAAAGGTTGATCAATGTTTAATCTCATCCCGTTCCATCATGGACAAAGGTTGATCAATGTTTAATCTCATCCCGTTCCATCATGGACAAAGGTTGATCAATGTTTAATCTCAAACCGTTCTATCATGGACAAAGGTTGATCAATGTTTAATCTCAAACCGTTCCATCATGGACAAAGTTTGATCAATGTTTAATCTCAAACCGTTCTATCATGGACAAAGGTTGATCAGTGTTTAATCTCAAACCGTTCCATCATGGACAAAGGTTGATCAGTGTTTAATCTCATCCCGTTCCATCATGGACAAAAGTTGATCAATGTTTAATCTCATCCCGTTCCATCATGGACAAAGGTTGATCAGTGTTTAATCTCATCCCGTTCCATCATGGACAAAGGTTGATCAGTGTTTAATCTCATCCCGTTCTATCATGGACAAAGGTTGATCAATGTTTAATCTCAAACCGTTCCATCATGGACAAAGGTTGATCAATGTTTAATCTCAAACCGTTCCATCATGGACAAAGGTTGATCAGTGTTTAATCTCATCCCGTTCCATCATGGACAAATGTTGATCAATGTTTAATCTCAAACCATTGCATCATGGACAAAGGTTGATCAATGTTTAATCTCAAACCGTTCTATCATGGACAAAGGTTGATCAGTGTTTAATCTCAAACCGTTCCATCATGGACAATGGTTGATCAGTGTTTAATCTCATCCCGTTCCATCATGGACAAAGGTTGATCAGTGTTTAATCTCAGCCCGTTCCATCATGGACAAAGGTTGATCAGTGTTTAATCTCATCCCGTTCCATCATGTTCAAAAGTTGATCAATGTTTAATCTCATCCCGTTCCATCATGGACAAAGGTTGATCAGTGTTTAATCTCATCCCGTTCCATCATGGACAAAGGTTGATCAGTGTTTAATCTCATCCCGTTCCATCATGGACAAAGGTTGATCAGTGTTTAATCTCATCCCGTTCCATCATGGACAAAGGTTGATCAATGTTTAATCTCATCCCGTTCTATCATGGAAAAAGGTTGATCAGTGTTTAATCTCATCCCGTTCCATCATGGACAAAGGTTAATCAGTGTTTAATCTCATCCCGTTCCATCATGGACAAAGGTTGATCAATGTTTAATCTCAAACCGTTCCATCATGAACAAAGGTTGATCAGTGTTTAATCTCAAACCGTTCCATCATGGACAAAGGTTGATCAGTGTTTAATCTCAAACCGTTCCATCATGGACAAAGGTTGATCAATGTTTAATCTCATCCTGTTCCATCATGGACAAAGGTTGATCAGTGTTTAATCTCATCCCGTTCCATCATGAACAAAGGTTGATCAATGTTTAATCTCAAACCGTTCTATCATGGACAAAGGTTGATCAATGTTTAATCTCACCCCGTTCTATCATGGACAAAGGTTGATCAATGTTTAATCTCAAACCGTTCCATCATGGACAAAGGTTGATCAGTGTTTAATCTCATCCCGTTCTATCATGGACAAAGGTTGATCAATGTTTAATCGCATCCCGTTCCATCATGGACAAAGGTTGATCAATGTTTAATCGCATCCCGTTCCATCATGAACAAAGGTTGATCAATGTTTAATCTCATCCCGTTCCATCATGGACAAAGGTTGATCAATGTTTAATCTCATCCCGTTCCATCATGGACAAAGGTTGATCAGTGTTTAATCTCATCCCGTTCCATCATGAACAAAGGTTGATCAATGTTTAATCTCAAACCGTTCTATCATGGACAAAGGTTGATCAATGTTTAATCTCACCCCGTTCTATCATGGACAAAGGTTGATCAATGTTTAATCTCAAACTGTTCCATCATGGACAAAGGTTGATCAGTGTTTAATCTCACCCCGTTCTATCATGGACAAAGGTTGATCAATGTTTAATCGCATCCCGTTCCATCATGGACAAAGGTTGATCAATGTTTAATCGCATCCCGTTCCATCATGAACAAAGGTTGATCAATGTTTAATCTCATCCCGTTCTATCATGGACAAAGGTTGTTCAGTGTTTAATCTCATCCCGTTCTATCATGGACAAAGGTTGATCAATGTTTAATCTCATCCCTTTCCACCATGGACAAAGGTTGATCAGTGTTAATCTCATCCCGTTCCATCATGGACAAAGGTTAATCAATGTTTAATCTCATCCCGTTCCATCATGGACAAAGGTTGATCAATGTTTAATCGCATCCCGTTCCATCATGAACAAAGGTTGATCAATGTTTAATCTCATCCCGTTCCATCATGGAGAAAGGTTGATCAGTGTTAATCTCATCCCGTTCTATCATGGACAAAGGTTGATCAATGTTTAATCTCATCCCGTTCCATCATGAACAAAGGTTGATCAATGTTTAATCTCATCCCGTTCTATCATGGACAAAGGTTGATTAGTGTTTAATCTCATCCCGTTCTATCATGGACAAAGGTTGATCAGTGTTAATCTCATCCCGTTCCATCATGGACAAAGGTTGATCAATGTTTAATCTCATCCCGTTCCATCATGGACAAAGGTTGATCAATGTTTAATCGCATCCCGTTCCATCATGAACAAAGGTTGATCAATGTGTAATCTCATCCCGTTCCATCATGGACAAAGGTTGATCAATGTTTAATCTCAAACCGTTCCATCATGGACAAAGGTTGATCAATGTTTAATCGCATCCCGTTCCATCATGAACAAAGGTTGATCAATGTTTAATCTCAAACCGTTCCATCATGGACAAAGGTTGATCAGTGTTAATCTCATCCCGTTCTATCATGGACAAAGGTTGATCAATGTTTAATCTCAAACCGTTCCATCATGGACAAAGATTGATCAATGTTTAATCTCATCCCGTTCCATCATTGACAAAGGTTGATCAGTGTTTAATCTCATCCCGTTCTATCATGGAAAAAGGTTGATCAATGTTTAATCTCAAACCGTTCTATCATGGACAAAGGTTGATCAATGTTTATTCTCATCCCGTTCCATCATGGACAAAAGTTGATCAGTGTTTAATCTCATCCCGTTCTATCATTGAAAAAAGTTGATCAGTGTTTAATCTCAAACCGTTCTATCATGGACAAAGGTTGATCAATGTTTAATCTCATCCCGTTCCATCATGGACAAGGGTTGATCAGTGTTTAATCTCATCCCGTTCCATTATGGACAAAGGTTGATCAGTGTTTAATCTCATCCCGTTCCATCATGGACAAAGGTTGATCAATGTTTAATCTCATCCCGTTCCATCATGGACAAAGGTTGATCAATGTTTAATCTCATCCCGTTCCATCATGGACAAAAGTTGATCAGTGTTTAATCTCATCCCGTTCTATCATGGAAAAAGGTTGATCAGTGTTTAATCTCAAACCGTTCTATCATGGACAAAGGTTGATCAATGTTTAATCTCATCCCGTTCCATCATGGACAAAGGTTGATCAGTGTTTAATCTCATCCCGTTCCATCATGGACAAAGGTTGATCAGTGTTTAATCTCACCCCGTTCCATGATGGACAAAGGTTGATCAGTGTTTAATCTCATCCCGTTCCATCATGGAAAAAGGTTGATCAGTGTTTAATCTCAAACCGTTCTATCATGGACAAAGGTTGATCAATGTTTAATCTCATCCCGTTCCATCATGGACAAAGGTTGATCAGTGTTTAATCTCATCCCGTTCCATCATGGACAAAGGTTGATCAGTGTTTAATCTCACCCCGTTCCATGATGGACAAAGGTTGATCAGTGTTTAATCTCATCCCGTTCTATCATGGAAAAAGGTTGATCAGTGTTTAATCTCAAACCGTTCTATCATGGACAAAGGTTGATCAATATTTAATCTCATCCCGTTCCATCATGGACAAAGGTTGATCAGTGTTTAATCTCATCCCGTTCTATCATGGAAAAAGGTTGATCAGTGTTTAATCTCAAACCGTTCTATCATGGACAAAGGTTGATCAATGTTTAATCTCAAACCGTTCCATCATGGACAAAGGTTGATCAATGTTTAATCTCATCCCGTTCCATCATGGACAAAAGTTGATCAGTGTTTAATCTCATCCCGTTCTATCATGGAAAAAGGTTGATCAGTGTTTAATCTCAAACCGTTCCATCATGGACAAAGGTTGATCAATGTTTAATCTCATCCCGTTTCATCATGGACAAAGGTTGATCAGTGTTTAATCTCAAACCATTCCATCATGGACAAAGGTTGATCAATGTTTAATCTCATCCCGTTTCATCATGGACAAAGGTTGATCAGTGTTTAATCTCATCCCGTTCCATCATGGACAAAGGTTGATCAGTGTTTAATCTCATCCCGTTCCATCATGGACAAAAGTTGATCAGTGTTTAATCTCATCCCGTTCTATCATGGACAAAGGTTGATCAGTGTTTAATCTCATCCCGTTCCATCATGGACAAAGGTTGATCAATGTTTAATCTCAAACCATTCTATCATGGACAAAGGTTGATCAGTGTTTAATCTCAAACCGTTCTATCATGGACAAAGGTTGATCAGTGTTTAATCTCATCCCGTTCCATCATGGACAAAGGTTGATCAGTGTTTAATCTCATCCCGTTCCATCATGGACAAAGGTTGATCAGTGTTTAATCTCATCCCGTTCCATCATGGACAAAAGTTGATCAGTGTTTAATCTCATCCCGTTCTATCATGGACAAAGGTTGATCAGTGTTTAACCTAAAAACGTTCCATCATGGACAAAGGTTGATCAGTGTTTAATCTCATCCCGTTCCATCATGAACAAAGGTTGATCAGTGTTTAATCTCATCCCGTTCCATCATGGACAAAGGTTGATCAATGTTTAATCTCATCCCGTTCCATCATGGACAAAGGTTGATCAATGTTTAATCTCATCCCGTTCCATCATGGACAAAGGTTGATCAGTGTTTAACGCACCCCGTTCCATCATGGACAAAGGTTGATCAATGTTTAATCTCATCCCGTTCCATCATGGACAAAAGTTGATCAGTGTTTAATCTCATCCCGTTCTATCATGGACAAAGGTTGATCAGTGTTTAATCTCATCCTGTTCCATCATGGACAAAGGTTGATCAGTGTTTAATCTAAAAACGTTCCATCATGGACAAAGGTTGATCAGTGTTTAATCTCATCCCGTTCCATCATGGACAAAGGTTGATCAATGTTTAATTTCACCCCGTTCCATCATGGACAAAGGTTGATCAGTGTTTAATCTCATCCTGTTCTATCATGGACAAAGGTTGATCAGTGTTTAATCTCATCCCGTTCCATCATGGACAAAAGTTGATCAGTGTTTATCTCATCCCGTTCCATCATGGACAAAGGTTGATCAATGTTTAATCTAAAAACGTTCCATCATGGACAAAGGTTGATCAGTGTTTAATCTCATCCCGTTCCATCATGAACAAAGGTTGATCAGTGTTTAATCTCATCCCGTTCCATCATGGACAAAGGTTGATCAATGTTTAATCTCATCCCGTTCCATCATGGACAAAGGTTGATCAATGTTTAATCTCATCCCGTTCCATCATGGACACAGGTTGATCAGTGTTTAATCTCACCCCGTTCCATCATGGACAAAGGTTGATCAATGTTTAATCTCATCCCGTTCCATCATGGACAAAAGTTGATCAGTGTTTAATCTCATCCCGTTCTATCATGGACAAAGGTTGATCAGTGTTTAATCTCATCCTGTTCCATCATGGACAAAGGTTGATCAGTGTTTAATCTAAAAACGTTCCATCATGGACAAAGGTTGATCAGTGTTTAATCTCATCCCGTTCCATCATGGACAAAGGTTGATCAATGTTTAATTTCACCCCGTTCCATCATGGACAAAGGTTGATCAGTGTTTAATCTCATCCTGTTCTATCATGGACAAAGGTTGATCAGTGTTTAATCTCATCCCGTTCCATCATGGACAAAGGTTGATCAGTGTTTAATCTCATCCCGTTCCATCATGGACAAAAGTTGATCAGTGTTTAATCTCATCCCGTTCTATCATGGACAAAGGTTGATCAGTGTTTAATATCATCCCGTTCCAACATGGACAAAGGTTGATCAATGTTTAATCTCAAACCATTCTATCATGGACAAAGGTTGATCAATGTTTAATCCCAAACCGTTCTATCATGGACAAAAGTTGATCAGTGTTTAATCTCATCCCGTTCCATCATGGACAAAGGTTGATCAGTGTTTAATCTCATCCCGTTCCATCATGGACAAAAGTTGATCAGTGTTTAATCTCATCCCGTTCTATCATGGACAAAGGTTGATCAGTGTTTAATCTAAAAACGTTCCATCATGGACAAAGGTTGATCAGTGTTTAATCTCATCCCGTTCCATCATGGACAAAGGTTGATCAATGTTTAATCTCATCCCGTTTTATCATGGAAAAAGGTTGATCAGTGTTTAATCTCAAACCGTTCCATCATGGACAAAGGTTGATCAATGTTTAATCTCATCCCGTTCCATCATGGACAAAGATTGATCAATGTTTAATCTTATCCCGTTCCATCATTGACAAAGGTTGATCAGTGTTTAATCTCATCCCGTTCTATCATGGAAAAAGGTTGATCAATGTTTAATCTCAAACCGTTCTATCATGGACAAAGGTTGATCAATGTTTAATCTCAAACCGTTCCATCATGGACAAAGGTTGATCAATGTTTAATCTCATCCCGTTCCATCATGGACAAAAGTTGATCAGTGTTTAATCTCATCCCGTTCTTTCATGGAAAAAGGTTGATCAGTGTTTAATCTCAAACCGTTCTATCATGGACAAAGGTTGATCAATGTTTAATCTCATCCCGTTCCATCATGGACAAAGGTTGATCAGTGTTTAATCTCATCCCGTTCCATCATGGACAAAGGTTGATCAGTGTTTAATCTCATCCCGTTCCATCATGGACAAAGGTTGATCAATGTTTAATCTCATCCCGTTCCATCATGGACAAAGGTTGATCAATGTTTAATCTCATCCCGTTCCATCATGGACAAAAGTTGATCAGTGTTTAATCTCATCCCGTTCTATCATGGAAAAAGGTTGATCAGTGTTTAATCTCATCCTGTTCCATCATGGACAAAGGTTGATCAGTGTTTAATCTAAAAACGTTCCATCATGGACAAAGGTTGATCAGTGTTTAATCTCATCCCGTTCCATCATGGACAAAGGTTGATCAATGTTTAATCTCACCCCGTTCCATCATGGACAAAGGTTGATCAGTGTTTTTTATCTCATCCCGTTCTATCATTGACAAAGGTTGATCAGTGTTTAATCTCATCCCGTTCCATCATGGACAAAGGTTGATCAGTGTTTAATCTCATCCCGTTCCATCATGGACAAAAGTTGATCAGTGTTTAATCTCATCCCGTTCTATCATGGACAAAGGTTGATCAGTGTTTAATATCATCCCGTTCCATCATGGACAAAGGTTGATCAATGTTTAATCTCAAACCATTCTATCATGGACAAAGGTTGATCAATGTTTAATCTCAAACCGTTCTATCATGGACAAAAGTTGATCAGTGTTTAATCTCATCCCGTTCCATCATGGACAAAGGTTGATCAGTGTTTAATCTCATCCCGTTCCATCATGGACAAAAGTTGATCAGTGTTTAATCTCATCCCGTTCTATCATGGACAAAGGTTGATCAGTGTTTAATCTAAAAACGTTCCATCATGGACAAAGGTTGATCAATGTTTAATCTCAAACCGTTCCATCATGGACAAAGGTTGATCAATGTTTAATCTCATCCCGTTCCATCATGGACAAAGGTTGATCAGTGTTTAATCTCAAACCATTCCGTCATGGACAAAGGTTGATCAATGTTTAATCTCACCCCGTTCCATCATGGACAAAGGTTGATCAGTGTTTAATCTCATCCCGTTCCATCATGGACAAAGGTTGATCAGTGTTTAATCTCATCCCGTTCCATCATGGACAAATGTTGATCAGTGTTTAATCTCATCCCGTTCTATCATGGACAAAGGTTGATCAGTGTTTAATCTCATCCCGTTCCATCATGGACAAAGGTTGATCAATGTTTAATCTCAAACCATTCTATCATGGACAAAGGTTGATCAATGTTTAATCTCAAACCGTTCTATCATGGACAAAAGTTGATCAGTGTTTAATCTCATCCCGTTCCATCATGGACAAAGGTTGATCAGTGTTTAATCTCATCCCGTTCCATCATTGACAAAGGTTGATCAGTGTTTAATCTCATCCCGTTCCATCATGGACAAAAGTTGATCAGTGTTTAATCTCATCCCGTTCTATCATGGACAAAGGTTGATCAGTGTTTAATCTAAAAACGTTCCATCATGGACAAAGGTTGATCAGTGTTTAATCTCATCCCGTTCCATCATGAACAAAGGTTGATCAGTGTTTAATCTCATCCCGTTCCATCATGTACAAAGGTTGATCAATGTTTAATCTCATCCCGTTCCATCATGGACAAAGGTTGATCAATGTTTAATCTCATCCCGTTCCATCATGGACAAAGGTTGATCAGTGTTTAATGTCACCCCGTTCCATCATGGACAAAGGTTGATCAATGTTTAATCTCATCCCGTTCCATCATGGACAAAAGTTGATCAGTGTTTAATCTCATCCCGTTCTATCATGGACAAAGGTTGATCAGTGTTTAATCTCATCCTGTTCCATCATGGACAAAGGTTGATCAGTGTTTAATCTAAAAACGTTCCATCATGGACAAAGGTTGATCAATGTTTAATCTCATCCCGTTCCATCATGGACAAAGGTTGATCAATGTTTAATTTCACCCCGTTCAATCATGGACAAAGGTTGATCAGTGTTTAATCTCATCCTGTTCTATCATGGACAAAGGTTGATCAGTGTTTAATCTCATCCCGTTCCATCATGGACAAAAGTTGATCAGTGTTTATCTCATCCCGTTCCATCATGGACAAAGGTTGATCAATGTTTAATCTAAAAACGTTCCATCATGGACAAAGGTTGATCAGTGTTTAATCTCATCCCGTTCCATCATGAACAAAGGTTGATCAGTGTTTAATCTCATTCCGTTCCATCATGGACAAAGGTTGATCAGTGTTTAATCTCATCCCGTTCCATCATGGACAAAGGTTGATCAATGTTTAATCTCAAACCGTTCCATCATGGACAAAGGTTGATCAGTGTTTAATCTCATCCCGTTCTATCATGGAAAAAGGTTGATCAATGTTTAATCTCAAACCGTTCTATCATGGACAAAGGTTGATCAATGTTTAATCTCAAACCGTTCCATCATGGACAAAGGTTGATCAATGTTTAATCTCATCCCGTTCCATCATGGACAAAAGTTGATCAGTGTTTAATCTCATCCCGTTCTTTCATGGAAAAAGGTTGATCAGTGTTTAATCTCAAACCGTTCTATCATGGACAAAGGTTGATCAATGTTTAATCTCATCCCGTTCCATCATGGACAAAGGTTGATCAGTGTTTAATCTCATCCCGTTCCATCATGGACAAAGGTTGATCAGTGTTTAATCTCATCCCGTTCCATCATGGACAAAGGTTGATCAATGTTTAATCTCATCCCGTTCCATCATGGACAAAGGTTGATCAATGTTTAATCTCAAACCGTTCTATCATGGACAAAAGTTGATCAGTGTTTAATCTCATCCCGTTCCATCATGGACAAAGGTTGATCAGTGTTTAATCTCATCCCGTTCCATCATGGACAAAAGTTGATCAGTGTTTAATCTCATCCCGTTCTATCATGGACAAAGGTTGATCAGTGTTTAATCTAAAAACGTTCCATCATGGACAAAGGTTGATCAATGTTTAATCTCAAACCGTTCCATCATGGACAAAGGTTGATCAATGTTTAATCTCATCCCGTTCCATCATGGACAAAGGTTGATCAGTGTTTAATCTCAAACCATTCCGTCATGGACAAAGGTTGATCAATGTTTAATCTCACCCCGTTCCATCATGGACAAAGGTTGATCAGTGTTTAATCTCATCCCGTTCCATCATGGACAAAGGTTGATCAGTGTTTAATCTCATCCCGTTCCATCATGGACAAATGTTGATCAGTGTTTAATCTCATCCCGTTCTATCATGGACAAAGGTCGATCAGTGTTTAATCTCATCCCGTTCCATCATGGACAAAGGTTGATCAATGTTTAATCTCAAACCATTCTATCATGGACAAAGGTTGATCAATGTTTAATCTCAAACCGTTCTATCATGGACAAAAGTTGATCAGTGTTTAATCTCATCCCGTTCCATCATGGACAAAGGTTGATCAGTGTTTAATCTCATCCCGTTCCATCATGGACAAAGGTTGATCAGTGTTTAATCTCATCCCGTTCCATCATGGACAAAAGTTGATCAGTGTTTAATCTCATCCCGTTCTATCATGGACAAAGGTTGATCAGTGTTTAATCTAAAAACGTTCCATCATTGACAAAGGTTGATCAGTGTTTAATCTCATCCCGTTCCATCATGAACAAAGGTTGATCAGTGTTTAATCTCATCCCGTTCCATCATGGACAAAGGTTGATCAATGTTTAATCTCATCCCGTTCCATCATGGACAAAGGTTGATCAATGTTTAATCTCATCCCGTTCCATCATGGACAAAGGTTGATCAGTGTTTAATGTCACCCCGTTCCATCATGGACAAAGGTTGATCAATGTTTAATCTCATCCCGTTCCATCATGGACAAAAGTTGATCAGTGTTTAATCTCATCCCGTTCTATCATGGACAAAGGTTGATCAGTGTTTAATCTCATCCTGTTCCATCATGGACAAAGGCTGATCAGTGTTTAATCTAAAAACGTTCCATCATGGACAAAGGTTGATCAATGTTTAATCTCATCCCGTTCCATCATGGACAAAGGTTGATCAATGTTTAATTTCACCCCGTTCCATCATGGACAAAGGTTGATCAGTGTTTAATCTCATCCTGTTCTATCATGGACAAAGGTTGATCAGTGTTTAATCTCATCCCGTTCCATCATGGACAAAAGTTGATCAGTGTTTATCTCATCCCGTTCCATCATGGACAAAGGTTGATCAATGTTTAATCTAAAAACGTTCCATCATGGACAAAAGTTGATCAGTGTTAAATCTCACCCCGTTCCATCATGAACAAAGGTTGATCAGTGTTTAATCTCATTCCGTTCCATCATGGACAAAGGTTGATCAATGTTTAATCTCATCCCGCACCATCATGGACAAAGGTTGATCAATGTTTAATCTCATCCCGTTCCATCATGGACAAAGGTTGATCAGTGTTTAATCTCACCCCGTTCCATCATGGACAAAGGTTGATCAATGTTTAATCTCATCCCGTTCCATCATGGACAAAAGTTGATCAGTGTTTAATCTCATCCCGTTCTATCATGGACAAAGGTTGATCAGTGTTTAATCTCATCCTGTTCCATCATGGACAAAGGTTGATCAGTGTTTAATCTAAAAACGTTCCATCATGGACAAAGGTTGATCAGTGTTTAATCTCATCCCGTTCCATCATGGACAAAGGTTGATCAATGTTTAATTTCACCCCGTTCCATCATGGACAAAGGTTGATCAGTGTTTAATCTCATCCTGTTCTATCATGGACAAAGGTTGATCAGTGTTTAATCTCATCCCGTTCCATCATGGACAAAGGTTGATCAGTGTTTAATCTCATCCCGTTCCATCATGGACAAAAGTTTATCAGTGTTTAATCTCATCCCGTTCTATCATGGACAAAGGTTGATCAGTGTTTAATATCATCCCGTTCCAACATGGACAAAGGTTGATCAATGTTTAATCTCAAACCATTCTATCATGGACAAAGGTTGATCAATGTTTAATCTCAAACCGTTCTATCATGGACAAAAGTTGATCAGTGTTTAATCTCATCCCGTTCCATCATGGACAAAGGTTGATCAGAGTTTAATCTCATCCCGTTCCATCATGGACAAAAGTTGATCAGTGTTTAATCTCATCCCGTTCTATCATGGAGAAAGGTTGATCAGTGTTTAATCTAAAAACGTTCCATCATGGACAAAGGTTGATCAGTGTTTAATCTCATCCCGTTCCATCATGGACAAAGGTTGATCAATGTTTAATCTCATCCCGTTTTATCATGGAAAAAGGTTGATCAGTGTTTAATCTCAAACCGTTCCATCATGGACAAAGGTTGATCAATGTTTAATCTCATCCCGTTCCATCATGGACAAAGATTGATCAATGTTTAATCTCATCCCGTTCCATCATTGACAAAGGTTGATCAGTGTTTAATCTCATCCCGTTCTATCATGGAAAAAGGTTGATCAATGTTTAATCTCAAACCGTTCTATCATGGACAAAGGTTGATTAATGTTTAATCTCAAACCGTTCCATCATGGACAAAGGTTGATCAATGTTTAATCTCATCCCGTTCCATCATGGACAAAAGTTGATCAGTGTTTAATCTCATCCTGTTCTTTCATGGAAAAAGGTTGATCAGTGTTTAATCTCAAACCGTTCTATCATGGACAAAGGTTGATCAATGTTTAATCTCATCCCGTTCCATCATGGACAAAGGTTGATCAGTGTTTAATCTCATCCCGTTCCATCATGGACAAAGGTTGATCAGTGTTTAATCTCATCCCGTTCCATCATGGACAAAGGTTGATCAATGTTTAATCTCATCCCGTTCCATCATGGACAAAGGTTGATCAATGTTTAATCTCATCCCGTTCCATCATGGACAAAAGTTGATCAGTGTTTAATCTCATCCCGTTCTATCATGGACAAAGGTTGATCAGTGTTTAATCTAAAAACGTTCCATCATGGACAAAGGTTGATCAGTGTTTAATCTCATCCTGTTCCATCATGGACAAAGGTTGATCAGTGTTTAATCTAAAAACGTTCCATCATGGACAAAGGTTGATCAATGTTTAATCTCAAACCGTTCTATCATGGACAAAGGTTGATCAATGTTTAATCTCATCCCGTTCCATCATGGACAAAGGTTGATCAATGTTTAATCTCATCCCGTTCCATCATGGACAAAAGTTGATCAGTGTTTAATCTCATCCCGTTCTATCATGGACAAAGGTTGATCAGTGTTTAATCTAAAAACGTTCCATCATGGACAAAGGTTGATCAGTGTTTAATCTCATCCTGTTCCATCATGGACAAAGGTTGATCAGTGTTTAATCTAAAAACGTTCCATCATGGACAAAGGTTGATCAATGTTTAATCTCATCCCGTTCCATCATGGAAAAAGGTTGATCAGTGTTTAATCTCATCCTGTTCCATCATGGACAAAGGTTGATCAGTGTTTAATCTAAAAACGTTCCATCATGGACAAAGGTTGATCAATGTTTAATCTCAAACCGTTCTATCATGGACAAAGGTTGATCAATGTTTAATCTCAAACCGTTCTATCATGGACAAAAGTTGATCAGTGTTTAATCTCATCCCGTTCCATCATGGACAAAGGTTGATCAGTGTTTAATCTCATCCCGTTCCATCATGGACAAAAGTTGATCAGTGTTTAATCTCATCCCGTTCTATCATGGACAAAGGTTGATCAGTGTTTAATCTAAAAACGTTCCATCATGGACAAAGGTTGATCAGTGTTTAATCTCATCCCGTTCCATCATGGACAAAGGTTGATCAATGTTTAATCTCATCCCGTTTTATCATGGAAAAAGGTTGATCAGTGTTTAATCTCAAACCGTTCCATCATGGACAAAGGTTGATCAGTGTTTAATCTCATTCCGTTCAATCATGGACAAAGGTTGACCAATGTTTAATCTCATCCCGTTCTATCATGGAAAAAGGTTGATCAGTGTTTAATCTCATCCCGTTCCATCATGGACAAAGGTTAATCAGTGTTTAATCTCATCCCGTTCCATCATTGACAAAGGTTGATCAGTGTTTAATCTCAAACCGTTCCATCATGAACAAAGGTTGATCAGTGTTTAATCTCAAACCGTTCCATCATGGACAAAGGTTGATCAGTGTTTAATCTCAAACCGTTCCATCATGGACAAAGGTTGATCAATGTTTAATCTCATCCCGTTCCATCATGAACAAAGGTTGATCAATGTTTAATCTCATCCCGTTCCATCATGGACAAAGGTTGATCAGTGTTTAATCTCATCCCGTTCTATCATGGACAAAGGTTGATCAATGTTTAATCTCATCCCGTTCCATCATGGACAAAGGTTGATCAATGTTTAATCTCACCCCGTTCTAACATGGACAAAGGTTGATCAATGTTTAATCTCAAACCGTTCCATCATGGACAAAGGTTGATCAGTGTTTAATCTCAAACCGTTCCATCATGGACAAAGGTTGATCAATGTTTAATCTCACCCCGTTCCATCATGGACAAAGGTTGATCAATGTTTAATCTCACCCTGTTCCATCATGGACAAAGGTTGATCAATGTTTAATCTCAAACCATTCCATCATGGACAAAGGTTGATCAGTGTTTAATCTCATCCCGTTCCATCATGGACAAAGGTTGATCAGTGTTTAATCTCAAACCGTTCCATCATGGACAAAGGTTGATCAGTGTTTAATCTCACCCCGTTCTATCATGGACAAAGGTTGATCAATGTTTAATTGCATCCCGTTCCATCATGGACAAAGGTTGATCAATGTTTAATCTCATCCCGTTCCATCATGGACAAAGGTTGATCAGTGTTAATCTCATCCCGTTCCATCATGGACAAAGGTTGATCAATGTTTAATCTCATCCCGCTCCATCATGAACAAAGGTTGATCAATGTTTAATCTCATCCCGTTCCATCATGGACAAAGGTTGATCAGTGTTAATCTCATCCCGTTCTATCATGGGCAAAGGTTGATCAACGTTTAATCTCATCCCGTTCCATCATGGACAAAGGTTGATCAATGTTTAATCGCATCCCGTTCCATCATGAACAAAGGTTGATCAATGTTTAATCTCATCCCGTTCCATCATGGACAAAGGTTGATCAATGTTTAATCTCAAACCGTTCCATTATGGACAAAGGTTGATCAATGTTTAATCGCATCCCGTTCAATCATGAACAAAGGTTGATCAATGTTTAATCTCAAACCGTTCCATCATGGACAAAGGTTGATCAGTGTTAATCTCATCCCGTTCTATCATGGACAAAGGTTGATCAATGTTTAATCTCATCCCGTTCCATCATGGACAAAGGTTGATCAATGTTTAATCTCAAACCGTTCTATCATGGACAAAGGTTGATCAATGTTTAATCTCAAACCGTTCCATCATGGACAAAGGTTGATCAATGTTTAATCGCATCCCGTTCCATCATGAACAAAGGTTGATAAATGTTTAATCTCAAACCGTTCCATCATGGACAAAGGTTGATCAGTGTTTAATCTCATCCCGTTCCATCATGGACAAAGGTTGATCAATGTTTAATCTCATCCCGTTCCATCATGGACAAAGGTTGATCAATGTTTAATCTCAAACCGTTCCATCATGGACAAAGGTTGATCAATGTTTAATCTCAAACCGTTCCATCATGGACAAAGGTTGATCAGTGTTTAATCTCAAACCGTTCCATCATGGACAAAGGTTGATCAATGTTTAATCTCACCCCGTTCCATCATGGACAAAGGTTGATCAATGTTTAATCTCACCCCGTTCCATCATGGACAAAGGTTGATCAATGTTTAATCTCATCCCGTTCCATCATGGACAAAAGTTGATCAGTGTTTAATCTCATCCCTGTCACAGTCATTCGTTCTTTTGGCTGTGGGTTCTAAAATTAAGCAAATAATAAAAATAGTTTATTAGTTTTTTAGGCCATCGGCCCATGTACAAAGCATTTGAAAAACAAACATTATTGCGAAAACGTGACGAATATTACTTCTTGTATAGAAACAGGCAATGTTTAACATATGTTGCTACATTTAGAATAAGTTCATACTCCTTACTGGTTACAAGTACATTGTAGGAATAAAAGTAAGGGTTATCATAAAATCTAAGTTTCCAGTGAGTTTTAGTGAGTTTCCAATGCGATCCTGTGAGTTTCCAGCGCGATCCTGTGAATTTCCAGCGCGATCCCGTTAGTTTCCAATGCGATCCTGTGAGTTTTCAGTGCGATCCTGAGTTTCCAGTGCGATCCTGTGAGTTTCGCGCGATCCTGTGAGTTTCCAGTGCGATCCTGTGAGTATCCAGCGCGATCATGTGAGTTTCCAGCGCGATCCTGTGAGTTTCCAGCGCGATCCTGTGAGTTTCCAGTGCGATCCTGTTAGTTTCCAGCGCGTGAGCTTCCAGTTCGATCCTGTGTGTTTCCAGCGCGATCGAGTTTCCAATGCGATTCTGTGAGTTTTCAGTGCGATCCTGTGAGTTTCCAGTCCGATCCTGTGAGTTTCCAGCGCGATCCTGTGAGTTTCCAGTGCGATCCTGTGAGTTTCCAGTGCGTTCCTGTGAGTTTCCAGTGCGATCATGTGAGTTTCCAGCGCGATCCTGTGAGTTTCCAGCGCGATCCTGTGAGTTTCCAGTCCGATCCTTTGAGTTTCCAGCGCGTGAGCTTCAAGTGCGATCCTGTGAGTTTCCAGTGCGATCCTGCGAGTTTCCAGTGCGGTTCTGTGAGTTTTCAGTGCAATCCTGTGAGTTTCCAGTGCGGTCCTGTGAGTTTCCAGTGCGATCCTTAGAGTTTCCAGTGCGGTCCTGTGAGCTTCCAGTGCGATCCTAAGAGTATCCAGCGCGATCCTGTGAGTTTCCAGTGCGGTCCTGTGAGTTTTCAGTGCGATCCTGTGAGTTTCCAGCGCGATTGTGAGTTTCCAGCGCGTGAGCTTCCAGTGCGATCCTGTGAGTTTCCAGGGCGGTCCTGTGAGTTTCCAGGTGGACACTTACCCTGCAAGAGGATCTCACAACACGATTGTCTCGAGCTTTGCTGTATTTTAGAACCCAAATGGCAACTCGGGAAAGACGCTCCAAGGCGCGTTCCAAAAACGGTCTTTCATAGCGGTTCCTTCATGAACCTATATATTATAAAGGTCAACAGGCGTTAGATTATGAAACAATATTTTGTCCTGATGGGACTTTTCCCATTACTGTCTTCGTTGCAATTACAGTGGCTAAATGCCAACCCTTTCCTTTGTATAAACATATAGGCCAAGGGAAGTATACACCACAATGTGTTTGAAGTAAATTGATTTCTGAGAGACACCTGATGTATAAAGTTACGGCATGTTAAAAATAATTTTTTCAGTAGTTTCAATGAGATAATTGGTATCTTGTTAATAATGTTTTAAATATCTTTATTTACTGTAGGCAGGGGTAAGAAATAGAAATTGCACTATCATGACCCCTAACGTTCATGACGTTTCATCTCATAAACATCTAGGATTAATCCTACAGCAGGATTGCATGTGGCATAACCATATTAATAGTATTATCAAAAAGTTAAGTACAATGATATATTGCTTAAGAGGTTATAAATATCGCCTTAAACGAATAACCCTTCAGACCATGTATTAATCATTTATATTACCAGTTTTCGATTATTCTTGTCACATCTGGGATAATTGTACAAATAGCAGTCTATTCTTCTAGAGAAATAGACTGCGAATGATAATGCGTATGAAACTAGATTACGTCTTCTGTGGATTCATTTGGCTGACTTTACAAAGGAGTTTGTGTATTACCATGGGCATTGTCTCAACTACAGTATTCATTTTAAAAGTGATGTCCGCTCCCTATCCAAATGTGTCCCCTCCATATCCAAAAATGTCCCCTCCCTACCCGACTTTCTGGGTCCACTCCGCCGATTATTCGGCGAGTCCACTCCGCTGCCATGTTGATTTGTTATTTTGTCAATAACTTCGTAGTTTCTGAACCAGATTAGTTCAAATTGAACAGAAATCTTTATTATAACCAAGCACTGATATGCGCGACAACATGTATGAGATTCAAGGTCGTTAAGGGCATGAAAAAGGGCATTTAAAAGTCTCCCCTCCGCTTCGAAAATGAAAATGAGATAAACATAAACTTGACATCTTAAATACGCACATTTCTTGCAGTTTGTGAACCAAAACTCAAAGGGAATGTATTTAAAATTCTATTCCTGATTACTACAGTTAAAGGTGACCATCTAAACCTCGTCGATAAGGAGAAGGGAGCACTGAAAGCAGACACCTACCTCTGTTGACCTGTCCCGTCCGCCATTGCTATTAGTCCACTCCATACCTGGTACACGACAGTGAAACTAGTACCTGAATATTTATCAAACCGAATACCTGACAGAGTGTCTCGCGCATGTCGATATCATTTAAGAAACTACTCCGACCTACAAACCTTAAAATGCAACACAGCTAATTACGCTAAATCGTTTTTGCCAGACACAGTCAATATCTGGAATTCAAAATAACCAATAGCAAACCGACTCATTTCAATCTATTTCATGGGTCATGATTCTGTCAGATAATCCACTCCCGGCTTAGGCTTGGCTGCAGTGACTTACACGGTGATAAGTTCGCCAGATATATATCCGATACCCCTACTTGCAACTGTGAACATCACTTTGAGGATGCGTTCCATTTCCTCCTTATTTGTCCCACTTACCAGGAATTAAGACTAAACACATATATTTTCCAAAAAGGTTATAATCTACCATCTATCCTCTACGGCAATTCTGGCTCGACTCATCAAGAAAATAACGAACTTTTAAAATCCGTCCCATAATTTCATATTTTTTTCAAAAATGAATTTCAGATTTTTCTTAACAAACTAATCTTAACCTCCTTAGAAGCCTTGCGAAACTGTTCTTATTCATTCAAATTTTGTCTGTAAGCCTTCAAATATACATGCATATCTGATCTGTTTCCATTGTTCTATGAATGTGAATTTCATTGAATGTTTATGTTTGTATGTTGTCGGGAGCGGCATTCATATAAGCAAAGATTTGCTTGTTTGCCGATCCCGTCAGTTTTTTTTCTGAATAAATATGTTTAAACCATGACCCGTAACCATGTTTAAAATCTTGTCAATATGTGAAAAATAGGTTGGTTCATCGAATAAAAGAATATGTCGTCCTTGCTAATGAAGTTAAGGTTTTATCAAATTTAGCTTTGTAACAATCAATTAACATAATTTTTTTTTTATCAAAATTACAAAAAAAAGAAGTCTTTGATGATAACTCTTGTTCTTATCAGTTTGAGAATACGACATCAAAAACTCGAAAGTAGACCTTGGCAGTAGAAAGTGGGTCATCGTAGAGACTTGTGTGACACCAGGCTATCGCTACATACTGACCCACAGTATCATTGCATCACTATGAAGAAACATGTGAAATTGAGAAGCACTGGCGCAAGAGTTCAAAGCTCACATTGCAGTAAGGATATCAGTCGCGCAGTGATCTCATTGTCTAGGTTACCGCCACAAATAGGCTACAAGCAATACAATTTCAGAAATTTTGACAGGAGAGTGAATCTTTCAGAAAAAAGACTTATCCAGTTTCAAATGTCAATTGCACACCACACATATAAAGTAAATGTTACATATATATGGCGGTTGGCGCCATGTACAGAATTACTAAACTTACAGGGAAGCTCATTTTCAAGGCTTTAAAGACTCATATTCAAAGTGTAGTGGAGTTCAATATTATAAAAAGTATTTTACTGTGTTCATTTTATTTTTAAAAACATTTTGCGACCAACCTAGAGAAAATCGGACCAAAATTCATTACATAGGAGACGATTTACCAAAATAACCGAAACGGCAGCCGATATGAAGGCGAATCAAGTGTGGTCATCTAACAGTTTGCGCTTCCTAAAAATACACTTGAAAGCCTTCTTTGTCGGGCACGAGTAGATTTTTTTTTTCTTTCTCCGAATCAGGTACTCGTACCCATCTGACGAAAATGCGATAACTAAGACGCCATGTAAATCCTACACACATAATGATGACGTCACCGAAAACAGGTTCGTTAAAAGCTATGGCACTTTTGCAGAGGGTACTGTACTTTGGCCGTCGAATTTAGTATTTTATTGTTGATTAAAACCTGTAAATATTATACCAAACTTTCGACGAAAGATTTTTCTACCGAGTAATTATTTCTTTTCTTTAACAATAGCTAAATATATCACGAACCGCACGCAAGTATGGCGATTGGGCTTTAACTTAATTTCATTTGTTATTGCATGTTGAAAAGTACGTGTTCAATTATCATAGCACTGGTTTTGACAGAAAATTTATTTATCAAAAGTTGAAAAATTCACTGGAATGGGCTGTTGTTCTTTTATCGTATCAATTAGAGCTGACTTCACATAATTTGATTATCAATCTCTTAAGTACATCGAAGAGAAAATGTTTTGGTTACAGATTTGACATATAATGTAACAGTAAGTAACATATTTTAGAGTTTTATCACATATTTGAATCAATTAAGATTTGTTTAAAGTAATTCAGTGGTTTGTTCTATATATTTTGCCATTCTCATCTAATTAGCGATACCTACAGGAGTTTTGTGTATTGCATGATTGAAATGAATTATTTGGCGAAAGTAAGTAAGTACAAAAAAGTAAGTATAAAAACTTGTGATACCATTTACTAAGTGATGGCAGGGTATTCTGCAATATCTACAGTTCTCTTAGGATATATCAGTTTATCTTATACAAGTGCAATCTACTTTGGTAGACACTTATGGAAGATAAGATATTGATGACACTTTTTATCAGATGTGAAGTACTTCTCCTGTCTGGCTGATGTCGTGAAGTTGTCACCTCTTGTTTTTCTGAAGTAGTTGTCAAATTCATCTGATATGAAGTAGTAATTTTGTTGTCCATTGTGAAAGAAATGTCACTTTTTGTCCAATGTGAAGAAAATGTCACTTTTTGTCCATTGTGAAGATACGTGTCCCGTCTGGCTGAGGTGATGTGAATTGAGCATTGAGTAGACTGACATCTACATCTACTTGAGCTCGCAATATTTGCTTCACGTCATAGTTGCTGTGATGAGTGGTTTGATCTGGTCATGTCACGAGTCATGTCATCCATTACTTGATTGCAGCATGGTGCACAAAAAGAGCGCGCAGTCGAGGAGTATTGACCACCTGTGCAGGGAATATGCACTGTAGTTTGAAGCACTGACCTGTCATTTTCCTGGTGTATATCTTTACTGCAGTGCAATCACATGACCAACACATAGACAAAACAATACAACGAATTGCTAGTCACGATCTTTTGTGATGTGAATGCATTGATCAGGAGTTTGTGTTTCAAACTCTGTACTTTACACTAGATGATGTCCTATTCATTACTAGTTCAAAATTATTCGTTCCCTGAAATTACACTAAGCCGAGAATATCTATCTGGATAGAAATGCATGAAAATTGCTTTAAATGTCAAATGCTCCATTATTACGGAAGGAATCAGAGACAATTTAACTCCCTTTTAATTCTGTTGTAAGACAATATCAACATTATTTTTGTATGTATCGAATTACTAAAATTTCCAAAGCAAAAAGACATATAGACATTACTAAATTTTTTTTAAAATTTACATTCGGGCGACGTTTCTGTTAACAATAATGAGCGAAGTATCCCGGCGTGAGACGTCATCCCGAGTTTAAACCCCAGACACTTGATCCCTGTCTGCAATCTGCTCGCGGGTTCATAGACTGGGAGGCGTTTGCTTTATCTCGCCGCTCTCACAATCGATTCAATGGTAAAGACGATTAGCTGTACATTTTGACGATAAGCTCAATGTGACTGTGCAGTAAACAGTTAAATACTCTTCTGAAATCTTTTCAACGTTAGTTTGGTTCCCGATGGAATTATTTAGTGGAGGTAAGTACTTGCTTCCTGAACAAGTCATGGCGTAGCTGTTTAAGTTGTATGACAGAGGGATCGGCGTTATCTAATCAACTAACTCATTAAATCTAATTGCCAGAACTCACTTGATGTATATGCTATACGTACATGTAACAAGAACTCAAATATGTATGATTGTTTTAAAAGAAATATCTTATTTTGATAACCGAAAATCATTATTGACACCTTATCAAATATCAAAACTTACTTCAAACTTTTAAAGTTAGTTTTCCTTCAAATGAGTATTTTGTTGATATTTATTTATCACTGTATGTTATTTAAGCTTTTTAAATACATTATTTAATTGCCAATTATAGTGATTTATAAAATCTTGAAATCATGCATGAGTGGTCAAGTATGGCTAAGAAGTTACCTTTCAAAATGCGCCGTCAAGATTGGGAAATGGACAAGTTGTCGCCGCTTCGTTAGGCGGCCTCTCCGTTATTTCAAACAACCTTTTGGATAGCTTTGGTTAGCCTATCTATATAATTTCAAAGTTGTAAACGTAATTCCGAAATCTTATTTTCTTTTTATGCAACGCCAGCATTGGAAAACGAACCACAGAGAGTCATAGCGGCATTCTAATGTCATTGTTAAAAACGACTAATACTTTTTTTTAAATTGCGTTTATGTGAGTATTTGTATCGGTGCCCTCTCTTTAGGGCTGCGTTCGTTTTGCAGAGAGTGTGTCGCACGAGCGATGAAATTCCTAATCAAACGACCATAGCGTCACTCTCGTGTGCACTCTAGAGTCACTCAATGTCCCTCCTGCTACATCGAACAGGGAGGTCGTGAGAGTAACGGATGTACGTCAATTGACACGGCTTATCTCTGTATGACTATTTCAATTCATTCGCAACAAACAAACAAACAGACAAACAAACAAACAAACAGTGTGCAGACCATATAGGAAACAGTGTTCAGACCATATAGTAAACATTGTTCAGACCATATAGGAAACAGTGTTCAAACCATATAGGAAACAGTGTTCAGACCATATAGGAAACAGTGTTGAGACCTTATAGGAAACAGTGTTCAGACCGTATAGGAAACAGTGTTCAGACCATATAGGAAACAGTGTTCAGACCATATAGGAAACAGTGTTCAGACCATATAGGAAACAGTGTTCAGACCATATAAGAAACAGTGTTCAGACCATATAGGAAACAGTGTTCAGACCGTATAGGAAACAGTGTTCAGACCGTATAGGAAACAGTGTTCAGACCATATAGGAAACAGTGTTCAGACCATATAGGAAACAGTGTTCAAACAATATAGGAAACAGTGTTCAGACCATATAGGAAACAGTGTTCAGACCATATAGGAAACAGTGTTCAGACCATATAAGAAACAGTGTTCAGACCATATAGGAAACAGTGTTCAGACCATATAGGAAACAGTGTTCAGACCGTATAGGAAACAGTGTTCAAACAATAAAGGAAACAGTGTTCAAACCATATAGGAAACAGTGTTCAGACCGTATAGGAAACAGTGTTCAGACCATGTTCAAACCATATAGGAAACAGTGTTCAAACCATATATAGGAAACAGTGTTCAGACCATAAAGGATGATCCCAGTATTATCCCCTTTTAGCGGATGGTCATTGGTTGATCCCAGTATTACCCTTCTTTTAGCGGATGGTCATTGGTTGATCCCAGTATTACCCTTCTTTTAGCGGATGGTCATTAGTTGATCCCAGTATTACCCTTCTTTTAGCGGATGGTCATTGGTTGATCCCAGTATTACCCCCTTTTAGCGGATGGTCATTGGTTGATCCCAGTATTATCCCCTTTTAGCGGATGGTCATTGGTTGATCCCAGTATTACCCCCTTTTAGCGGATGGTCATTGGTTGATCCCAGTATTATCCCCTTTTAGCGGATGGTCATTGGTTGATCCCAGTATTACCCCCTTTTAGCGGATGGTCATTGGTTGATCCCAGTATTATCCCCTTTTAGCGGATGGTCATTGGTTGATCCCAGTATTATCCCCTTTTAGCGGATGGTCATTGGTTGATCCCAGTATTACCCTTCTTTTAGCGGATGGTCATTGGTTGATCCAAGTATTACCCTTCTTTTAGCGGATGGTCATTGGTTGATCCCAGTATTATCCCCTTTTAGCGGATGGTCATTGGTTGATCCCAGTATTACCCTTCTTTTAGCGGATGGTCATTGGTTGATCCCAGTATTACCCTTCTTTTAGCGGATGGTCATTGGTTGATCCCAGTATTACCCTTCTTTTAGCGGGTGGTCATTGGTTGATCCCAGTATTATCCCCTTTTAGCGGATAGTCATTGGTTGACTCCATCACTACACGCTCAGACTCACTGTGACTGCAATTTGCACATGTTTTTATTAACACGATGCCATTGCCTTTAAAAATGATAATAATATTGTGCATACTTATATGGCGCCTTTTCCATGCCCTTAGATATGCTCAAGCGTGCATTAATCTCCTGAAGGAGTGTACTTTCACAGCTGCTAAGCTGCTAACTAAGGTTAGTATATCCAGTTTTCAAGTACCCATTTTAAAAGCTAGGTGGACTGAGTGAAATGTGGATAAAGTGCCTTGCCCAGAGACCCGACACAGGATGAAACCCAAGTTTAAAAAATTGTGATGTCTCAACCGGGATTCGAACCCGGGTCTCTTACGTTAGCTGTCAACATGATAACCATCACATCACTGTGCACTTTAAGTGTTGAAACATGATGAAGCACGTCCTCCTGCAGGAAATATTCTGAACTTGCAATGAATATCTTCTGTCTGTCCTTGTCATCCTACGGTGAAACGCCCCTTGACAGGTAAGTAAGGGTAAACTTGAAGCTGTCTTGTCGTTGTGCAGTTGTGATGTTTCATCTGACCATACCTCTAATGCAACGGAAGCAACATTCTGGTTGTCAAATTTCTGTCTCCAAGGTCCTTTCAGACAACTTGGTTGTGGACGAGCATCTTCATGAGACTCACTGACCTGCTGGATGCACTTCACTTCAACGTATGGAAGGCCTTCCCATGGAAGTAGTAATAAAACAGCTTTGACACATCGTAATCTGATTGTGTAATTACTTGGGTCCAACAAACTCTTTGATAAACGAACATAATAATTAGCGAACGGATGTTGTTTAGAGAAATAGACTATCTGCCGTCTCATCTATTTAACGCCAAATCGTCAAAAACCTTGTCACTCATTGGTCAGTAGAGGGTAAAACTAGATCCATCAACAATGAACTGTTCGAGATCACTATAGCTAGCATATATGAATTGAGATGAACAAATGAGTTTGTGGAGTGCTCACTCCTATTTAGTATGTCCCGTTGAATACAGTGACTTGGGACATGGACTTCAACATTAAGTAGTTTCAGGTACGTTTTAGTTATATGATACTTAATATAAGTATAGAAATGTGAAATTTTCTTTGATATGTATATTTATACAACTTTGATCATTTAAGAAATCTGTTTTGCATAAGAATAAAATTTAAATGAAAAACTAATCTATCTCATATGAACATATTTGTGTTGGAAACTTGTTTTTGTATATTTCGCGTTGATGGGTTTCCTTTCTGGAAAAATTGTATCTGTAACAATGATTGAGAGCGCACAACATATGATGACATATTATATTAAAACGTGTCTCTAACTGTATTATATTACCCATACGGGCGAGGATACACGAGTGGATATTTTTTTGATATCCGCACATGTGCTTTTTAGTGATTCTCAACGTTGATTGGTCGGTTCCTAAGAGAATGAAAGACGATTGGTCGACGGAACTATTTTCACGTTTCATTGATAAACTGAACGTGTCGAACGCATGTCGATTAGGTTAAAAATAAAATCGTAGATCGATGAATATTACTGTAAATCATATACCTAAGAGTTTGAAATTAAACCCAGTATTATTTGAAACTATTTGTCTACGTGTTAAATTTAATTGTGGTCTCAAGATTGTGCTTTTTCCAAAGGTACAATAAGCGCTGTCTGTTTGTAAACAAACATGGCTGCCATTGAAATTCATGAAATCTATCCAAGCATAATAATTTCACTGATCCATTGGTAATTATTTACACCTAAACACTATAGGGACTTAAGTTCAACACATACATTACTGATAGCAATAACTTTTACAAATCAACATACTCATTGTCGATCAGCCCTGGGAACAATCCTACCGTGATCACAGGCTGAATAGAGTTATCGTTCTTGACACTTGCGACGCGAATGAAAGTAACATCGAAAGAAACAAATGTTGTTCAAACCTCAGATTACCTGATTATCATGACATACAGACTTGTTTTGATGCATTCTTTGTAGGTTTTCCTTAAAGATATTGCCACTTTTTTCAATTATAGTTCAAAAAAATTGACAGGTTTTTGACATTTTCGTTACAACATTGTGCCGTCATCAACACATCGCAGTGGTAGTACGGCGTGACGACCGGTTGATTTCAATACTTATTATCTTTGTCAAATAATGTGGTTTGTTAAGAGTTTTATGTATGTTAATTTGTTCAAGGTTGAAAGTTGTATTATATCATTCAGGGACAATATTTTCGTCGTTTTCGTATTGTTTTGAAACAGAACTAGATTCCGATGCGTTGGTGACTAATTCACTCTGGAGATGTTCGGTTGGATAAGCGTAAGAATTCTGATCAGCTGATTGGTATCACTTACTACAGCATCACTATGATTTCTCAATCGCATGTTTTCAGGCGTTTTTTAATTAAATTTCATAACAAATGGGTAATATATAGAATAACCAACTCGGTACGAGTGATTACGGAATATCTGCCCTCGTCAAAATAATGTTCAGTCGCTCGCCAAGGCTCGCGGCTGTGAACATTATTTTGACTCAGGCAGATATCCCGTAATCACTCGTACCTCGTTGGTTATTCTCTAAATATGTTGCAACCGGATACAATTTTCGTACAGTGTATAAAGCATGACTGCTTTTACTTCAGATAAAATTTATTTCAAGAACGTTCATAAGATATTTGAATTGAACAGAATTGATAGTTATGAAATAAGATAGTATTATCCATCATGCTATCACCTTTCCAAAACATCTTCATACTCGCATTGGTAAAATGGCTTTGATCAATGAGTGCGTTTGATTAGAGAACACTAGTGCCGAGTCGGGTTGGAATTGCGCATGCTCAGTGCGGATGTAGTGTTGTTTTAATCAAACGACAATGACAAGATCCGTGCTTAAAATTAAGCATGGGAGCGCGTGCTGTATCTATTCGTGTAAACAAAATGACGAAGAGTGATTCAGTTTGGAATTTTTTAGGTTAAAATTCAATTTTCAACACACCTATATGAACTCCTCATCATTCTTCATGTCAATTTCAGTTTTACGTGCTTCTTCTCAGTGGCTGCCATTTTGATGACGTCACAACACGGCTCACTCGCGCAAAAATGACGAGTACACACTTAGTTAGTTAGTCAGTTAGTTAGTCAACCCGAGTGCTTCGTTCGTAGCGTTTGATTGGCGAACGCAACACGACTCGACTCGAGTGTTGTCTAATCAAACGCGCCCTATATTACAGTTTATGATATGAATGGATTGTATCCGCCTTTCTGATTGGCCTAGTTGGTCACATGACCGCATAGCATCAAGCAATATGTCAACCTGTGTTTGTCACGAGAGATTGATATAACAATCCAAGTTCCTGACTTATAAAAGTCGTACATCGCGTTAAATACCGTAAATCTCTGTGTCTGCGCTTTCCACACACAAAATAAAATCCCAAATATTAACAGAAACAAACTCTGTCAAGACCATTTTTCATATGATAAAACAATTCAATTGAATGGATCAACCTCACTTGAAGTCAATAAATGTGATAAATTGTAGACAGTAATAATTTCGTATTTTTTCGACAATTTGATTGGTCGAGAATCGGTCACGTAACAGTCGACAGAAAGTGGTATTGGCTTGACCCCAATAACTAGTGATATTGACCTGAGCCGAAATATCGCTCATTGCTGCATTTTCTATTCTCTTTTCGTTTTTTAAAATCGAATTGGAACTGAGGTCAAGTAGACTGATGAAATTGCATGTTTCAATTAAGAGGGTGTCAAGATCCAAGTGTCTATACCTTCTATATCCAAGTGTCAAGACAGTAATAAATATTTATAGTTTACCAATATTTACCAGAACAATACTGTTTTCTTTTCAAAACAAATGAATTGGATGTCTTAAAACTATTGAAAATATATGGTTTGGAGTTGGGAGTATTTAACGTTTTTGTTGTGTATTAGGCTTTTATCGCTGTTATTTATCTCCACTATTGTTTCAGACCAGTGTGAGGGTGGCCGGTGAGGATGGGCGTGACACAGATGAGGGGGGCGAGACGCGTCCTACTGAAGACCGCTGGTCTCCTCCTGCTCCTCCTGCTCGTCTCCAGTCCAGCTCTTGTCTTCCGATCAGCTCACAGGGACTCAATCATCCGGGCATGGGGCAGTAACTCAATCTTTCTCGGAACATCTACCATGTACTCCGCTACCAAACAAGATCTATTTTACTATTTGATAACAAAAGAAGAGCGGGAAATGTTTAGGACTAACTTAAAAACCTTCTTGAAAGCTGTGCCCAGTAATGTGACGTATTTCATAGAGGGTGGAACCTTGCTGGGAGCGTACCGTCATGGCGGCATGATACCGTGGGACGATGACCTTGACCTTCTGGTGAAGGACTCTGACGGAGCCGCTCTGAGGACGAGTCTCATGTCTCTAGAGCCAGAGTACCAACTCAATACCAGGGACAAGCTCTCCTGGAAGTTCTCTCATTCCTCCTCCAAGCTCAATCCAGAAAAATTCAAATGGCCATTTCTTGACATTTTCTTCTATCTAGATAATGCAACTCATCTGTGGATATCCCAGAAAGCATTCAAACACACCGTGTATGAAAAGAGTTTGATATTCCCGCTTCGAAACACAGCTTTCCTGGATTTACAGGTCCCGGCCCCTAACAACATCAGCGCCATATTAAGCAAGTTGTTTGATGTGGATGAGTGTGTGACCAACAGGTACAACCACAGACGAGAGAAGTGCCGCGACAAGAAACTCGTGGTTAGTCTGCCCTGTCACGCGCTGTATAACAAGTTCTCTTTTTCTCCCTCATATCTCAACAGAACCAGTCCGGGGCAGGTGTAGTTGTGTGAATTGTGTGTAAGAACAGAATCTCGAATTCTTTTACAGCTTAAATATTCGCCGCCAACATCTCTGCTACACTGAAACGGTACTCAAACAATGGCCGAAGAGGAGTTTTTTTCAATGCATTTCACATTAATACTGGGATAATTTCAACTTTATAATATGTTTGCATGTCATGAGCATGTAAGGAACCATTAGATAATATCCCTGCCTTTGGGGAGCGTGTTAATACATCACACACTAAGCGAGAGAAAGGGAGGCAACTGTATAAAGAATAGAAACATCGAGAAGGGTAACTGTTGAAGCTTCTTAGCTCTAAAGGCTGGTCACACAGCCCAAAAGTCGCGTAAACGCACGAATCACGCACAAAGTTTGATTGTGCGTGCCTGTTCATCGAGAATTTGACCATTTTCACTGATTTAGGCGATTAATCGCGCAAGAACTACGGAAAGAGCACGCACAAATTCACTAACAAACCACGCACTTCAGCGCATAGACACGCAAACAGAGCGAATACGTGGTTGTGATTCAATTCTTTATTTCTGAAGTGTAGGCCATCGGCCCATAACTACATATGTTAGATTGTACATGACAAACTGGTGTGTATACAATAAAAGGTTTTCAGCTTAACATCTTTGGTACATTGCATGGTAAATAAAGCATGTTAAGTTATTAATAAGTTTACAATCTGATGTCAACATGAGAAATTTGAATTTAGCTTTATTTGGATTTGTACAATATATCTGAGGTAAATATTTAGAACGGAGTTGGTGGAATTTGGAACATACAAGGAGAAAATGGTACTCATCCTCAATATAACCTTCATCACATTGTAAACACAATCTATCATATCTATTTATATTAAAATGCCTTCCTGTTTCGATACGTTAATGATGTGAGAAACATCTCAATTGAGCAATAGCTACTCTAAACTTCTTGATATTAACTGCACTTAAGTATAATTCCTTTGAAAATGCTAGTTTGAAATAAGAATAAGCGATAGATGTGGTGCCAATTTGAAGATAGCTATGCCAATTCTGCTCATGAATACATTTCAACCGACTCATAAACTCGGATAAGAACGACGTAGGAAGACTAACAAATTGCTGTTCCCAGACATAACCAAAGCCTAAACTGTACAACAGATCCCGACACTTCGAAGCCCAATTAATTTTATTATGTTCTAAAGCCCCTAACATCATATAGTAACATTTCTTGGGATGGCGGTTATCGGGCATAGATCATAATTTTAGCCAATATGTTATTGCCTTTTTGTATGCAGATAAAAAGAGAGGGTAACGCCCACATTCGCCTCTAGCTATATTATTTGGGGTAGAAATCTTAACACCTAAATATCGTTTGCAAGCTAAAGTATGTACCGATTCCATAAAATCATTCTGCCAGAACCCCCAGACTTCGGAGCCGTAATGCAGAATATGAGCTATTTTCATATCAAATATCTTAAAATACAATTCATATGATATATCCTCAAACTTACTTTAAGAACGCCGAAAAAAGCCTTTTTACCTTGTAAAGCTGCGTTTGAACAATGACTGGACCAAGATAGACCTCTAGTGAGAATTACACCGAGATATTTGTATGAAGATATAGATTCCAATTCCTTACAGTTGAAAACCCATCTTTCTCGTTTTGATAAAGAACCACCTTTCTGAAAAACAACAACTTTTGTCTTACACAAATATACCTCAAGTCCATATTCTTTACAAAACTTCTCTAAAACATCGATACGTTTCTGCAAACCTCCTATAGTATCAGATATAAGAGCTATGTCATCAGCAAAAAGGAGAAGACATACCTGAATAACATCGGGATGAAGCTGAATGCCTGGCCCTGAACTCTGTTCTATAACAACAGCCAACTCGTTGATAAAAATTGAAAACAACAAGGGACTAAGTACACAACCCTGACGGACGCAACGATCACACGAGAAAAAACCTGATAACACATTATCAAATTTAACACAAGCCTTGACTGATGTATAAATAGACTGTATTGAATTAACCATTTTGGGAGAGACACCTTTTGACTTTAGAACTGACCATGGTTTCAAACGTTTGACACTATCAAATGCCTTTGCAAAATCAACGAAAAGACAATAAAGTTTAACCTTTTGTTTTCTTAGATATCGTTGTATTATTGACTGAAGAATAAATATATTATCTATTGTTGTATAGTCCTGACGTTACCCGGCTTGAGACTCTGCTACTTTACCATAAGCGTCACACCAGTAAGTTAACCTCCTGTTTAGAACAGACACATAAAGCTTACTAAAAACACTAAGGAGAGAGATACCTCTATAATTAGACGGAGTGTGGATATCACCACTTTTATATATAGGAACAATGACAGCTTCCGACCAAGATTCTGGAAAGTAAGCATGTTCAAACATAACATTGAAAAGCACTGTACAAGATAAGGTACAAGTATATCTGTTGTATATTTAAAAACTTCCGAGATCAATAAATCAAGGCCAAATGATTTGCCACATTTCAATCTTTCAATTGCAAATATAATCTCATCTTGTATGATAGGAGAGTCAAGAATAAACCGTGTCATATCATCACAGTTGTCACAGTCATTATCGCTGTCTGAAACAGTTCCATCATCTGATAAAAATAAGTTTTTGAAATGTTCAGCCCATTCTTCAATGGTTATCGTAGGAACACGCTTAGTAGCGTTATGAGACGTGGTTTTGAGCGACGAAAGGTCCGCTGAAAAACCACGCAAAATCTGCGCGTCGTATGTCTGCTAATCGTCAGTGGAAAGTCGTCGATGAACGCGATAGCGGCAACATGTTCGCGAAGGATCACTGCAACGCATATTTCGCACTGTCCACGTAAGAACTACGCATACTACGCAAAAATTACGTAGAACAGCGCAGTAGCCTACTGTATAAACTTTTACGCGAATCCGAGTTTTGAGCTGCTCAAATCCGGCGAACATCGACGGACAACTATACGGAGGTTCCAAGTCAGACAAACTGACGAAATGCGCAAATCGCGCATGTATCGCGTAAGACTCGAATCGTGTGCGTGATTCATGCGTTTACGCGACTTTTGGGCTGTGTGACCAGGCCTTAATGTAATAGTATTATTAAACTAATGAAACATATTATTAACACTATAAGTGATAATCCGCAAGCCATTGTTATCATTGGAATTTAAAAAAGGAAGTTTAAGTATAAGTTTTGAAAGAATTCAATATACACTTCACGGCAAAAGAAAAGACAGGATACGCCCAGAAAGCAAAATATATGTCTTACTTCGGACGTTTAGTCCCTCTTAATCTCTTACCTTATGATGTTAAAGTTGGAAGGCATACCGGCTATCAGTAAGTAACCAGTCATGGTCCAGTATCTGTTTTGCTAAATCGTACCCCTGAAAGAAACGGTGCTATCGGTTCATCTGTGAAAACGCAATTCAAGAGGTCATTCCACTTTATAAATATATGATAGCGTTATAAGTACAGGAGTATTACACAACCCAGTTGAAACATGTTACTGGGGTAACACTTTGGTTGATTGTTTTGACAACTTGATTAAAGAGAGTAAAAAACGACAGTGAAAAGTGCAGCAAATCATATGTGCTACAAGCTTGAAAACCCTTGCTACGGCATAACAAGTAAAACTGGACAACAAACATCATTTTATATTGACCATACTGGCCAAGTTGAGGCTTTTCACTTCCTGTCTACATGCATTGCGGGTAATATCACAGGGCGTTACTGGTCCAGAACAGGCTCTGTGTTGATCACATTCTGGTTTCATACGGGCCTTGTACTAGTTGACTGACATTTCACTTCCTGTTAGAGAATTCTTTTAGTCTTTTCAAACTGTCGTCTGCATTTAGGGCCGTATTATCGTACCAAGTCTAAATTAGACCAGGTTTTTGGTCCAAATCTTGAAACATCGTAAAATATCAAAACATGTGGTCAACATTCTTCAATGACTGACTCCATATTACGATTACAAACATCCTTTTCTTTCATGTTTGTAATAGTAAAAATGATAAGTTCTATAAATACTAATGCCTTTGATATATGTGATATGAGACCAGGGCAAAGCGCGCCCCCTAACATAAAAGTGCGTCCAGTGGGCACCCCGACATGTACAGAATGCAACTTGCACACTATCTCTAATACTTATCAGATAGACTGTAACATGGCACATGCTTTTTTAATCTGCCATTTCAGCATAAGGATATTTTCACGTAAATATATTTTGACTAAGGGGGCGCGCTTTGCCCTGTAGTTTGGGGCAAAGTGCCCAATCCCCTGGGCGCTTTGCCCCATTCGAAAAACAACACAGAATGTAATAGATATTACACACATATAATCAGCCAATACAAATCAAAAGCTATTATCTTGATAATGCAAGGCAACTATCGAACCCATATGAAGGATAGAATTAACATAAAAGTTGACAATATATGCAAGAATGCGCAAAATATTCCTTAACATCTCATGGACCTACATGTTCAACATTCTCAATGACCAAGTATCGTTATGGTTGGTACATGTACATTTCTTTCAACTACGAATGTGTTGATAATGTAGGTTATTGAATATCAAAACCAGTAAAATAATAGAATATAAGATGAATTGAATTGGTTATATGGACGAATTAAAGAATTCATACAACTTTTTTGTGTCGGACTTGGCAGAACGGCATAAATTGCTCATCGTTTAAGATTGAACAATAATATACAATGAATTATATATTCATGATTTAAACAACAACAGAAAAATATGCTTTGGTAACTGTTTATTGTCGTGATTCTTAAACAAAACAAAACCCTTTAAGTAAAATGGTATATTTCATTTTAATATAAAAAAGCAGAATGCTGATATGAAAATGATAGTTCACCGTTACATTATTTGCTTAAGAAATGCAAAATAATAACTTTAACACCAATATGTTAACCAAAATGATATACGGAGCAAAGTGCTCCCCTGGGCGCGTTTTGCCCCATCAAGGGTAGGATTTGTTATAAACATCACAGAAAGTCATTAAAGCAAGTAATTACAAATTTCATTATTCAATGAATTAATGATACCAATTCATGCTACATGTGCACGAGAGTTCAATGTTCCGTTTTGTATTTTTATTAAATATTGGAATTTGAGACATATCCGTTCAATATAGTAAAATCGCGTTTTTTCGAATATTTGAAATTCTGCGTCCACAACTCAGGCAAATGATTCCAGCCTTGGTCACAAAGCTTCATTACGGTTACTTTCATTCGTTGGTAATGACAAATTACTCCATTTGTCGATAGGTTTGGAGAAATAACGCGTGGTCACTTTGCCCCGAGGGCGCGCTTTGCCCTGGTCTCCCCTACTGAAACAGTATATATATATATACTACCAGTACTACGTCTGTACCGACGCTGGTCCAGTACTTGTCCCGTACAAGAAGAACAACGGCTTACTTAATTGGGCCAATGGTTGTATGTATACAATTCCAGAAGTGGTCTCGTGATGTTTCAATATCGTACGCTCGCGACTCACACAGGTTGACATTGCTTGACGTCAGTGACCAAGTGCGCAAATCAGAAAGACGGATATTATCAATTCATATAATAATCAGTCTTGTCACTGCAATCAAAACATAACGATCACTAGAAACTGAAGTATAACTTTAAAACGTTTATTAACGACAACCCAACTAGGACAATAATAAATTTAGTAAAATCATATTTTGCAACTGTAACATTTTCCCATTTATCCAAAATTGCTTACGGGAGACCAGGGCAAAGCGCCCCCCCCCCCCCAAACATATAAGTGCGTACCATGGGGGGCACCTCGACATGTACAGAACGCAACTTGTAACATATCTTCAAAAATAATCAGAAACACTGTCGCATGGCACATCCCTTTTCAGCCTACCATTACTGCACGAGGATATATTTACGTAAATGTATTTTGACAATGGGGGCGCGCTTTGCCCTGTAGGTTAGGGCAGAGTGCGCATCCCTGGAAGGAAGATTTGGTTTTATCCTCTGAACTATCGCCGAAGAAGGATTTTATCATTTTTCATACGCTTCAGAGCGTCGAGAACTTCATCATACGTTATTTATCCTTCCATAATTTCTGCTATTTGTTCACTTAATTTTGGAAACACATTCTGTAAATTAATCTGGGAAACATATTTTTCCGAATAAAGGGTTTCATAAATTGTTTTTGTCTCCTTTAAGATATCAGAAATATTTGAAACGGTTTCACCCGAACTTGTTTCCAGTTGAATAATATATTTATTAAGAAGATTCCTGGATTGCAGGTTTAAAAACATTTGATTGGTTTTCCCCTTTTTCTATCAACTTGGCATTTGCTCTTAAAAAACATCCTTTAGCTTTAATTTCACTTATTTCCTCTAATTCAGAATTTATTAATTCAATTTCATTAAGTTTTTCTTCACGACTTTCTAATTCATCCAATTCGATTATCAGAATGGAAAGAGTTTAATTTAGTTCTTTTTCTCTTTTTGCTCTATACTTTTCCTTACTACTGAAGTAAAATATGGTTTTACCTCTTATTAAATATAATACATTTTCCCATAAAAGTTGATCCGAAACAGAAAAACCTTCATTTTAGCTTATAGTGTCTTTAACTAGTTTACATACTCAGGATCATTTAACAATTAGTTGTTAAACTTCTAAAAACCTTTTCCACATACCATCTCGTTAAATTGCTGACTCATCTCTATTACAGAATGGTCTGTTTTAAAGCCAGGATATATCTTGGTTTATTATGTGAGCGCAATTTTCCGGCAATCCGATTGGTCGAGAACAGGTCACATGACAGTCGACAGAAAGTGATATTGACTTGACCCCCGTGACCCCGAGTCCGACCAAAAGTGATATTGACTTGAGTTACTAAAAATAGAGCCGATGACGTCAAACCGTTGTTTCATGACGTCATGCTATTGTTATCATGACGTCATTGACCAGTCCTCGTCAACAATCGAGCCCAAATGCCGCTCATTGCTGTAGGTTTCCATTATGTCTTGATTTTTTTTGAACGAGACATAATAAAACAATTATGGACTGGTGAGTTCGGTCAATACCTGTTTCTATAGACCCGAGTAAAACAATATCGACCTCGGACTTCGTCCTGTTTTTATAGACCCGAGTAAAACAATATCGACCTCGGACTTCGTCCTCGGTCAATATTGTTTTCCTCGGGTCTATAAAAACAGGTATTGACCTCATCACCAGTCTATAATTGTATAATATTCTATTGAAAAAGCTATCATCTTGATAATGAAAGCCAACTTATGAACCCATATGAAGGATAAAAATAAGAAAATTCTAGGCAAAATATGCAAGGATGTACAAAATATTTTTAAAAATGTCATGGACCGATTTTCGTCTTACTCAAAGGCCCAATATCATTATACTTGGTCCATACACATTTCTTTGAAACTACGAGGGTGTTGACAATGTAGGTCATTGGCTATCAAAAACAGTAATATGAAAGACAGAAGACTTAGATTGGTCTAAAAAAACGATTTCAACATTTCTTAACATTTTACTGTTTCGGGCTTGACCGAACGGCACGCATTATTTATCCTTTAGGCTTGAAATATGATAAACAATGAATATAAAAAACATGCTAACAAAAACAACAGAAACTATGTTTTGTAATTGCTACTTGTCGTCATTCAAGACAAAACAAAAATATTGAGGTACACAAGAGAATGATGGTATGGAAATAATAATACTCTTTTGACGTTATTTGCTTAAGAAATACAAAATGATAACGTTAACACTAGTATGTTAACAAAAGAGATAAAGTTTAGATCACACCTAACACCATCTAAACACCATCGGTTATCTTTCCTTGAAACTGATGCAATGTCAACAATGGCTCCCTGGCAACAGACCACAACTGTTTTTAAGTAGTTTCATTGTTGTCTTTCTAACAAGGTCACTTTTCTATATTTCGTTGGGCGTTCAGCTTTGCACATTGACTTACCTGCCATACACCACTTTTCAGTCAAAAAAATGACAACACCTTTTACAGCATCAAAGGCCGGTAGAGAGTTAAGCATTGTGAGCACTCCGTCTTTGAGTCACTCACACCAGCACAGAAGCAGAAAATCACAAACACATATAAGGTAAACACTCACTAGAGAGTCAGACGTTTCATTCGCAACATCACATGTTACAAAAATGTTTTCAAGTAAACAAATCCTCATCTTAGGCAGATGGCTAATTGGATTGATCGTTACATGTCTCATTAAAGCAATAGTCACAATAGTTCAAAATACATTCCTTGTCAACAATTAGGGGGTGTGCCCGATTATAGTGACCTACAATTTTCAAAATCCAAGATGGCCGCCAAAGTCCCAAATTGGCATATTTCCGTTGTCATTTGACCTATATAAACTTGTTTTGAAATGGCTAAATATATGTTATTAAGTATGTTATATACAATAGCACATCTTTTTTCTTGTCAAAATGGGCCTTAAAATATGTTTTGGTAACAAATGGTTTAATTTTGAATGGCATGTTAATCAATGTTCGCTGTAATATATTTCTGAATAGTTTCCCTTGCAGTAATTTATACTGAAACTGCATTTGCAAACACATTCTTTGAACAAACCATTAAACAGTGTTGTTTCTTGCTCAGGAGACAAGCTAGTTAGCTGAATATTTGCGTAATACAAAATTATAAAAATAATTTGTTAGAAATGAACATCCTTGGTAGATGGGAGGAAGTGCAAAAGCTTTAATCTTGTGGCCATGGTAGAATACATTCAGTCGCAGTTCATTGAAATCCGCAGTGGTGTTGTCTAACAGAAGGCACTTTAAACACCCAACAGTAGCAAAACAGAAAACTCAATGTCCACTGACTTTAAAGGGGCAGTAGCACGTTTTTTTTGGATAATTTATTATTGTACATTTTTCACTGATAATTGTACGTCAATGCTAAATGTATTGTTTTGATAGTGTCCAAAATCTCATTACACAAACCAATTAACCTATCGCCAGACGAGAGATAACCACGCCCCTTGAAATCAAGGGAGGTAACTCATGTTATGTCCGACAAACAAACGCACGTTGTCACTGACGTGAGCGCAACGGACATTGATATTCCGTGTGTTATAACTACCTTATTTTGGAATGCTAAACGAAACGATCAATTGATAATGTTTCTTTACGGTTTATTATCCTAATTTCAACAAATTTCCAACACAATTGACGAACATTTATTTCATGTGCAACAGAAAACGAATGCGGAAGTGCTGATTGCGTGGTATGGCGGACATACAGGATCGCAACGATTTATAAGCAAACAGGTCATTTCTGAACTTATAAATATAGAATTACTGATATGTTTCGGTGAACCAACCCTTTGCCCTTTCGTAAATTAATATTAAATATATAGTTCTTACGCCCCTGCGATTTCTCCCATGAAAAATAACAACAACAAAAAAACAGTGCAGTAGAGATCCCAAGAACCCCATAGCTCTTTCGTAAATAAAATGTAGGTAAAACATGGGTTCCTGTGAATTTTCGCTTCGAATATATATCAACACTTCATATTGGGTTTTGAAAAAGAAGACCAATATATATATTTTTAGGAAATTGTCAAAATCCATACTGTATACATTTATAGCCAATGTATACCAACCATCTAGTTAGTAATATTTTATATAGACCAAACAGCAAATAACTTTTCAATTTATTTTAATTTTTAAACCTCAAATATTTACTTTTATGTCAACTTTTTATCAATTATTTGAGGGTTTCAGATCAGATGTCAAAATTTTGGGAAATTGATAAGGGAGTATATTGTATCTTTGTAAGCTATAAATCATGAAGATAAAGTCAATATTGCACTAAAAGTAGAACTATTCTATTTGTCAAAAGATATTAGTTAATTTAATATCAAACTGCCATTATGCACCATGACAACTAAAAAACATAAACTGAATACCAAAAGAAACTTTGCAATTTTAAAACTGAAATTTCGAAAACGATCTCATATTTACATTTTCATTTAAGGTGGCAATGAAATAGTTGAAACCCACACTTTCAAGTTGAAAACTTTTAATTGAGCAATATTCATGCATTTTTGCAGAAATGGCAAAAATGTCATAATCATGTGAGGTTTCTGCTGAAACCAATTGACGTGACGAAAAAGTTTGATAACTGTTCATAATGAATGTTTGTCACTCCAAAAGTGAAAAAAACACCTTAAAAGCAGTAAACGGTAAAGCAAAAATATCGCAAATCCCCTCTGAAATTTACAAAATTGATCCAAAACAGCCCTTTTTACAAGAATCGGTAGTGTTCCTTCATTTCTAATGTTAACTTGATCCGGCTATACAGACATGTTGTGAGGATTGCTGACAACCCTGAAACACAAAAAACAGTTGTTTTTTCACTGCATGAGAGCCGATATCTGTGACGTTAGACCACCGCCAACGTTTTCTCTTAGTGACGTCAGAGATAGCAAACATCAAAGGTCGGCATGTTGTTATGTTCTCGTGCACTTTATGAACTTGGACAGATCTAATCAGAGCTCATCGACTGCTAAGTTGACAGCTATTGGTCACTAAACATCGAAACATGGCAATTTCATTCGAAGTTATAACGTCAGAATTGGCATGCAATAACATGATTTAATTGCGATTGTTGAGCTCTAAAGGCTAGTTACCATTTGTACGACTCAAAGATGTGTCAATATGACAAGTAAGACTTGTGTCCACACATTCCCATTTATGGAAAAGCTTCGATGCAGACAAAATGTAAAGTTGAACCTGCTGGCAGCAAACGTATTTTGACGTTTGACCTTTTTGGTTACATGGCAGATTTGGAACTTATAACACTCGGGCTGCTCAAACCTGGTACTAAAGTAGCACATTTTAGTACTTTAACGAAATTATTGCGAAAACATCATTTCAACGAACGTCTGAACAACCAAAATTTTGACCCCTGCCCACTTCAGATCAAATAAGTGCAAAACTGGGTTTCCCACCTTTAATTTGGATTTGCTGGTTGTTTAAACAAATGATTGATTATTAAGAGGTACTTTGTTTTAAATTTCTATCGTTTTTCATTCTTCAATCAGAATCATTACAAAATGGTGCAAAGTTTCTTTTGGTATTCAGTTTATTTTCCCTCTAAAAAATATGAACACTTTTCAATGAGAGGGATTAGCTGTGTTTACAAATTCTAAGAGTTATAATTGTCAATGGTCAGCCATCAGTATTGACTTGAATATTGTTTCAAGGCAATGTTATTTATATAGTTGTGGAACATAAAGCATTTTGAACATATTTGAACACTTATTGAATAATAACTTCAAGTAAATAATTTGACAAACAATTGAGGTTTTGTTAAATTATTAATAACTAGAATGTGGATATATTATCCGAAATTAATTGGCATATATCTGTTACTTTCTAATTTGATAATATCATAAGAGTTGACATGATTTTGTGATACATTATATATATATTCAAACGGTTTGTCCATTTATTACAAACAACAGAAATAAAAAAAATAATATCAAACTTTTGAAAGTATCATGATGATTACAATTAATTTTTTTTAATGTCTTTTAACATTGCATTCAGAGTTAATTTTCTATCTGATATAAGTTTATATAAATCCTTGATAAAAGGTTTAGTTTATTAATTTTCGTTGATATATCTAATCATTTTATATCAATTTTTGAACGATAATTTCATGTGCTTCTGCTTCTGCCACATAATGGCCACCATCAACAAGTTGATTGTTTTGCCATGATGCACAAAACCAGGAGGTTAAAAACTAACAAGTCCTGTTAGTGTATTTACAGTTAAAAGCAAGATTCAGTGGGGTTTCCTACTGTGGGGCGATGGACACTTGAGACTTGAAGCCTTCAAGTGTTTCGGTCGACGCAGTGTCTTGAGGTAGAGAGTTCCAGTCTTTAATGGTCCTAGGGAAGTATGAGAATTTTCGGTAGTCACTGTTGGAGGACGGGATTTGGAACGAGAGATGATGCATATGTCTTGACAGTCTTTTAGATGGTATGAGTCTATTTTCTTTGTCCGGGGCTACTAGGTCATTGGCGATCTTGTACAGCATGGTGAGTCTTGCGTCCTTTCTTCTGTTTTGAAGTGATCTCCAGTCCAGGGTGGCAATCATGGTATCGAAGAAGGAACGGTTACCAAAGCGGTTACAGACGTATCTGGCTCCTCTGCGCTGGACCATTTCAAGTTGGTGGATGTCTTTGTGATGGTATGGGTCCCAGACTGTTGAAGCATACTCCACTTGTGGTCTTACTAGGGCTTTATATGCGTTTTCCTTGATTGATGTTGATCCGATGTTGAGATTTCGGCGCAGGAATCCGAGTGTCCTATTGGCTTTGGCACAAATGCTGTTTATGTGGTCACTCCAGTTCAGGTTTGATGTTATGAGGCATCCTAGATATTTGCAACTATGTACTGATTCAATGTGTGGCCATGGAGACCGTATTGATGTAAGATAGGCTTGCTTTTCTTGCTGATGGTAAGTACTGTGCATTTGCCTGGATGAAACTCCATCTTCCACTTCTTTTCCCATATGCCAAGCTTGTCGAGGTCGGACTGTAGTGCTTGTGTGCCTGTGTCAGATGATACGGTGAGATACACAATGGTGTCGTCGGCAAAGAGCCTTACAGTGGACTGTATGTCTTGTGGCATATCGTGGATATAATACAGGAAAAGGCTTGGTCCCCGTACCGATCCTTGGGGTACGCCTGATTCCACACTTATGGGGTTAGATGTTTCTCCGCTAACTACTACGGCTTGGGATCGGCGAGGAAGTTCTTGATCCAGATGTTGGTTTTGCCTCGAATGTCATAGTGATCCAGCTTGTTGGTAAGGAGGCTGTGGCAGACTTTGTCAAAGGCTTTGGAGAAGTCCATAACGAGGACGTCTGTCTGTTTCCCTCTGGACATGTTTGATGTTATGCCATCGATAAACTCAATTAGTTGAGTCTCGCAAGATCTTTTGCAGCGGAAGCCATGTTATAGTGGGTACAATGTCTTATTTCTGTCTGCTTGGCTCATGATGTGACTTGTGACTATGTGTTCCATCAGTTTGCGGGCTATACATGTCAGAGATATGGGACGGTAGTTCTCAGCTCTGTACTTGTCTCCTTTCTTGTACACTGGACTCACAATGGCCGTTCTCCAGTCAGGTGGCACTTCACCAGTGTTTAGGGATGTCTGAAAGATAGTGGTGAGAATGGGAGCGGTTTCCTATGCTAGTTCTTTTAACACTCTGGGTTTGATGTTGTCTGGTCCTGCTGCTTTGGTGGGGTTAAGTTTTTGGAGCAGTTTTTGTACACCTGCACATGTGATGTTGAGGTCTGGGGCTGAGGGGAATGAACCTTTCATTTGGCAGGTTTTGTTAAACTCCTCAGTGTCAATGTCACACCTCCGTGAGAATGTGTATCGGAGCTGTAAAATGTTGTAAAAACAGATGCTATATTATAATTCAATATGTCATATATATATATTAAATATATTAACAAAAGTTATAAAACGGTAAATAACCAAATAAAGTTTCTTGAAATCAGTTAGGTAATAGATCTATGTCTTTTATAGTTGTTTATGCCTTCAATGCATTCAAACCAAGAAAGATGGGAAAATATATCTACAAAATGCCCAAAAATGAATTAACAGCAACAATTATAAATTCTTACGATACCTTTAGTTCATATTTATATTATTATATATAAAAATAGGAATTTAATTCTTGGTCCGTCACCGTTTCAACGTCTATTTGCACTATGTGACGCAACCTCTTCCGAAGATGACACATGTTACAATATTTGTCTGCGTATCGAGACGGTACTCAAGAAACCAGCTGCACACTTTTCGAGTTCAAAAGGCATATCCTGACTTCGGATACAGAGGAAATCAAACAAGGAAGTAAAACACGTTTCACTGTTTGACGGACAAAATGGCGTCGGCAACCAGGCCAATGGCGCAGTGAATATATAACGCTCTATGATTGGTCGGAAAATAAATTTGATTGACAGTTGGCGATAGGTTAATTATACATAGTCAGAGGACAAAGTATGAAGATTCACCGAAAACCGATGGGCGGCCATTTTGTGTGAACACCTTTAATTCATTTGTGTAAGAAAAAGGAATCGCATGACTAAACTTTACATTATATTTTTGAATTATTACTGCCCCTTTTAGTTTAAAGTCATTGTCTTTCAATTGGAACCATTAATTTTCATTTTCCTGATATCACCTTATATTCTCCCTAAAACGTGCTACTGTCCCTTTAAAGGTAAGTGAATTGAAGTTATTTTAATACTTGAACAAAGATTGATAAAATGTATACATGGGGAAGGGGGGACAGTGTTGACAGAACAATGATACAAGCGAGTGCGTTACGCGTTATGCTTCATAGGTTTGCCTGTCAACAGACTTTCCTGAAGTTTTCATTAAGTTTTAAACCATCCAAAACCGTCAGAATCGCATAGTTACAGTTTCTTTTCTCTTTTTATAGTTGCTTTATGTCTTTAACAATAAAAACAAATAAAATCCCTCGGCTTAAAGGGACAGTCCTATTAGGGTATTTTGCGTGGGAACAAAATTCAAGAGTACTATCATGTTTATATGTAATGTATGCATATTTCTTGATGATTTCACACATTCTTCAAATAAGTTTATCAGAGTATTATTTAAGGTGTTCAGAATGGAACAATTTCACAAAGAATAGAATGCGTCTCTGCATCCACTTGAATTTCGTTTCCACAAAAAATACCCCGATATGACTGTCCCTTTAACGTCAGGCATCTCGAGCCGCCATGTTTACATCTTTCGGTGAAGGTCAGCAAAGGCTGTCCCGAGCACCCGTGCGGACAGAGGTCACCGCAAAAGTTATAATTATACATTATGTTTTTACCTTGATGATCAGTTGTTGAGAAACGGTTGGTAATGGAGTTATGAATGTTCATCGACAGTCTGTTACGGTTTTGTATTTGTTTGTATAACCATAGAACTGATGAGATTAAGAGGGTACAGGGCGTGTACGGTCACCGTGACATAACCAGATGTCGCTTCGAATATGTAAATGAAGAAAATAATATAAGTGTTTATCAATAAATCAAATGCAGATGTTTGAGAAATGATATGCATCGATATACACACTCAACCTTCAGCTGCTGCTATATGAAGCTCAACACAACTTGAGCACTTTGCGACACAAGGTGTGAGGCAATCTAAATAAATTTAGATCAACAGATTTTTTATTTTATCATACTGTTGTATGACGTAATATAATAAAACCTGTTGATCTAAATTTATTTAGATTGGGTGTGAGGTGAACTCGAACCAGAACACATGGTGGCTGCAGCACGCTTCATATGACGAATAAAGGATTCTCCCGAAAACATAAATGTTACTAATTGCAAGACAAATCAAAAGAAGCAGTTTTAAAATAATATACCATGCTCATTTCATGTATTCGTATCAATTTCGCAACATAAAATGAAAACTGGATGTTCAAACCAATACATGTATGGCTGCCAGTGGTTTTGCTTGAAGCTTGTGTTACTGCGACTGCGGATGATCGGGTTGACATGTTAAAAGGTTTGAAAAGTTTATTGGGGACCATTTTGAGAAATATTTAATTTTAAAAGTGCTACTTCCCCTTTAAAGTGACTTGTTACTAAAATAGCTGAATGAAAATTGACGAAGACCGACTTTGTGTTGCTCTATTGTGATATGTATTTACATTTTGAACTTAACCGATGGCTCTTACATATTGGTGCATAATGTTTTATTATGTATTTTCTGTGCTACGAATAAAGAAATCATGTTCAGGTCATAGCCTTTTTGAATGACAATATTTTCTTTGTAAAATCATTTTTGTTATATCCTTACCTATGTCAAATTAAATGGCAATGCATCAGGATTAAAAAGAGATCAAATAGTGCAGAAACTCACGAATAGACTAATTTGAATGCAGTCTCTTTATTAATCTATGTGCTGCCTCACGCAACTAGAACTTGGTTTTTTTCATTAAATACACATTTCCCAAATTGTTATAAAACCTTATATAACACCCGGTGCTCATTCATTGAATAATAAACAAAAAATTACAACACTTGTGAAATAAATTTGTCCACATTTTAATTTCTGTACGCACTCAACATTGCACGTGTTTCAACCATGCTACCGATGTCCTCCACATGCGTTAAGATCCTTAACATCAAGTGTCCAATCCTTGTCACCGCCGTTACCAAGTCGACAATAGCGCTGAGCTAACAATGGACTTGCTGCGTGTTCCCACCTCACTCTCTAACTAACATATATTTTCGTGTTTTTACGCGTTTAACAATACCTGGGAAATACTGAAACCTATATTCTCAAGAAGACCCCTTATTATCGAAAAATGGAAAATTGACACGCATAATAACCAAACAATAAAAAGTTGAGTATAGGAAAAAGTCGCCAGTTAAAACGATTGAGTGTCGCCTCGACCTAGGATCATATTACACTACGCTGTCAACCTAAGAGTTTGGTGAAGAGCCTTTGTTGAAACAGATACATGGAGGATTCATCACGCAGTGAATGGTTACAGATATCGTTGTGTCAGGAATGTTAAACTTTTTCAATTGAATTATGGTTGTATTTATAATTTTTCAGTTTGAAAAGTACCACCCGTCTCCCTTTATGTTTCAAAGCGAACAAACAGATTACTGGTTTAGTTTAAATGTTAAAGATCAAAGGCACACCACAGATTCTCTCGTATCTTTTGGCCTTTGGAATGTCTTGTTTGATTTTTGCGAAATTGTAACATGCGTATGTTCGATATTTCACAGACCGTTTTAAGATCTACTGGCGAACAGGTATGTGCGTATAAACAGATTTTGATGAAGTATTTGGTTATCGGTTTGTTCCTTCTTTTTTTTTCTTACAAAATATTACTTCATGAATTATCTTTCCTTTCTTTTTTCCATTCACAGTTCTGATTCACTGTCATTTAGTTTTTCCAATTTTCAGATTCTGCAATTAAATAAAAAAAAGGTTTTCTATAATTGTCATTCGCAACTCGTTTTGGGTTCTTTTTTGAGCGTCGCGTTTTTTAACGTTTTGTATTCTCCTTCCTCGTCAACATTGTTATGATTACTTTATCACAAGCCAGCTGATCATTGGATAACAACTTTCCTGTGTGGTGACCTGATTGATCCGACCTCTACGTGCTACGTGTTGTTTACCAAATTGATATATAAGAGCCTTAAATTTCAAAAAGCGTTCTATTTGATCAACACATTAATCCATGTTGTTGAGAGATTTATTTTCTGAGTATTCTCAGCAGCTGGCTGTAAATCTCTTGTCAGCAGAATGAGTTAGTCCAGAATATTTTATCGGCTTGATTGTCTCAAGTAGAGCCTTACTGCCTGGCTTGGAATAACGCCATGGTTAAATAGAAAAACCTTTCTTGAATTAATGTTGGTTACCAATCAAGTTTATTTCGTAAAAGGCCTTAGGCCCACTTACAGTACACAATAAACACCACATTGTCACGGTAGTGACATAAAGTACAGTCATGTCTTACATAATTTGAACAGTTTGTAGTCAAAGAAAAGTTATTACATGTTAGGGTATTTTAAAAAGTATTGCTTATCAATGTGATACTATAATCCTTTGAAATACTTACAACGCAAATCATGATACATTTTACATTCAAATAATAAATTAAATTTATTTTCTATAAAATTTCCACTAGAAATATAACAAAGTCTTTGATGTCTTGGGAGACCATCAAATCTACCAGTATTCTTAAATATTGGGATTACACTTATTCTCAACAGTGTTATTCTACGCCTTGCATCTTTAGAAAGGTTACATTACGTTTCTTACATTAGTTGGTTATTCGTGATGAAAACATGTAGGTCGACGTCTGGACAAGGTGCAAATCTCCACAAATTGTGAACGAATCTTTATCAATTTGTATAAATATCTACCTAGATTAATGCACACTGTAAGCTATCTGACCTGGGAGTGGGATATAGGGGTTAATGATTTGCAGAAGTTTCTATTTTAAAGATGCATCATCAGAAAAGCATTCATGTAAAGGTCCTTATAAAATATTGCGTGTCTTACTACACAGTTCGGTGAAATAATCATTCGGGGACCAAAAACATATTTGTGCATCAACGGAAGTACACAAGTTCAATTTTCAATTTTCGTAGTCAAAACGGAACCAGCACATTTATTTGAGTATTTTGATATTCCCTAGCTTCCTTGTTTACCACGATACGTCCGATGATTGCATTGGGTCTTACAATTTATTGTTCTGTTGGTAAACTAAGAAAAGAAAGTAAAGAGGTAGGTTAACGTTGTAAGTTCTTTCCTCCATCCTACAAAATGATAAGCCGTTGTCTATTAATTAATAGTATTAAAGCGACGCAGGATTCACCGCTTTTTGTCAATATTTCCTTAATGTTTTTATTTTAGACTATTTCATATCATATTGGATTCGTAGCAAATGTTTGCCTGCCATGTCACGATACATCGATGACCTCAAGTATAGCCGGTGTCACGAAATAAAATCGCTCCCGGCAAAACAAAATCGGGGGAGGACTTGTGCCGGTTTGAAATCGCCGGAGAGATTTTTTATTTATACGGGGGACAATTTATAGCGAGGCACCGGCTCATCTGGTTACCGTTGAAGAGTGCTCCTCTAATTCTTGGTGTATGCGATTTAGCATGAATGAACGAAGCCGTTGATCAAAACAATGTTATATTCATTGTATCATATTAAAACTCTCAAATACCTGAAAACAGACACCAATCCAAAGATGACGAAGGGTCAAAACCATAGTAGCCTAACGAGGTGTACGTTGAACTTTGTGTGGTACGAGTAAAACTTCCTCCTCACATGCCGGTTGAACTGGTTTGTATCGTTACTAAAGGTTATTAGACTCAGGCTTCATACTTCAACATGAAGTTGCACGCATATATACACGTACAATACAATATACTTGATGCTGATATACATTTAGTGCCCTGACTGGAAATGTTGTTACAGACAAACAGACAGAATATTTTATTTGAGTCTCACCTTGTACATCTATTATACATACCATATAAAATGTTGATAAAATATACAAGCCACTCCTTCTGGAGTTATATGAGACTTTTAAAGACAAAATCATATGTACATAAATAAATCACTGTAAGACAAAAGTAAACATTAAAATAATATACATAGGTAAAATACATACTAAAATTACTTGTATAGATAGGCCTATAAACGCCGTGTATCTAAAATATCCTTGAAGGTTTTGGCAGCAATAAAAATCAAAGATGGGTTGGCTAACACATGCCAAATTTTCACTTTCAGATAAAACATTAAAACAAGGTTTAAGATCGTTGCATCTGTTTAAACGTGACGTCCTGACTTCATTATAAATGGGGCAGTGGAAAAGAACATGTGCTTCATTCTCCATTTTGTCCTGGCAATGGAAGCATATTCTCTTCTCTGTTGGCAAGGTTTCATACCTTCCAGTCTCTATCTTTAGAGGGGCCACTACACATCTGAACAGGGCCAGTGCTCGCCTGTACGCTCGACTCATATTGGTGACTACGTAGCTTTCACAAGTAGTTAACTTTAAACGTCGTGTATATTCGCAACTTATTTTCCACTCTGTCCACTTTCTTTCTGTAATTTCGCCTCCCACTCACTCTTTAATCTCTCCATTTTACAGTTACACGTGTCCTTTTAGGTATTATTTCCTGAAAACAAAACTTTCTTATTAACATTAACTCATTAGTATTCAAAGAGTGTTTAAATTTGATATAGTTCGTGCATATAAAACACTTATAAAATTCCTTTTTGCTTTCTTCTTCTAATTCCAAATTTGGACATAAGACATTACATTCATCGAAAATATCATTAAAAGCAAAAGGAGTACATGTCTTATCATTACAGGCATTCATTGCAATCTAACTGTATTGATTTTAAGAAAATTATAATTAATAACTATAAGGAATGTCAACAAGTAATAATTGTTTTATTGGCAATTATGATATTATCTAACATTAGCTAGATGTAGATTTCTCATGATGTTAAAAGAAGTTGTTTAAAAAAATGCAATTGCTTAGCCCATGTTTGTTGAAAATATCTTGATTTATACATATGATATAACTGATTTTAACCTGCATTTTGTTTTTAAAATGTTCTCAATCTCAAGACAAACCTAAATCTTAGATCGTCGAAAATATCCAGAAGCTAATATTTGCCCTGAACTATTATAGTTAAAGCACGAGGACGGTAGTCCGAGTGCTTTAACGTTGTAATAGTTCAGGGCAAAAGTATACTTTATTACAAAACACATTGGGGTAGAGCGAACTTTATTTCTTTTCTAAGAATTTGCAGATTTGCAGGGAAGTATAAACATTCTTAAAAAAATTCAAATTAAAATATTGTTAAAATAACTTAGATTATATATCCATGAACAGGGCTTAACTGCTGGCTATTCCATGTTTAGAACTCACTCCCTAATTCAAAAATATTGTTTATTGGTGAAACAGTGGATTATGTTAATGTAGCAGTTTTATTTTCCCATTTATTAAGTTCAAAATTGTATTCTCTTGTTATTTTTTCATTGTTCAAATAAAACAAAAATATCAGACAACTCATGTTTAATAAAACGTTACTTTTGAACAGTCAAATTGTGCGATCATGCAATGCGGGCCACACTGCCCATATAAGGCTTATCACGTGATTGACATTCCACAAAGAATTATGGGTATGTTTTGTCGGAAGCGTGGTAGATCTATCATTCTTTTGTGTTGAAGTTGATGGTACCACCGCTAATATCAGCTGACTGGAGAAGCTGTACACCATGAACAGGAGTACAAACTGTATTGGTTGAACTATATAGCACGTTGCTTGGCAGACACGGTTGACGTGTGTCAATGTCACAAATGCTACGGGGCGCCGTGACCTGACGTGGAATGTCAACGTGGTCACTCGACAAGCATGTCGGAGGCAGAGCATTGATCGTAGCGTTGTTCCCCTGTAAGATGGAGTTGTTATGTAGCTTTTCAACGACTGCTCATTTCTGTGACCAGTGACGGACATGATACCAAGGGCCCCACCACGGCTTCGGAAGCGCCATGTTGATTGATAGAACCGAGATGAAAGGTTACCTTGGACACGCGTGATTACGAGGGGGCATCGGGGAATATAAGAATAATCAACGAGTTGCGAGGAATTACGGATTATCTGTCCTGAGTTAATTATTGCGGTAAACTCCGAGCTTCAGCGAGGAGTTTGACACAATAATTAACGAGGGACAGATCATCCGTAATTCCGAGCACCGAGTTGGTTATTCTTTTTCTTACCCAAGATCATTTTAATGCATAAAACGGGGGAAAAAAAGAGTAACATTAAAAACTACGCGCGGCCGGTAAAGTACAAATTGTACTCATACGCCATTCATAATGTTGCTGACTACTTCAAGATGGGCGGCTCGAAGTAGTTCGCAAAATACGCTCTTATTTTAAATAGTTAATTATTTTTATGTCACATTTTATCACAAACATATTATCTCATATGACAAAAAAATCTATTTATGGACCGGGCTCAACCAGAAAGAAAAAGTAAGACGTCGTTAGCTTTCGTTACGTTTGACAAGCCTAGCGAGGAATGTTATTACGTCACTGTTTGACGTCATGTTTAATGACGTCATAGAGCTATGACGTAACGACAGTTCGGCTGGCGACTCTCCCACACAGCGCCGCCTTGAAGATTTGAAATAGTATTTACGGCAAAGAAAACATCAAAAGCTCTTGACTTCCCTTTAAAAATGTTTTAGTAATGTGTGACTTTCTCAACTTAGGTATAAGATTTGTCATATTATATCTTGACTGAAATAGAAGATCCAAGAGAATCATGAATTGGTGTAAAAAAGTTCCGTCATCCAATCAAAATGCGAGTTATTTTTAGAAAAACTGTAATTCCCATGACCATTATGCAAACTTTAATACCCGGAATAATCATGCCCACTTGGGTAAGAAGAGCGGATAATCAATTTAGTATATGAATTAAATATACATTAATAAATATTTGTTAACAAGGGAGATGAGTTTCGACGATTTGCGAATTTAAAGTTCAAAACATATAGGTAATTATGTTTTTAAATACCATTTGCAAGAGGGAATCTCAAAAATTAGCAGTAACCCGTCCCAACCAGTCATGTGTAGATGTACAGTCGCCTTACCGTTCCCTCTAGCCAAGTCTCTAAGCACCAACACCTCCCCTCTCCCTGGCCAACCCCATTCCTTTAACTTAAACATTGTTTCAACCACCTTGATTTGTACAAGTTGCTTCAAACACTTTGTAACGTTCCGTTAATAAAGATTTTTTCAAACGAAACGTAATACGTGTTCTTTAACCATTTGTACACTGATTAGGTTCTCGATGACTGAGAACCGCTTACATTGATCTCACACCTGACAATCTCATATATCAATGTACACTTTGTGAACACCCTGAGCAAACCTTGTGTAAATGTTAAAGCAGAAAGGAACAGAGTCCTTATATTTTTATCCTTTTTAAATTTTTTGAATACCTATTATTTCCAAACATATGTTAGTTATTTCAAATATGTTTAAAAGATAAAAAAAAATCAGTATTGAGACTACAAATGTGTAATAAATGTGAAGAGTAACCATCACAACTCCCGCTAAAACTCCATCCAGTTCGGAGTTTAGATAAGTTGAACATATCAGGCCAGGGGATGTAACTCTGTCAAATCTTTCTGTGTGCAGTGAAGGAAGACTACCATACAGTCAGATCGTTGTTAAACAGTACAGACACCTTCCGGCTGGTGTACCCAGTACACGCAATACCTTGTCATATAACCAATCGTGTAGTTTCGGATATATGTAACTTTTACCAAACAGTGCTGATATACTTCATATAAGAAGACACCTGGGTGTAATTTTCTACAGTTTAACTTGGTTACATAAGTGTTCATTTATTTCAGATTTTAAAAACAATATGTCGGATTCATGTGTTTAAGTTTATTTGTAACAACATATACACCTGTATAATGCAGATATGAGGTATGCAAGTATTCTAGTAACCCTGGATAAGGCACGGAGTCAAAATCCCCATGTTATATTTGACGTTTCTCTTTGTCGTCATTGTGTTATTATCTCTTTAATGTCATCCTTTCTATCATCCTCTTATCAACACCTTACCGTCACAATACGTTTATTTCCTTATCTCTATAGTTCTAAAGTGTCGTCACATTATTTCTTCCTTGTCAATAATTTCGTCTTCTAGTAACAATATCGTCTACATAATATTTCTCAAGGCAACGTACATGGTTCTTTTTTTCTTTGTCATCACCGTTTTATATCTGTCTTTGTCGCCACCACATAATCACTATGTCGTCTACAAGTTATTGTTGCCATTAGGCAATGGGTAATCAGTTGACCATACACATCTACAATCAATCAATCAATCAATATTTTATTTCTGTCTCACTTGTGTACATGTTACAGGTTCATAAAATATGGTTGAGATAATGACCTACAGCCGAGAAGGTATCGGATATAACCTTCAAGCGACAGCGAGAAGGTTATATCCGATAGCTATGAGGATGTGGTCATTATCTCACATACACCACATGGCTTTAACAATTTGCATTTAACAAAAGTAGAACATCGACCAAATATTTAGTTACAATGTATTTTGTAGTTGTTGTTATGGGGTAAAACTTAAATACACTCAACTTCTTAACATTCCATTTGCACAATACGCGAATTTCATGTACAGATTGAACATGGCATGGCGAAGTTGTCAATCAGACAAATCTGAGCAAGAAGCAATCTGTTTTTAGTAGTTTCGACTGACAAACGCCCATTCTACATCGAACTGAAATTTAATAATGTGAATACAATTTTTAAAAAACGTCACCGAATTTGTGATTTATGGCAAATGATATTCTTATGTTTAATACACTATTCAGTCCATCAAACATTTTCCTCTTTATGGGTGTTGCTGCACGGACGTTGTCAATTTTATCTTGCGATGCACGGATTTAAAGTAAATATCATATCGCACGAGCTTTACAAAATCGAAAGCACATGGTTTGAAGGTGGAGACGAAAATGAAGTGGTCTCATGTTTTGAACAAATTTATGGCCGCGTTTTAAGTCTTTTCAGGAGGAAGTAAAGGTGAGTTGAACTTTTAAGTATATTCATGTATTTGCTGTTGAATATAATGTATGCGTGGATCTACGAAAATGCTGAAGTATGTTACAGAGAGTTTACACGGTATAAAACAAGCTGTCAACAACCAAGTTAATATTTACGCATTTTGCTGTTGAAAAATTATTGTCAATGTACTTATTATTTTCAATATCAATTAGTACTGTATAAAGCAATGTGTACATAATATTGTTAAATAATGTAACAAGGTGCTTATAAGCTTATTTCTCTGAAATTAATTTAGCATGTTTCTTTCTTACAATTAATCACATTTTCGACATTCATCTTTAGAATAGGATTGGTCCATTAAAAGGTATACTCTACATTATTCAAAAGTCAGATTCAAAATGTTTTGAAATAAAATTAGAATAAAATATTCATACCCAGAGAGAGATCAAATTTTAAGCAATAAGGTCAAACATCGATAAGCAATTTACAAAGATCACCGGTATTAGATTTCAATCGACGTCACACTTTTTTTCATGGACATTTGATTGACAATCCAAACAACATTAAAGTCGACCTTATTGTGGATTATTCAACAAAGACCATATGAATGGAACAGAGGTTAGCTTGTCAAAGGATTGGGAACAGTGTTCACTTGGATTCTGTGTCCTACTTGCTGAAGCTTTTCAGCTAACCGAGAACGACGTGAATTTGTGTGTGAGTGTTAAGATGAAAATACTTGAAGACCTTGAGGTCTGCATTCATCATGGATAAGCACAAATCAAAAAATGATATCACTATGTGGTGCATTTTATAGTAAAAAAAGCTATAACTCTGTAAATAAACTACGTTTCAAAATTGCTTTGATATTATGTATTCTTTTGTAAATATGTCTTTGATACAAAGTCAACATTTCAAGGTGTTGGGTACCTTGACGTACCCTCAAACACAGTGGTTGTAAGTTCTCTCGAGGTGCGATACTACAAAGAAGTGAGGCGAAGCCGAACTTGTTTGTGGTATCGAATCGAGAACACGTCGACCAAACGCACATTGGATGTGAAGAGGTAAGGTTATACAATATAACCATCGCACGCCTGGTTATACGAAATAGTTAACCTCTGATATTGACCTGATAACCACACCACGTGGTGTATATACAAAAAACACACATACACAACCAATCGCACAGCGATTTACGAGAGACACATTAAATGCTATTAAAACAATAAACAGTATAGAGATGTAATTGGAAGATAAGTAAGATGATACATGTAGTTATAGTATTTTCAGTTTCCGCATATAAAGGCAATCCATAGTTTATAAATCAGAACATGTTCGAGTGAACTTTGTGATTGATAGAGAAGTAATGACGGTGTACGAGTTCATACAGTCAGGTAGCTACCTGATTATTCCAATGGGAGGTCCTCTCAGCTCTGTTCGTAACATCAATCCATTCCATTTAATCAAATTTAATCAAATAACAGTAAAAACATCTGACGTTTTACATGCCCGTTATTAAATTGTTACCTGCAATTGATATTATCAATCAATGAGACAACATGAGCTAGAGTCTACAAATAGCACAGCATGTGGCGTCTCTGCTCGGACTACTAGTGTTATAGTGCTTGTTCCCTATAACGGACATTGTAGTGTAATTTATCATTAATTATTTATTTATGTAAGTTATTATTCCTTTACTTTCCTAACTGACTCGACCTAACCGTATGGTGTTCAATGCCGTGAGAATGCATTGATTCTACTGTGTCAGAGTGGTTAGTAAACAACAGAGGCACATATTATGGTGTAAGCCCTTAGATTAAGATTTCAGAGAATATCGAGAAAGGGAAAAACACGATTTAAAGAACATGGTCCCTGACCCTGATTACGCACAGGAGAGTTTAGTATCGACACTCTTAAAGGGCCAAGGTACCTGCACATGATACATGTAGTTCAGCCTTTATTGGACTTGTTTTCTGGAGAAGAAGATCGAATTTGATTTGTCACTAGGGGCGACAGAGGCAACTCATCCACAGTTACAATCTCCATTGGTCGTGGTAGCTGCACACAAGACTTGAGTATCAGAGGAAATATGACATAGAGATCTTGATAGTGTCTAGTTTGTTGGGAATAACGATATCTACAGGGTTCTTTCTGTCCTAAACACCCTTTCACATCGCCGTGTTGCTGGCCAACACAGTGTCGTATTGTAGAGTCTGCTTGATGTGGCACCAGAGGCAGTTGTAGAGCTATGCATTTAGTCGATATTCGATATCTGGTATCATTTAAAAAATAGAAAGAGCGGGAGGGGAGGGGAGGGAGTTCACACGGTAGAGGCAGGGGAGGGGAGGGAGTTCACACGGGAGAGGCAGGGGAGGGGAGGGAGTTCACACGGGAGAGGCAGGGGAGGGGAGGGAGTTCACACGGGAGAGGGAGGGGAGGGGAGGGAGTTCACACGGGAGAGGCAGGGGAGGGGAGGGAGTTCACACGGGAGAGGGAGGGGAGGGGAGGGAGTTCACACGGGAGAGGGAGGGGAGGGAGGGAGTTCTCACGGGAAAGAGGGGTGGGAGGGGAGGGAGGGAGTTCACACGGGAGAGGGAGGGGAGGGAGGGAGTTCACACGGGAGAGGGAGGGGAGGGAGGGAGTTCACACGGGAGAGGGAGGGGAGGGAGGGGAGAGAGGGAGTTCACACGGGAGAGGGAATTCACACGGAAGAGGGAGGGGAGGGGAGGGAGTTCACACGGGAGAGGGAGGGGAGGGAGGGAGTTCACACGGGAGAGGGAGGGGAGGGAGGGAGTTCACACGGGAGAGGGAGGGGAGGCAGGGAGTTCACACGGGAGAGGGAGGGGAGGGAGGGGAGAGAGGGAGTTCACACGGGAGAGGGAGTTCACACGGGAGAGGGAGGGGGAGGGAGTTCACACGGGAGAGGAAGGGGAGGGAGGGAGTTCACACGGGAGAGGGAGGGGAGGGAGGGAGTTCACGCGGGAGAGGGAGGGGAGGGAGAGAGTTCACACGGGAGAGGGAGGGGAGGGAGGGAGTTTACACGGGAGAGGGAGGGGAGGGAGGGAGTTCACACGGGAGAGGCAGGGGAGGGGAGGGAGTTCACACGGGAGAGGGAGGGGAGGGGAGGGGAGGGAGTTCACACGGGAGAGGTAGGGGAGGGAGGAGAGGGAGGGAGTTCACACGGGAGAGGGAGGGGAGGGAGGGAGTTCACACGGGAGAGGGAGGGGAGAGAGGGAGTTCACACGGGAGAGGGAGTTCACACGGGAGAGGGAGGGGAGGGGAGGGAGTTCACACGGGATAGGGAGGGGAGGGAGGGAGTTCACACGGGAGAGGGAGGGGAGGGAGGGAGTTCACACGGGAGAGGGAGGGGAGGGAGGGAGTTCACACGGGAGAGGGAGGGGAGAGAGGGAGTTCACACGGGAGAGGGAGTTCACACGGGAGAGGGAGGGGAGGGAGGGAGTTCACACGGGAAAGGGAGGGGAGGGAGGGCGTTCACACGGTAGAGGGAGGGGAGAGAGGGAGTTCACACGGGAGAGGGAGTTCACACGGAAGAGGGAGGGGAGGGAGGGAGTTCACACGGGAGTGGCAGGGGAGGGGAGGGAGTTCACACGGGAGAGGGAGGGGAGGGAGTTCACACGGGAGAGGGAGGGGAGGGAGGGAGTTCACACGGGAGAGGGAGGGGAGGGAGGGAGTTCACACGGGAGAGGGAGGGGAGGGAGGGGAGAGAGGGAGTTCACACGGGAGAGGGAGGGGAGGGAGGGAGTTCACACGGGAGAGGGAGGGGAGGGAGGGAGTTCACACGGGAGAGGGAGGTGAGGGAGGGAGTTCACACGGGAGAGGGGGGGGGGGGGAGGGAGGGAGTTCACACGGGAGAGGGAGGGGAGAGAGGGAGTTCACACGGGAGAGGGAGTTCACACGGGAGAGGGAGGGGAGGGAGGGAGTTCACACGGGAGAGGGAGGGGAGGGAGGGCGTTCACACAGGAGAGGCAGGGGAGAGAGGGAGTTCACACGGAAGAGGGAGGGGAGGGAGGGAGGGAGTTCACACGGGAGAGGGAGGGGAGGGGAGGGAGTTCACACGGGAGAGGGAGGGGAGGGAGGGAGTTCACACGGGAGAGGGAGGGCAGGGAGGGAGTTCACACGGGAGAATGGGAGGGAGGGGGAGTTCGCACGAGGGAGGGAGGTATATGTAGGGGAGGGAGTCTACACGAGAGAAGACGGTAGCGGTATACTGTCCGTGTCGATGTTTGAACGGCCTACATGTCCGTATCATCACAGCTGGGACTCTGACCTGGGTAGGACGCCTCGTGCAGTCAGTCAGTGGGTGGAGGTAGCGGTGGCTGGTGAACACAGACTGATGGTCACATCCTTCGGCTTCTACTGTGGATCTGTCCACTGTCCACCGGGAAGGAGAGCACCTGCCCTCAGTCGGATTTACCAGAATACAGTGGCTTGACGTGCATGTAAGTAAGTGCTGACTGAGGATAGTCTGGTAAAGATTGAAAAACCTGATGGTTCCACTAATTGATATGTAACAGCTGAATGTTGATTTATAATTGATGCAAAAAGAAGAGGGAGTTATTCAATATTCGTTACCTTAAACTTATTGTATCATATGTTATATACTCATAATTAGTATTCATCATGATTTTTCGATGATCTGTTTTGACCATACTAAAAACACCTGGTAATTTCCTCATTACAAATTGAAGAAATAATATGCTTCATTAGATTATACTTGAGAACTGTTCATGCACGCTGTTCACATTATCTACAAGTGACAACAAAGCTTATGATAAACCATTTCAGGCTCAAGCAGATCCCGAGATATGCAAATCAGACTCCAATGTAAATAGGCCGAGTTTGCTTCTCGCAGCCTGCAGTGGGTAAGGTAGGTTAGAATTACGAAAGTTGACGAAGAACGTGTTAGCCAGCTCTTCTTCTCTCACCTTTAATTTGACTGTGCCTATTGCCTACCCCTGCCGTCACGTTACATCGTTTCCTAGTCTCTACAATGGTAACAATGTAACAAGGCGCCCTGAAGACTACCGCCACCAGACCATGCAAGTGTGTGTAGTCTATGTACTTGTGTTTGCTTCTCTTCCTGGTTTTCAAATCTATCATATTTCAGAGTTTGAGAGTGGTAATCTTGGAAATCCTTATCTGTTCGGACGGGTTGTAGAAGTTTGAAAGATAAAAATTGAAAGACAAATATATAAAATTCGAATTTTAAATCTATTAGTTTTAGCTCATCACGCGAAAAACCGCTGTTTACCCTAGTTTGATGAATTCTTACGTACGTAAATGTACTTTAACGCACTGAAGCGTACTAATGAAAGTTATTTAATGAAGCTAAACGTAGGTAAACCTAGAAGAACGTAGCTCGCACATGATATTAGTATAACGTTCTAATGTGAAGTTCTTCCTACATACACGTAGTGATCATGAGCAATATTGGATTGAAACGTTGTTTTACGTACATGTAGTTGTGAAAAGTGCACACAATTTAATCACGTTATAGTTTTTGTGGCTACGTTAAATTAACTTGGTTCAACTTTTTTTTAACGCAAATGTGAACCCCCCTTACGATCGCGACTTCATAAGCAATTGCACATTTGACCAATACACACACAACTTCGTATTTACAAGAAATAACGTTATCGACCAAATGTGTGTCATTCGATAAATGAGGTTTGGATTAGTTAAATCTGAAGAATACGCCTTGGTTATTTAACTGTTATTTTAGACAGTCATGCTTTACACAATGGTTCTATATGTCTTGTGTCGAAGTAATCCTTTATATAAGGTTATCATAAGGAATTAGTTTATTTACATAAATTTCTACTATGGTGTGCTCAAACTACAAAGAGTGTGATGTTTGGATATTACTTTCAATTTTTGACAGGTTTTCAGTTCAGATGCTGTTCATTCGGCAAGCAAACCTAGTTATATTGAGAATCTGGTACTGCAGCGCCGATATATTGGGAATCTTGTACTGCAGCGCCGATATATTGGGAATATTGTACTACAGCGCCGTTATATTGGGAATATTGTACTACAGCGCCGATATATAAAGAATATTGTACTACAGCGCCGATATATCGGGAATCTTGTACTACAGCGCCGATATATTGGGAAACTTGTACTGCAGCGCCTATATATTGAGAATATTGTACTGCAGCGCCGATATATTGAGAATCTTGTACTACAGCGCCGATATATTTGGAATATTGTACTACAGCGTCGACATATTGGGAATATTGTACTACAGCGCCGAAATATTGGGAATCTTGCAGCGCCGATATATTGAGAATCTTGTACTACAGCGCCGAAATATTGGGAATATTGTACTACAGCGCCGATATATTTGGAATATTGTACTACAGCGCCGAAATATTGGGAATCTTGCAGCGCCGATATATTGAGAATCTTGTACTACAGCGCCGAAATATCGGGAATCTTGTACTGCAGCGCCGATATATTGAGAACTTTCATATTTACAAAAACATGCGTTAACGATCAAATGTGTGTCATTCGATACTTAAAACGATATATTTTTACTATTTTCAAGTTATTGTAGTATACGATCTATCATGTATTGTAAGTTATTACAATACAATCTCTTGGATGTACATGTAGGTGTCACATGATGCACTGGGTTTGCTTGCCGACTGAGCAGCAGGTAACATATTAACCTTAGAATGGTACGTCAGTTTATTATTGCATTGTAATGTATCATGCATCATTGCATGTACTAACTGCAGCACTGATACCAATAACAAACGCCTTTTTTATTGAGACACCCCCGTTTTTACATTGTTCTTCAATTACTGAAAAGATTGTTTGATGAAAACATATCAAAACAAATTTCATTTTCTTATGTATTTTATTAAAACGTCATTTTCCGACCAACGTTAAAATCTGAGTAAGTGTAAAACACAAGCATGCTTTATCATTTGCTTATTAATTGCCATAATCCTTAATATTAATTTATCCTTAATCTAAAGAATCTATGCAAAATTGCCAAGCAAAATGCAATATATACAATTTCATGATTGAAAGATGCTAAAAGGGGAGTTCTGCTAAAAGGCAGGCAGTGTTTAAAGCTATAAAATATACAGGTGTAAATAAAATACGTTTTTTTTAAACCTCTATTAAGAGAAAAGTTTTGATATATACACAAAGAACTTAATTAAGCACCCCCCTATTTTGTAAAATGAACTTGGGTGCTCTTGGACTATTTGGATTATTTTGATGTATTGACCACTCCAGATATAACAATTTATTTATTATTGACTATTTAATTGTACTAAAAATCGCAAATGTGCAAAAATAATGAAAATATGCCAAAAACTGTGAGACTACTGAAATTTGGCCAAATATAACTATTGTCATAGGGGGAAAACTACACATAAAACTTTGAATGTAATGAATTAAAAATAACATTGGTGATCCCTAGTTGACATTCATACACTAAAACCCTTTTTATCATGCATGATAAGAAGCTAGCTAGACATTGAATTTTCAGTACTTTTTTCATCAAAAATTGATAAAATGCCTACAATCTAAACATCTGTAAGGAAATTTGAGATTTCTTGAGTTGAACTTGTTGATTAAACACTTCTCCTTCCTTTAGATAAGCCATAATCTGTGACAAGGACCAATTAATGTCTTTGTGCAGTTTTCTTTAAATTCGATATTTGATAATTTTGTGATTTTGCAGGTTCATACTGCTTTAACGATTGACTTTTGCAATGGGGTTATTTACTAAAAAATCATTAATTCACTCAAGAGAATGATAAAAATCACATTGCAGCAAAAAATATTGACTTTCATGTTCAATTTTAAGGTAACTTGGATTTTGACTAAAAAATACCAAGTTTTTGTAAAACAAGTTATTCAGTCACAGTGAATCGTAAACCGTATGAATTTTTCGTTTCTACACTGGTAGATGACCATTCTATTAAAACATCCTTATTGTTTGCCTGTACATTTGTTTTGTTTATTATTAGCAGTGTTTTTCTGTTTGAAAAAGTGGGGGGTGCTTAATTAAGTTCTTTGTGTATATATAAACTGCCTAGCATAAGAAACACTTCAGTTGAATTCATTTTATGTAAGATATTTAGTTACAAATATTTGTAGTTATGATGTCGTATTTTCAAACTGATAAGAACAAGAGTTAAATCATCCTTCAGAGAAAACTTCGAATTCTATGTGTTTGTAATCATTCTTTCAAAAACTTTATAACTTCAAATTTTATGTTATAAATTGTTACAAAATTAATTTTGAAAAACACAAATGTGCATCAACAAAGAAGACATCTTCTGTATTTACATCAATCAACGTGCCTTGTTTTTAACAAATTGACAACATTTTGAATATGGTAGGGTTATGATAGTGTAAAATCTATTTCTTTCTATAACCTTTTTTCTAAAGTCGTCATTGGCATAAAGCTTTTCCTAGTTTTTCGTCGCGGGTTTACGTGTTGTATTTTCCCTTCCCTGCTCACATTACTATTGGTTCTTTATCACAAGCCAGTTGATCAGTGGATCACAGTTTAGAAAAGTGGCGGACCTGATTCATCCCACCTCTAGGTGTTACGTGTTGTTTACCATATTTATGAGAGCTGTTATAGATTTCAAAATGCTTTCTATTTTCTTTCAGTGGCAAGTTGGTTTGATAAAAAATACAAATCTATGGATGTTCAACTTCGTTGAAAACGGTGTTAGTATTTACACCGAAACATCACTTCTCTTTGCAATAAAGAAGTTGTAAATCCATATAAACTCCAAGGCAAAAGAAAGGTGTCACTTTTTTTTTTCATGAAAAACAGAAGGGCTGGAATGGGTTGGATATAAAGCTGTAAGTAATAGTATCACTGCATAGTTTCCTCCAAACGAACGTACGTACGAACGTAGCCACTAAAATTGTGCAATTGCGAAAACATGCGAAACGTATTGGTTTGTTGTGCACGTGCAGGGATGTTGGATAAGTACCCTTGTTAGAAAGAGGAAAGATTCATTAACATAAAGAACATCAAAATTATACCAAGACTAATGCAGCCGCAACATGACCAAGCGATCGGTATGGCCACTATATCAAAAGGTAAGAACCTTCAACTGCAGCAGAATCAGCATCAGAAGCATGTCAATACGTTAACAGCAGACGGGCTAGACTCAGGATAGACCAAGTGTGGGAAGACCGAGGGTAACTACCACCGAAACCGGCATAACGGCGACATCAACAGCGGCGCAGGCGCTCAGTCATGTCAAGACCAAAACAAGAATCCTCTGTCGACTTCGTTTGGTTGGAAAACGAGCCTACCGCCCCTTTTGTGAAATGGCTTAAACCCATATACTTTGACAATGCAGGTTACGATGGGCAGGTATTGTACGTCAATGGCAGCGACGTGAGTGGGAGAGGATGCTGTTTACAGACGAGAGGAGGTTTTGCCTCTTTATGAACGATGGCAGCGTTCAAATTTATGGATAAGGGGCAAGCTTCTCACACTAAACTGCATCAGAGAGGTTCACCCTTTTGGAGGCGAAGGCATCATCATACCTTTCATCCAACACCAGCCAAGAGGATTGATATTGCAACATGACAACGCAAGGCCTCACACTGACCGATTTTAAAGACTAACTCGAGAACGTCAAAGTCAATGTTTTGACGTGGCCAACCAACTCAACAGATATGAACCCGATAAAACGCCTTTTGGGTCACCTTGATCGTCATTATTGACAGCTGGTGCCACCTCCAAACAACCAGCAGGCACTTAAGTAAGTTCTGTTAAACATTTGGAACACGATCCCTGTTGACGTCATCAGACTTCAAAGAGGAGGCGTGTTCGTGTCTTATTGCCCAGGGTGGTAACACTCGCTAATGATGACATACGCCTTGATTCCTTGGACTTGAGTGAGTTTCCATGCCCTTATCATGTAACGTCACCTCTGTGTACTTTATTATTTTGGCCTGTCTCTTACCCTTTGAATTGTGGAAAATTTAATGCAGCTATTTGGATGCTTTTTAGAGAAAGTATTAGAAAAGGATTTCAAATTATAAACTAATTGTCAGAATTCTTATACATCATGATCTGCGTTTGTTTTAATTTTATGGACTTGAAAAGTGAGTGAAACTTTTTTTTGCGTGGTATTTTATCTGTATTTCTTCTGTTTTCTATTTGATCAACATGTTAATACTGGTAATTGAGAGATTTTACATAGAAGTATTTTCAACAGCTGACTGTAAATCTCTTGAATGAGTTTTACTTTACTACCCGGATTGAATAACGACAAGGTCTAGTCAAGATTGTTTTATCGGGTGATTGTTTCAAGGTAGAACCTTTACTACCCGGATTAAATAACGACAAGGTCTAGTCCAGATTGTTTTATCGAGTGATTGTTTCAAGGTAGAACCTTTACTACCCTGATTGAATAACGTCAAGGTCTAGTCCAGATTGTTTTATCGGGTGATTGTTTCAAGGAAGAACCTTTACTAGCCGGCTTGAATAACATCAAGGTCTAGTCCAGATTGTTTTATCGGGTGATTGTTTCAAGGTAGAACCTTTACTACCCGGATTGAATAACGACAAGATCTAGTCCAGATTGTTTTATCGGGTGATTGTTTCAAGTTAGAACCTTTACTACCCGGATTGAATAACGTCAAGATCTAGTCCAGATTGTTTTATCGGGTGATTGTTTCAAGGTAGAACCTTTACTACCCGGATTGAATAACGACAAGGTCTAGTCCAGATTGTTTTATCGGGTGATTGTTTCAAGGTAGAACCTTTACTACCCGGATTGAATAACGACAAGATCTAGTCCGGATTGCTTTATCGGGTGATTGTTTCAAGGAAGAACCTTTACTACCCGGATTGAATAACGTCAAGATCTAGTCTAGATTGTTTTATCGGGTGATTGTTTCAAGGTAGAACCTTTACTACCCTAGTTGAATAACGACAAGGTCTAGTCCGGATTGTTTTATCAGGTGATTTTTTCAAGGTAGAACCTTTACTACCCAGATTGAATAACGTCAAGGTCTAGTCCAGATTGTTTTATCGGGTGATTGTTTCAAGGTAGAACCTTTACTACCCTGATTGAATAACGTCAAGATCTAGTCCAGATTGTTTTATCGGGTGATTGTTTCAAGGTAGAACCTTTACTACCCGGATTGAATAACGTCAAGATCTAGTCTAGATTGTTTTATCGGGTGATTGTTTCAAGGTAGAACCTTTACTACCCGGATTGAATAACGACAAGGTCTAGTCCAAATTGTTTTATCGGCTGATTGTTTCAAGGTAGAACCTTTACTACCCTGATTGAATAACGTCAAGATCTAGTCCAGATTGTTTTATCGGGTGATTGTTTCAAGGTAGAACCTTTACTACCCGGATTGAATAACGTCAAGATCTAATCTAGATTGTTTTATCAGGTGATTGTTTCAAGGTAGAACCTTTACTACCCGGATTGAATAACGACAAGGTCTAGTCCGGATTGTTTTATCGGGTGATTGTTTCAAGGTAGAACCTTTACTACACAGATTGAATAACGTCAAGGTCTAGTCCAGATTGTTTTATCGGGTGATTGTTTCAAGATAGAATCTTTACTACCCGGATTGAATAACGACAAGGTCTAGTCCAGATTGTTTTATCGGGTGATTGTTTCAAGGTAGAACCTTTACTACCCGGATTGAATAACGACAAGGTCTAGTCCAGATTGTTTTATCGGGTGATTGTTTCAAGGTAGAACCTTTACTACCCGGATTGAATAACGACAAGGTCTAGTCCGGATTGTTTTATCGGGTGATTGTTTCAAGGTAGAACCTTTACTAGCCGGCTTGAATAACGACAAGATCTAGTCCAGATTGTTTTATCGGGTGATTGTTTCAAGGTAGAACCTTTACTACCCGGATTGAATAACGACAAGATCTAGTCCGGATTGTTTTATCGGGTGATTGTTTCAAGGTAGAACCTTTACTACCCTGATTGAATAACGTCAAGATCTAGTCCAGATTGGTGTATCGGGTGATTGTTTCAAGGTAGAACCTTTACTACCCGGATTGAATAACGACAAGATCTAGTCCGGATTGTTTTATCGGGTGATTGTTTCAAGGTAGAACTTTTACTACCCGGATTGAATAACGACAAGATCTAGTCCAGATTGTTTTATCGGTTGATTGTTTCAAGGTAGAACCTTTACTACCCTGATTGAATAACGTCACGATCTAGTCCAGATTGGTGTATCGGGTGATTGTTTCAAGGTAGAACCTTTACTACCCGGATTGAATAACGACAAGATCTAGTCCAGATTGTTTTATCGGGTGATTGTTTCAAGGAAGAACCTTTACTACCCGGATTGAATAACGACAAGATCTAGTCCAGATTGTTTTATCGGGTGATTGTTTCAAGGAAGAACCTTTACTACCCGGATTGACTAACGACAAGGTCTAGTCCAGATTGTTTTATCGGTTGATTGTTTCAAGGTAGAACCTTTACTACCCTGATTGAATAACGTCACGATCTAGTCCAGATTGGTGTATCGGGTGATTGTTTCAAGGTAGAACCTTTACTACCCGGATTGAATAACGACAAGATCTAGTCCAGATTGTTTTATCGGGTGATTGTTTCAAGGAAGAACCTTTACTACCCGGATTGAATAACGTCAAGATCTAGTCTAAATTGTTTTATCGGGTGATTGTTTCAAGGTAGAACCTTTACTAGCCGGCTTGAATAACGACAAGGTCTAGTCCAGATTGTTTTATCGGGTGATTGTTTCAAGGTAGAACCTTTACTAGCCAGATTGAATAACGACAAGATCTAGTCCAGATTGTTTTATCGGGTGATTGTTTCAAGGTAGAACCTTTACTACCCTGATTGAATAACGTCAAGATCTAGTCCAGATTGGTGTATCGGGTGATTGTTTCAAGGTAGAACCTTTACTACCCGGATTGAATAACGACAAGATCTAGTCCGGATTGTTTTATCGGGTGATTGTTTCAAGGTAGAATTTTTACTACCCGGATTGAATAACGACAAGGTCTAGTCCAGATTGTTTTATCGGGTGATTGTTTCAAGGTAGAACCTTTACTACCCGGATTGAATAACGTCACGATCTAGTCCAGATTGGTGTATCGGGTGATTGTTTCAAGGTAGAACCTTTACTACCCGGATTGAATAACGACAAGATCTAGTCCAGATTGTTTTATCGGGTGATTGTTTCAAGGAAGAACCTTTACTACCCGGATTGAATAACGTCAAGATCTAGTCTAAATTGTTTTATCGGGTGATTGTTTCAAGGTAGAACCTTTACTAGCCGGCTTGAATAACGACAAGGTCTAGTCCAGATTGTTTTATCGGGTGATTGTTTCAAGGTAGAACCTTTACTAGCCAGATTGAATAACGACAAGATCTAGTCCAGATTGTTTTATCGGGTGATTGTTTCAAGGTAGAACCTTTACTACCCTGATTGAATAACGACAAGATCTAGTCCAGATTGTTTTATCGGGTGATTGTTTCAAGGTAGAACCTTTACTACCCGGATTGAATAACGTCAAGGTCTAGTCCAGATTGTTTTATCGAGTGATTGTTTCAAGGTAGAACCTTTACTACCCGGATTGAATAAAGTCAAGGTCTAGTCCAGATTGTTTTATCGAGTGATTCTTTCAAGGTAGAACCTTTACTACCCGGATTGAATAACGACAAGATCTAGTCCGGATTGTTTTATCGGGTGATTGTTTCAAGGTAGAACCTTTACTACCCTGATTGAATAACGTCAAGATCTAGTCCAGATTGGTGTATCGGGTGATTGTTTCAAGGTAGAACCTTTACTACCCGGATTGAATAACGACAAGATCTAGTCCGGATTGTTTTATCGGGTGATTGTTTCAAGGTAGAACTTTTACTACCCGGATTGAATAACGACAAGGTCTAGTCCAGATTGTTTTATCGGGTGATTGTTTCAAGGTAGAACCTTTACTACCCGGATTGAATAACGTCACGATCTAGTCCAGATTGGTGTATCGGGTGATTGTTTCAAGGAAGAACCTTTACTACCCGGATTGAATAACGTCAAGATCTAGTCTAAATTGTTTTATCGGTTGATTGTTTCAAGGTAGAACCTTTACTACCCTGATTGAATAACGACAAGGTCTAGTCCAGATTGTTTTATCGGGTGATTGTTTCAAGGTAGAACCTTTACTACCCTGATTGAATAACGACAAGATCTAGTCCAGATTGTTTTATCAGGTGACTGTTTCAAGGTAGAACCTTTACTACCCTGATTGAATAACGACAAGATCTAGTCCAGATTGTTTTATCGGGTGATTGTTTCAAGGTAGAACCTTTACTACCCGGATTGAATAACGTCAAGGTCTAGTCCAGATTGTTTTATCGAGTGATTGTTTCAAGGTAGAACCTTTACTACCCGGATTGAATAACGTCAAGGTCTAGTCCAGATTGTTTTATCGGGTGATTGTTTCAAGGTAGAACCTTTACTAGCCGGATTGAATAACGTCAAGGTCTAGTCCAGATTGTTTTATCGAGTGATTGTTTCAAGGTAGAACCTTTACTACCCGGATTGAATAACGTCAAGGTCTAGTCCAGATTGTTTAATCGGGTGATTGTTTCAAGGTAGAACCTTTACTTCCCGGATTGAATAACGACAAGATCTAGTCCAGATTGTTTTATCAGGTGATTGTTTCAAGGTAGAACCTTTACTAGCCGGATTGAATAAGGACAAGATCTAGTCCAGATTGTTTTATCGGGTGATTGTTTCAAGGTAAAACCTTTACTACCCTGATTGAATAACGACAAGATCTAGTCCAGATTGTTTTATCAGGTGATTGTTTCAAGGTAAAACCTTTACTACCCTGATTGAATAACGACAAGATCTAGTCCAGATTGTTTTATCAGGTGATTGTTTCAAGGTAGAACCTTTACTACCCGGATTGAATAACGACAAGATCTAGTCCAGATTGTTTTATCGGGTGATTGTTTCAAGGTAAAACCTTTACTACCCTGATTGAATAACGACAAGATCTAGTCCAGATTGTTTTATCAGGTGATTGTTTCAAGGTAAAACCTTTACTACCCTGATTGAATAACGACAAGATCTAGTCCAGATTGTTTTATCAGGTGATTGTTTCAAGGTAGAACCTTTACTACCCGGATTGAATAACGACAAGATCTAGTCCAGATTGTTTTATCGGGTGATTGTTTCAAGGTAGAACCTTTACTACCCGGATTGAATAACGTCAAGGTCTAGTCCAGATTGTTTTATCGGGTGATTGTTTCAAGGTAGAACCTTTACTACCCGGATTGAATAACGACAAGATCTAGTCCAGATTGTTTTATCGGGTGATTGTTTCAAGGTAGAACCTTTACTACCCAGATTGAATAACGTCAAGGTCTAGTCCGGATTGTTTTATCGGGTGATTGTTTCAAGGTAGAACCTTTACTACCGGGATTAAATAACGTCAAGATCTAGTCCAGATTGTTTTATCAGGTGATTGTTTCAAGGTAGAACCTTTACTACCCGGATTGAATAACGACAAGATCTAGTCCAGATTGTTTTATCAGGTGATTGTTTCAAGGTAGAACCTTTACTAGCCGGATTGAATAACGACAAGATCTAGTCCAGATTGTTTTATCGGGTGATTGTTTCAAGGTAGAACCTTTACTACCCTGATTGAATAACGTCAAGATCTAGTCCAGATTGGTGTATCGGGTGATTGTTTCAAGGTAGAACCTTTACTACCCGGATTGAATAACGACAAGATCTAGTCCGGATTGTTTTATCGGGTGATTGTTTCAAGGTAGAATTTTTACTACCCGGATTGAATAACGACAAGGTCTAGTCCAGATTGTTTTATCGGGTGATTGTTTCAAGGTAGAACCTTTACTACCCGGATTGAATAACGTCACGATCTAGTCCAGATTGGTGTATCGGGTGATTGTTTCAAGGTAGAACCTTTACTACCCGGATTGAATAACGACAAGATCTAGTCCAGATTGTTTTATCGGGTGATTGTTTCAAGGTAGAACCTTTACTACCCGGATTGAATAACGTCAAGATCTAGTCTAAATTGTTTTATCGGGTGATTGTTTCAAGGTAGAACCTTTACTAGCCGGCTTGAATAACGACAAGGTCTAGTCCAGATTGTTTTATCGGGTGATTGTTTCAAGGTAGAACCTTTACTAGCCAGATTGAATAACGACAAGATCTAGTCCAGATTGTTTTATCGGGTGATTGTTTCAAGGTAGAACCTTTACTACCCTGATTGAATAACGACAAGATCTAGTCCAGATTGTTTTATCGGGTGATTGTTTCAAGGTAGAACCTTTACTACCCGGATTGAATAACGTCAAGGTCTAGTCCAGATTGTTTTATCGAGTGATTGTTTCAAGGTAGAACCTTTACTACCCGGATTGAATAAAGTCAAGGTCTAGTCCAGATTGTTTTATCGAGTGATTGTTTCAAGGTAGAACCTTTACTACCCGGATTGAATAACGACAAGATCTAGTCCGGATTGTTTTATCGGGTGATTGTTTCAAGGTAGAACCTTTACTACCCTGATTGAATAACGTCAAGATCTAGTCCAGATTGGTGTATCGGGTGATTGTTTCAAGGTAGAACCTTTACTACCCGGATTGAATAACGACAAGATCTAGTCCGGATTGTTTTATCGGGTGATTGTTTCAAGGTAGAACTTTTACTACCCGGATTGAATAACGACAAGGTCTAGTCCAGATTGTTTTATCGGGTGATTGTTTCAAGGTAGAACCTTTACTACCCGGATTGAATAACGTCACGATCTAGTCCAGATTGGTGTATCGGGTGATTGTTTCAAGGAAGAACCTTTACTACCCGGATTGAATAACGTCAAGATCTAGTCTAAATTGTTTTATCGGGTGATTGTTTCAAGGTAGAACCTTTACTAGCCGGCTTGAATAACGACAAGGTCTAGTCCAGATTGTTTTATCGGGTGATTGTTTCAAGGTAGAACCTTTACTACCCTGATTGAATAACGACAAGATCTAGTCCAGATTGTTTTATCAGGTGACTGTTTCAAGGTAGAACCTTTACTACCCTGATTGAATAACGACAAGATCTAGTCCAGATTGTTTTATCGGGTGATTGTTTCAAGGTAGAACCTTTACTACCCGGATTGAATAACGTCAAGGTCTAGTCCAGATTGTTTTATCGAGTGATTGTTTCAAGGTAGAATCTTTACTACCCGGATTGAATAACGTCAAGGTCTAGTCCAGATTGTTTTATCGGGTGATTGTTTCAAGGTAGAACCTTTACTAGCCGGATTGAATAACGTCAAGGTCTAGTCCAGATTGTTTTATCGAGTGATTGTTTCAAGGTAGAACCTTTACTACCCGGATTGAATAACGTCAAGGTCTAGTCCAGATTGTTTAATCGGGTGATTGTTTCAAGGTAGAACCTTTACTTCCCGGATTGAATAACGACAAGATCTAGTCCAGATTGTTTTATCAGGTGATTGTTTCAAGGTAGAACCTTTACTAGCCGGATTGAATAAGGACAAGATCTAGTCCAGATTGTTTTATCGGGTGATTGTTTCAAGGTAAAACCTTTACTACCCTGATTGAATAACGACAAGATCTAGTCCAGATTGTTTTATCAGGTGATTGTTTCAAGGTAAAACCTTTACTACCCGGATTGAATAACGACAAGATCTAGTCCAGATTGTTTTATCAGGTGATTGTTTCAAGGTAGAACCTTTACTACCCGGATTGAATAACGACAAGATCTAGTCCAGATTGTTTTATCGGGTGATTGTTTCAAGGTAAAACCTTTACTACCCTGATTGAATAACGACAAGATCTAGTCCAGATTGTTTTATCAGGTGATTGTTTCAAGGTAAAACCTTTACTACCCTGATTGAATAACGACAAGATCTAGTCCAGATTGTTTTATCAGGTGATTGTTTCAAGGTAGAACCTTTACTACCCGGATTGAATAACGACAAGATCTAGTCCAGATTGTTTTATCGGGTGATTGTTTCAAGGTAGAACCTTTACTACCCGGATTGAATAACGTCAAGGTCTAGTCCAGATTGTTTTATCGGGTGATTGTTTCAAGGTAGAACCTTTACTACCCGGATTGAATAACGACAAGATCTAGTCCAGATTGTTTTATCGGGTGATTGTTTCAAGGTAGAACCTTTACTACCCAGATTGAATAACGTCAAGGTCTAGTCCGGATTGTTTTATCGGGTGATTGTTTCAAGGTAGAACCTTTACTACCGGGATTAAATAACGTCAAGATCTAGTCCAGATTGTTTTATCAGGTGATTGTTTCAAGGTAGAACCTTTACTACCCGGATTGAATAACGACAAGGTCTAGTCCAGATTGTTTTATCGGGTGATTGTTTCAAGGTAGAACCTTTACTACCCGGATTGAATAACGGCAAGGTCTAGTCCAGATTGTTTTATCGGGTGATTGTTTCAAGGTAGAACCTTTACTACCCGGATTGAATAACGACAAGGTCTAGTCCAGATTGTTTTATCGGGTTGATTGTTTCAAGGTAGAACCTTTACTACCCGGATTTAATAACGACAAGGTCTAGTCCAGATTGTTTTATCGGGTGATTGTTTCAAGGTAGAACCTTTACTACCCGGATTGAATAACGACAAGATCTAGTCCAGATTGTTTTATCGGGTGATTGTTTCAAGGTAGAACCTTTACTACCCGGATTGAATAACGACAAGATCTAGTCCAGATTTTTTTATACGGTGATTGTTTCAGGTAGAACCTTTACTACCCGGATTGAATAATGTCAAGGTCTAGTCCAGATTGTTTTATCGGGTGATTGTTTCAAGGTAGAACCTTTACTACCCGGATTGAATAACGCCATGGTTCAATAGCATTACGTTTCTTTAATAATGTAGGTTTTACATTTTTTGGTCGATTTATGGCCTTTGACAAGATGCAAATCACCACAATTGAAAGCGAATCTTATACATCGTTTTATATCATATATATTTATATTCTTATTCTTTTAGGTTGTACGTTTTGAATCTTTGTAGTTATTATGCATGTAATTTTTATGTTTTATATTTGAAAACTTTGAAGTTATTCACATTAGATGAATTAAACATAAGATACTTGTTAGTATATATTCACCTTGTCAACCTGCCAATAACCAGCAGTACGTGATATCTCAGTGTGCACAGAAACGGTAATCAATTTCCTTATATGTATAATAAATACGTGGTTTAGTAGATACACGTATTTACTGATTACACAGATTTGCTATAACATATAAAGAATGGTTTTAATTTATCTTGCTCCATTCACTAATTCACTAATGTTGAGCAATCCACCAGACCCTTACAAGGCAACAAGATAGTATATATATATTTAATATCAGCATTGCAAAAGCCAGTGTGGTTTTGTGTAGTGTTGCCTTGTAATATTAAACATCTCCTCACTTAGGTGTCTATATTTATATCATGAATGCAAATCAGTTTGGAACCAATTGTTATATGAAGTAAACATGTTTACAAGTTGAATATTGAATATAAGGAAATAATAACAAATTGCCCTATCTCATCTCCGTCAATGAATCTCGTGATAACTGAAAACGTTCTTAAATTGATTCTAGAGATATTTTTATCCATACAAGTTAGTTAACTTATCAATAATATTTAATTAGATTAAATTAAAGTTTAAATAAATACATATTTTGCAAAAGGTGCAGTTTCTGATGCGTTTAAGCTTTCTAAGTGAAAGTTATATCGTGACATTATTCAATGCATAGTAATTTGTGAATATTATGACAGCTTTCATTTTTTACATATTTATTAGGTCTTCAAGACAAAGTCGTGAAGACCTATTGTTATTATCCGATTTCTTCAAGTTCTTTTCCTTATTATTATTTGTACTTTTTTTGTGAACGAGCTACAGCTCAAACGGCTACTCCAAATGTGACGAAACTTGACATGCAGGTACCCCTTACCCTGGAATCGACATGCTAAGCTTTTGGGTCAAATCGACAAGTACGTTAAAGGTCCAGTTCGAATCCAAAATCGAAAATTTAACATTGATTTTTTTTTCAAAATGCACTTAGAGACTTAAAAAAAATTTTAAAAGAAGCGCAATGAAAAAAAATGAAAAAAAGGAAATCAGGACAAATTCGTAGGTCACGTGCTTTGGCCGCCATTTTGCTCTTAGTGCAATTTTCACTGTTTGCGACCCCACCCACCTTTGACAATCTTCTTCTCTGAAGATACTTGCACTACAGAGCTGAAATTCATACTGAATGTAGCTGAAGTATTGTACATAAAAGCTATGTCGTTTAATGGTGCTAACATTAATACTTTTTTGTGCTGTGACCTTTCAAAGTTGACCAAAATCTCAAAATCGCAAACTTCAAGGGCAGATAACTCAAAAACCAGACCTTAGAACTTAATGATTTTTGCATGACAGTTAGACATGAGCAAGGTCTTCAAGATAAAAGAATAAAATCGCTCGCGAACAGTCACTTCCGGTCAGGAGGAAGGGTCAAACTTTGCACATTAAAAAGTGATGTTTTGGTCGGTATGGTTTAAACCTCTTTAACAAACATGCATGTGAAGGTCAAACATGCATGTGAAGGTCAAACAGTATGTGAAGGTCAAACAGGAATCTTGAAGACCTAAGTATTGACGCGTCAATCCTAGTTCAAGGTGTCCTTGTGAAAGTGTTTCTTATCAGCTACAAATATTTGGTGTAGGAAGTAACTTGACCCTCCAGTTCGCAGGGAACATCTGCACCGTTAGATAAACCCAGCTTACGAGGATTAACAGAAGCGGAGACCAAGCTACCAACCGCGCGCGACCTCGGGTATGAGACATAACCTGTTTATGTGCAAACCATTGTCAATACGGTATTCGCTCAGGAAGAATTGCCTGTTGCTGACAAAAAGCATTTCAAACTTATTCGATTCATTTTACCGACAATAATGGGTCATGTCCTGAAAACAGACATTGCATAACGCCATTTTGTCAAGGGTTATCTTGGAAACTTATCTTTAGCAGACAATCAGTCGTTTGATAGGTCAAAGATTTCCCCACAGGCTTGTTGAAATGAAATCAGAATAAAATGTTGGCACGAATACGATGAAATCCGAATGCATACTTTATCTTCATACTGTATGCCAATGTGAGAGGAATGCGATGTGCCCAGTATCATAAGCCCTGCTTGAGGTGCAGTACAGAGGAGCTTAAGGAGAGATGGGACCCATAGTGGAGTAGCTTAGTGTCAAAATTGAAAAAATCTGGCTTAAAGTATGAAACTTGGCATGAATGATCATTAGACATGTATATATTCATTTGCCTAGGATCCAAATTTTTCGACCGCGGGAACACATTCCGATGACGTCACAATAACTTGACATTCATTCACACTAGATCTAACGTTCATTCGCACAATTCAGCGACAGATGGTTTTGTTGACTCGACAATTTGCGTTTGAATGAATTATAACACAAAGACAATTGAATGAGAGTTTTCCATTTGTATTGTTCAAAATTAAAGCTGTTATTAACGGACTTACTCATGACCTATTTGTTCATTGGTCAAAGTCTAATATGACGCTATGCGTCCATATTGTAAGATTTGTATTCCTACGCACAACTATGAGAATTGAGAGTTAACATAATTTTCATTTTATATCATTAATTTACAGAGAATAATAAATAAAATACTAAACTCCGTTCAGTTGTATACCATATTTATGAAACTCGTGGATAGTATTGGTATTTAACTCGCTTTCGCTCGTTAAATACGAATATCATCCACTCGTTTCATAAATATGGTATTAAACTGAACGTCGTTTAGTATTCTCTATATCTATTGAGTGTTTGTTAGTGAGTTAAGGACCAAGCTAATTAATTTCGCCTTTAAACTTAAGAATTACAGTATGCTAAATTCTCTTACATAGACATGCAATGTATATCATATTTAAACTTCATGTCTATGTCATAAAACTTTAATCATATTTCATACCAACATTATGTGAGCTGTTTGAGTGGCATTCGAGAAGTTGATGGTATAAGAAAGTCAAGAGTAATTCTATGTGTTACAAACAAACGTGAGATTCATTAACATTTGAAACGATATCTTAACCTTATTTGATTGACCCCTGAAATGAATCCATCCTATTTGGAATTGAAAAGTTAAAAAGTAATATTATTATAATATATGTGTCCAAAGCAGGTATCAAGAACACAACCTTGTAACGGTACCATTGACTGAATTTTCCACAGGCTTAATACAGCAAAGAAGGATATGTAGGCGAGTAGAATGTTAGAACCGTTACAAACGTTGGAGGGAATAGAAAGAATGATTTTTCTGCATTTGGACAGACAATGTTTTTCTAAGGTAGTGACGAAGTTGAAATAATAATTGATCATAAGAACACAGCATGCTTGAAAATCAAACAATTAGGGGTTGTTTTTTTTTAAATTCTTAATAAAGTTTAATTGGACGTATCAGTTGTACATGTATGCTCACTGTATTTTTTAGAAATATTTCTATATTTACAATGTCTTAAATGATATGGTTATTGTGCAAACGATTAAACATGACATCTTTATTCTAACGTATTTCCATGAAGTGTTAGATGTGATATTTCTCCGTCAAAGGTGACATTATTTTGTAGTCAACGATAGATTTATGTGTATTTCTACTCAAAACAAAAAAAAGTTATTTTTACTAATATTAGGGACACAGTTATACTTTGTTGTACTAAGCAGACCACACGTGAATAGGGATGTATATAAATATATTTTGTTTATTAAAAGCGTCAATATAGGTGACATGTGTATTTTTTGTATAAGTAAAGTTGTTTTGAGTCAATTTCTTACATAGATACCATTTTCTGTTGTTAAGTGGGCCTTCTATTGTGCCTGAAAGTGACCATTAGCATATCTTATCAGGAACCTTTTTATTATCCCCCGCCACAAAGTGGAAGCCCTTAGGGGGATATAGGTTTGGGCTCCGTGGGTTCGTCCGAGTTAAAGAGGACAACATTTCTCAAAAGCTTTTTAAGATTTTAATTAAAACTTATTTGGCGGAGGATGTTGATGACCATGTCTTCTTGTTTTAATTGGATATCTTTTAAACATTAATAATGAATTTGTGACATTAGGTGACGGTACTTAACCCTCCCAATTTATCGCAATTTTACTGCCCTGTGGTGCTTCCCTGGATCTCAAAGGCCTGCGTTACATTGAATTGCTAAATAATTGTATAGGTAGCAACTATATAGCATCTTCATTCATGATTCTGAGGCATGATAAGTAAAGATGGGAACTATCATTGTCAAAAGTACTTTACTTTTACTTTAATTGACGAAGCACTCACCATCTGAAGATTTTTTAAGTGATTCAGTATGGTTGCGATTATTTTCAAGGTTTTGTTGGAATGCATAGAAAATGGATATTATAAAACCTCTGGGCCTCTGAGGCTCAATATAGCATCAGAGGGAATGATATGCATAATTTGCATAAAAACCTTTTTTTGCATAAGTTATGCATAACTAATAGTTAACCAACAGCATGGAATCATTTGTTCTTTTGAACACTTTCCAAAATGTTGGTATAATTTTAAAAAACCTAAATAAATTATTGCACTCAATAATGAACTTACACATACTATGAACAGGTGACAGTCAGGTCTTAACCTCAGCGCGATATAAACATTAACCCTTTTATTGCTACCCTTTTGGTATGCTTCTATAAAGTAGACAATGTATATAGAGATTTTAAAATTGAATTCTGATGCAGTGCCAAAATTATGAGACTCCCTTGACATTGACCTTATCCATGCGAAAATACCATGACCTTGACCTTTGCCAAGACTCACCTTGACTTGTCCAGTTTGATTTCATTTCAACAATTTAATATTTATATAGGATATTCCAATGACTATCCCCGTAACGGACATAGGGGGTGTACGAGGTGTACGAGGTGTACGAGGTGTACGAGGTGTACTGCTGGTTCTCAATGGTAGTCACGCTAAACCATATTTTGCTTAAAGAAACAATATACTGCAGACTTTTGATTTTAATCATTAACATAACTAATGTTTAATTAATAAAACTTACATCTTATTATTGTTATGAAATTAATTACATGAAAATACATGAATTAATCATGAAGAGTGCAAAGAATTGAAAGCCATGCCGAATTTTTGCATTTTGAACTGCCGAAGTTGAAATTTATACCTATTTTTCTCATAAAATATTCATTGAAATGAGAAAATTTACAGATTTTAATTCAGAAAGTCCCTCTTTTGTCATAATGTTTATTACATTAAAAATATTTTGTTTGATTCACTAAAATGCGGTTGGAATGGGTAAAAATTATTTTTTAAGAAATTTGGCGGCCATTTTGGTTTTTTGGTCACGTGACCAGGTTCCCGTGGTCGAAAAATTTGGATCCTAGGCAAAATGAATACATACATGTCTAATGATCATTCATGCCAAGTTCCATACTTTAAGCCAGATTTTTTCAATTTGCCCAAAATTTGACGCTAAGCTACTACACTACACTACCAGAGAAAGAATTCACTTACGGTAATAATTTGCGACAACATAGTATTCGTGTCAATTAGTCCAAAAGTATACTCAATAGGTTAACTGATATAATGACCAATCGTTTAAATATAACGTAACGCCTTTCTAACGGTCGTTTTACAGTATAACGTCATTGACAACTAAATTCGAGTTAAATTTAGTATGTTTATTTGTTATTGAAATTTGTTAAATTTTTTGTATATGTTCCCATAAAACATCCTTATTGGTATTTTAAATGTGTTTGATATCACTGTAAGTTTATTCATGGAAAACGCGATATTTTTGCACATTTTTTAAGAACGAAAATTAGGTAAGAAACAGTGTAATTTGTCGAGGCAGTTATCTTAAAATCGTTCGGCAAATTATCGATGAAAAGACATAAATTGAAGGAATTCTAAAATATTATAGTTGTTTGTCCCATCTAAATTGTCATGTTTTATATTACCACGTTAACGTTAAGGTGGTGATATTCTACGTTGAACTATACTTAGTAAGTAAACTAGTGCTCAAAAGAAAGTATACACTCTAAATATTTGCTAAAATTTGAAAATATGAATTGAGTGAAAAAAACAATTTCACAAAAAAATATGTTCTGTCAAATAAAGTTAACTGACGTTAATGTGTGACGTAACGTGAACGTAAAATTCGAAATTACCTTATTCTGATATAAAACCGTGTACATGCATTTTGATAGTATGAGATAGTAAACGGGACACTTTAGCAGCACAGTAGTTACAAAACACAAGATTTAGAAAAAGACACCGTTATTGCAAAACATTCGACTACAACAGAGAAACTGTTATCCTACTGCTGCAATGGCTGAACTACTGATCATACAGTAGACAGACCAAGAAGTAGTCGATCACGTGGGATAACGCCATTGCAGCCACTTCCGGTCAATTCATCTATGAAAACTGTTTGTGTTCGAGCAAAGTTTATCTGCCTCTTCTAACGATTGACATGTTTACCAGACGAGTTCGATGTTTAGAATGGGTGGTTGACAACGTTCAATGTTCACAGATGAGTGGAGGTTTTGTCAGTTACAATTCGCGTCCTGAACCTGTTTTGACGCCTCTATAAACTGAAATAAAACTGTGGCCATCTCAAATCGAGCCTGGTGAAATTACAGGGATTATATTTTTCGACCTTATGCCTTCTCTTTTATTCCACAAGACCCTTGCATTGTCTACTAACACGACAACAGCCCTGAGCCGACCTGACAAACCATCTTTACATAAGACTAACGTCGTTGTTTTACCGTAGCTAGTAATACCTCTTGATATGAATCCTATAGAACTAGTATGGAACTACCTTTATCAACAAATATAAAGACTATCAGTGTCGTCGCTCAAGAACTGCCACAATGCCTTCTATAATAGTAGACCTAACTATCAGTGTCGTCGCTCAAGAACTGCCACAATGCCTTCTATAATAGTAGACCTAACTATCAGTGTCGTCGCTCAAGAACTGCCACAATGCCTTCTATAATAGTAGACCTAACTATCAGTGTCGTCGCTCAAGAACTGCCACAATGCCTTCTATAATAGTAGACCTAACTATCAGTGTCGTCGCTCAAGAACTGCCACAATGCCTTCTATAATAGTAGACCTAACTATCAGTGTCGTCGCTCAAGAACTGCCTCAATGCCTTCTATAATAGTAGACCTAACTATCAGTGTCGTCGCTCAAGAACTGCCACAATGCCTTCTATAATAGTAGACCTAACTATCAGTGTCGTCGCTCAAGAACTGCCACAATGCCTTCTATAATAGTAAACCTAACTATCAGTGTCGTCGCTCAAGAACTGCCACAATGCCTTCTATAATAGTAGACCTAACTATCAGTGTCGTCGCTCAAGAACTGCCACAATGCCTTCTATAATAGTAGACCTAACTATCAGTGTCGTCGCTCAAGAACTGCCACAATGCCTTCTATGATAGTAGACCTAACTATCAGTGTCGTCACTCAAGAACTGCCACAATGCCTTCTATAATAGTAGACCTAACTATCAGTGTCGTCGCTCAAGAACTGCCACAATGCCTTCTATAATAGTAGACCTAACTATCAGTGTCGTCGCTCAAGAACTGCCACAATGCCTTCTATAATAGTAGACCTAACTATCAGTGTCGTCGCTCAAGAACTGCCACAATGCCTTCTATAATAGTAGACCTAACTATCAGTGTCGTCGCTCAAGAACTGCCACAATGCCTTCTATAATAGTAGACCTAACTATCAGTGTCGTCGCTTAAGAACTGCCACAATGCCTTCTATAATAGTAGACCTAACTATCAGACCTGACTATCAGTGTCGTCGCTCAAGAACTGCCACAATGCCTTCTATAATAGTAGACCTGACTATCAGTGTCGTCGCTCAAGAACTGCCACAATGCCTTCTATAATAGTAGACCTAACTATCAGTGTCGTCGCTCAAGAACTGCCACAATGCCTTCTATAATAGTAGACCTAACTATCAGTGTCGTCGCTCAAGAACTGCCACAATGCCTTCTATAATAGTAGACCTAACTATCAGTGTCGTCGCTCAAGAACTGCCACAATGCCTTCTATAATAATAGAAACAGACGCGTGACACCTAGCATATTTCATTGCTTCAAAAGTATATTGTATCAATTTTTTTTGTCCATAACAACTGCGCTGATCTTTGTACGAGGCCTAGATGACTGATTTTCCTCAAATCGTGTGCTATATTTCTAATCTTTAGTGTAAAACTAAGAAAATTCTTAGATGTATACCGGCACAGGATTCTAACAACTTCCATTTGTCTCGAATGCTTCAACGTAGCACTACTTACAATAATACTGGTGTTGAATTTAGAACCAAGAATATGTTTAGTTAATAGAACAAACGTGAAGATCTCTTTACCTTACAATAAAATGTACCACCTTTTAAAACTTCTATTTGTGGCGGATGTCGACATCTCCTGGCTTAGAGAGTAAGATGAGTGATGGAAGACACGAAAACAAGCGGAGAAATAAATAGAGAATTTCGCCCCAGGTCTTGCTGAAGTGAAATCGACACGAGTTGACAAGTGTACACAATTCCGAGAATATATGACATTTTATTTACACTTGATACCAGGCGACACGAGAAAGACATATTTATCATTCAAAATTTTGTTTTCAGTGTACATTTTCGAAGGCAGCGAGCCAATTGTTCAAAGGGACGAAACGATATCTGCTTGCTGTGAGCAGGGACATTATCCTACCTCTTGTAAGAATCTCGATCTCTGATTGGTCAACGTGACCCTGAATAAATACTGATATCACCCTCTTGAGCAGGGTAATAAATCATTATATCCCGGCACATAAAAAGCATGAAAAAAGCATGCAGATTGAGCGTCTTGAAATGTACAATGTATGTTACCTCGAACATATGATCAAGCTGGTTATTTTTTATCAACCGATATGTAGCTTTGAACAAACTATAATTATGACTTACGAAATTCTCACTCTTTATCTTCAGATTATATGCGTTTTGTTTAAACATTCGGTAAGATACTTTCGTTATACCATTCAGAGGCGGGGTACAAGGGGAGATATCCGCCTTCGGCTCGTCGCATAACACCAAGCTCAAGGTGGATATCTCCCCGTGTAACCCGCCTCTGAATGGTATAACTTATATTATATAACATGTAGATAGGGTCTCTGCTGTGAGATATCACTTATAATCCCCTCGTTTTATAAAGTGTGTAATTAACTAAATTGATATAACTCGGGAAAGACAAATATTATCCGTCATCCCAGGTCATTCGTTAGTTATTGTCTAAATCTGAAGTCCCCTGGGTGAGGTTATACGGGGTAGAGTATGAGCTGAACAACTAAATCTAAAGTCCCCTGGGTGAGATTATACGGGGTAGATGTATGAGCTGAACAACTAAATCTAAAGTCCCCTGGGTGAGGTGTTTACGGGGTAGATGTATGAGCTGAACAACTAAATCTAAAATCCCCTGGGTGAGGTTATACGGGGTAGATGTATGAGCTGAACAACTAAATCTAAAGTCCCCTGGGTGAGGTGTTTACGGGGTAGATGTATGAGCTGAACAACTAAATCTAAAGTCCCCTGGGTGAGGTTATACGGGGTAGATGTATGAGCTGAACAACTAAATCTAAAGTCCCCTGGGTGAGGTTATACGGGGTAGATGTATGAGCTGAACAACTAAATCTGCAGTCCCCAGGGTGAGGTTATACGGGGTAGATGTATGAGCTGAACAACTAAATCTAAAGTCCCCTGGGTGAGGTGTTTACGGGGTAGATGTATGAGCTGAACAACTAAATCTAAAGTCCCCTGGGTGAGGTGTTTACGGGGTAGATGTATGAGCTGAACAACTAAATCTGCAGTCCCCTGGGTGAGGTGTTTACGGGGTAGATGTATGAGCTGAACAACTAAATCTAAAGTCCCCTGGGTGAGGTTATACGGGGTAGATGTATGAGCTGAACAACTAAATCTAAAGTCCCCTGGGTGAGGTGTTTACGGGGTAGATGTATGAGCTGAACAACTAAATCTAAAGTCCCCTGGGTGAGGTGTTTACGGGGTAGATGTATGAGCTGAACAACTAAATCTAAAGTCCCCTGGGTGAGGTGTTTACGGGGTAGATGTATGAGCTGAACAACTAAATCTAAAGTCCCCTGGGTGAGGTTATACGGGGTAGATGTATGAGCTGAACAACTAAATCTGCAGTCCCCAGGGTGAGGTTATACGGGGTAGATGTATGAGCTGAACAACTAAATCTAAAGTCCCCAGGGTGAGGTTATACGGGGTAGATGTATGAGCTGAACAACTAAATCTAAAGTCCCCAGGGTGAGGTTATACGGGGTAGATGTATGAGCTGAACAACTAAATCTAAAGTTCCCTGGGTGAGGTGTTTACGGGGTAGATGTATGAGCTGAACAACTAAATCTGCATGTATACGGGGTAGATGTATGAGCTGAACAACTAAATCTAAAGTCCCCAGGGTGAGGTTATACGGGGTAGATGTATGAGCTGAACAACTAAATCTGCAGTCCCCAGGGTGAGGTTATACGGGGTAGATGTATGAGCTGAACAACTAAATCTAAAGTCCCCAGGGGGAGGTTATACGGGGTAGATGTATGAGCTGAACAACTAAATCTGCAGTCCCCAGGGTGAGGTTATACGGGGTAGATGTATGAGCTGAACAACTAAATCTAAAGTCCCCTGGGTGAGGTTATACGGGGTAGATGTATGAGCTGAACAACTAAATCTGCAGTCCCCAGGGTGAGGTTATACGGGGTAGAGTATGAGCTGAACAAAGCCTTGACGAATCGAAGGACGGATGCACGGCGACACTGAGCACTATGTAGGCCAACTCCAGACTACTTCGTTGCTGAGGGTATTATCAACACAATACTTCCTTCACTATCTCATCTATTTATCTTGATTAGATTTGTTTATTTATTCAGTCATATAATTATTATTGTCTAACTATTCTTAGTCGGTTATAGATTTCAGTATCTTAACATTAACAGATAAACAGATAACAGCTCACAATGTACCCATGTCGGTCAGTGGTCAGGTTTAACATGTGACCTGTCCATTGTTTACTGTAGCTGTCAGCGATAGACTAGCAGTGATATCAGTTGCGTTAGAAGCTATCAGCGAGCTGAATATTAGTAACGTCTCAATAAAGATTTGCTTTATTCAATCCCTTACCTTTTAACTATATAATCGTCATTTTCACTAACGCTTGTATTTTCACTTAAACTAGCTAGGTACACCACGTGTGATTTCCACCCGTTCTGTGCTACAACATCCACGAGGCTTTATAACTTAACGGCACTGTAATATATCTCCCATAACACATAAAGTATTAGAAAGTTAAAAGTAAATTAAGAAATTGTAAAGTAACACATTGGTATTTATATATATATATATATATTATGGTTGAAATAATGACATTTGACTGAGTGAATATCTGTGATAAGTTGATAACCATCGAGCGATCAGCGAGATGGTTATCACAGATATTCACGAAGTCAAAGTCATTATTTCATATACACCACATGGCAATTGTTGAAAGTTGTTTCCTTTCATAATATGTTTTAGTGTTAATCAAATGAAAAAACTTTTAAAAGTTGGTGTAGTGGTTTAATGGTTGAGTGAATTCCATTCCTTAACATTTCTTCATTATCGTTTGCATACTCACGCATTTCACGTGCTGATTGAGAGTGTCCTGACTTGGTTGTCAGACAATTCTAAACAAGTAACTTCTACTAACCAGCTACTAACTATATGTTTGAGTGAGTTCTTAAAATACTAACATTCTCCATCTTTAATTAAAATGAAATATGTCTAAAACAAATTGTCAAAAGCTCACAGAAAATCTGTTTAATTTTTCGGGATATTCCTAATTTAAACCGACATTAAGTCTATGAACTGTATCAATCTGTAACAAACAAATTTACGTGAGGCTGCGAGGATGTTGTTCATTTCACCTTGAGCTGCACGGAATTCATCAATTTCATGTTCAAACTCTCGATGCAGCACAACATCGTAAGCACATGGTGTTCAAAGAGGTGGGGAAATTAGAGCTGTGTCCTGCTTCGAAAAATGTTTTATCTGTGTTTTATGGTATTCTCAGGACAAATTTAAGGTGTGTTTTATCGTAGTGTATCATTAGCTCTTTCAATTGTGCTCCTTGCAATTTTGTGAATTGGATTGTACAATAAATGATTATTGGGGGTAACAATTGACAATAATAAAATAACTTTTTTTTCGTCAACTTTGAGCAATCATTTCGAGATGTGTTTTAATATCATGTCAAGGGTAAGTTTTTTCCGAGGGACGATACGGCAAGGTCTGAGGCGAAAGCCGAAGGCCTGCCGTATCGGGCCGAGGCAACCGTTCATGTATTGTCGTCCATGTTTGCTCTCTGATAATCAACCCATTGTGGTTATCTGATAACCAAACCATGGGTTGGTTATCCAGGATAACGACCTAGATATCACCATTGATAACCAAACCACGTGGTGTATTATATATCGATCCATTCGCTCGCCCAGGTATAACTCACCGTATCGTTACGTCAGTGGTGGTGTGATACCTCATTAAGTCTTAACGGCTAGGAGTAAGTAGCAGTGATAGTAGACGATGTTCTCACCGAAAGTTAACGTCCGTGTTGTTTGTAGAATACACATAACAAGACATTATTGACGACACGACACAACACACCGTATTAGACATAGTGTGCCAGGTCTAACAAACTATGGTTTTATCACATTAGCTTTGTGTGCGAGGTCTAACAAACTATGGTTTTATCACATTAGCTTTGTGTGTGAGGTCTAACAAACTATCGTTTTATCACATTAGCTTTGTGTGCGAGGTCTAACAAACTATGGTTTTATTACATTAGCTTTGTGTGCGAGGTCTAACAAACTATGGTTTTATCACATTAGCTTTCTGTGCGAGGTCTAACAAACTATGGTTTTATCACATTAGCTTTGTGTGCGAGGTCCAACAAACTATGGTTTTATCACATTACCTTTGTGTGCGAGGTCCAACAAACTATGGTTTTATCACATTAGCTTTCTGTGCGAGGTCTAACAAACTATGGTTTTATCACATTAGCTTTGTGTGCCAGGTCTAACAAACCATGGTTTTTTCACATTAGCTTTGTGTGCGAGGTCTAACAAACTATGGTTTTATCACATTAGCTTTGTGTGCGAGGTCTAACAAACTATGGTTTTATTACATAAGCTTTCTGTGCGAGGTCTAACAAACCATGGTTTTTTCACATTAGCTTTGTGTGCCAGGTCTAACAAACTATGGTTTTATCACATTAGCTTTGTGTGCGAGGTCTAACAAACTATGGTTTTATCACATTAGCTTTGTGTGCGAGGTCTAACAAACCATGGTTTTATTACATTAGCTTTCTGTGCCAGGTCTAACAAACTATGGTTTTATCACATTAGCTTTGTGTGCGAGGTCTAACAAACTATGGTTTTATCACATTAGCTTTGTGTGCGAGGTCTAACAAACTATGGTTTTATCACATTAGCTTTGTGTGCCAGGTCTAACAAACTATGGTTTTATCACATTAGCTTTGTGTGCGAGGTCTAACAAACTATGGTTTTATCACATTAGCTTTGTGTGCCAGGTCTAACAAACCATGGTTTTATTACATTAGCTTTGTGTGCGAGGTCTAACAAACTATGGTTTTATCACATTAGCTTTCTGTGCGAGGTCTAACAAACTATGGTTTTATCACATTAGCTTTGTGTGCGAGGTCCAACAAACTATGGTTTTATCACATTACCTTTGTGTGCGAGGTCCAACAAACTATGGTTTTATCACATTAGCTTTCTGTGCGAGGTCTAACAAACCATGGTTTTTTCACATTAGCTTTGTGTGCGAGGTCTAACAAACCATGGTTTTTTCACATTAGCTTTGTGTGCGAGGTCTAACAAACTATGGTTTTATCACATTAGCTTTGTGTGCCAGGTCTAACAAACCATGGTTTTTTCACATTAGCTTTGTGTGCGAGGTCTAACAAACTATGGTTTTATCACATTAGCTTTGTGTGCGAGGTCTAACAAACTATGGTTTTATTACATAAGCTTTCTGTGCGAGGTCTAACAAACTATGGTTTTATCACATTAGCTTTGTGTGCGAGGTCTAACAAACTATGGTTTTATCACATTAGCTTTCTGTGCGAGGTCTAACAAACTATGGTTTTATCACATTAGCTTTGTGTGCGAGGTCCAACAAACTATGGTTTTATCACATTACCTTTGTGTGCGAGGTCCAACAAACTATGGTTTTATCACATTAGCTTTCTGTGCGAGGTCTAACAAACCATGGTTTTTTCACATTAGCTTTGTGTGCGAGGTCTAACAAACCATGGTTTTATCACATTAGCTTTGTGTGCGAGGTCTAACAAACTATGGTTTTATCACATTAGCTTTGTGTGCCAGGTCTAACAAACCATGGTTTTTTCACATTAGCTTTGTGTGCGAGGTCTAACAAACTATGGTTTTATCACATTAGCTTTGTGTGCGAGGTCTAACAAACTATGGTTTTATTACATAAGCTTTCTGTGCGAGGTCTAACAAACTATGGTTTTATCACATTAGCTTTGTGTGCGAGGTCTAACAAACTATGGTTTTATTACATTAGCTTTGTGTGCGAGGTCTAACAAACTATGGTTTTATCACATTAGCTTTCTGTGCGAGGTCTAACAAACTATGGTTTTATCACATTAGCTTTGTGTGCGAGGTCCAACAAACTATGGTTTTATCACATTACCTTTGTGTGCGAGGTCCAACAAACTATGGTTTTATCACATTAGCTTTCTGTGCGAGGTCTAACAAACTATGGTTTTATCACATTAGCTTTGTGTGCCAGGTCTAACAAACCATGGTTTTTTCACATTAGCTTTGTGTGCGAGGTCTAACAAACTATGGTTTTATCACATTAGCTTTGTGTGCGAGGTCTAACAAACTATGGTTTTATTACATAAGCTTTCTGTGCGAGGTCTAACAAACTATGGTTTTATCACATTAGCTTTGTGTGCGAGGTCTAACAAACTATGGTTTTATCACATTAGCTTTGTGTGCGAGGTCTAACAAACTATGGTTTTATCACATTAGCTTTGTGTGCGAGGTCTAACAAACCATGGTTTTATCACATTAGCTTTGTGTGCCAGGTCTAACAAACCATGGTTTTTTCACATTAGCTTTGTGTGCGAGGTCTAACAAACTATGGTTTTATCACATTAGCTTTGTGTGCGAGGTCTAACAAACTATGGTTTTATCACATTAGCTTTGTGTGCCAGGTCTAACAAACCATGGTTTTTTCACATTAGCTTTGTGTGCGAGGTCTAACAAACTATGGTTTTATCACATTTGCTTTCTGTACCAGGTCTAACAAACTATGGTTTTATCACATTAGCTTTGTGTGCGAGGTCTAACAAACTATGGTTTTATCACATTACCTTTGTGTGCGAGGTCTAACAAACTATGGTTTTATCACATTAGCTTTGTGTGCGAGGTCCAACAAACTATGGTTTTATCACATTAGCTTTGTGTGCGAGGTCTAACAAACTATGGTTTTATCACATTAGCTTTGTGTGCGAGGTCCAACAAACTATGGTTTTATCACATTAGCTTTGTGTGCGAGGTCCAACAAACTATGGTTTTATCACATTAGCTTTGTGTGCGAGGTCCAACAAACTATGGTTTTATCACATTAGCTTTGTGTGCGAGGTCCAACAAACTATGGTTTTATCACATTAGCTTTGTGTGCGAGGTCAAACAAACTATGGTTTTATCACATTAGCTTTGTGTGCGAGGTCAAACAAACTATGGTTTTATCACATTAGCTTTGTGTGCGAGGTCCAACAAACTATGGTTTTATCACATTTGTTTTCGGTCTTAACAGTGTTAGGAAGAATAACTTGTTGAAGAGCTTCATATAACCAACACTTAATCATCTATTTAGCAGGCCCAAAACTCGAAAACATAGCGAATCTTCAAAGAAAATGTTATAAATGTATTTGGAAAGGCAAACCATATACAACAAACGAATTTTAATCACAAAATCTTATCACAAATCAAAACAAAATCATGGATTTGAAGATTATTCGCAAACGAGTCTTTTATTTACGGCAAACCAAATTAAGTGCAACCTGGGACCGTCGTAATTTAAGACATTCTTTGTTCCAAATTTAATGAGCCTGTTTTGGAAAGACATATAGAAGGCAGTTTATATGAGCAAATGACACTAAAACAATAGGAAATAAGCCCATTATCTACGAGCATTATCTCAATCAAAGGTTAAAGTTATAAATTATTTTCTAACTGATGACAATACTTATTAATCATACAATGAAGTTGTATTGAAATTGAAATTTAAACAAAGTTACTTGAAAATGCAGGATTATTATGAACTATGAGAGAGGTGACATGCTCTTGCAGATCTGAAACCTATATTGAACTACAACAATGAGATACATGTACACCAAACAAACACCTACACACTGGAGATCTGAAACCTATATTGAACTACAACAATGAGATACATGTACAGCAAACAAACACCTACACAATGGAGATATGATACCTTTACCTTCCCCTCGGCGTCCTGCCACAGCTTATCTGCTTGAAAATGTCAAACAACACCTTTTCTATCACAACTTGTACGTACATGTATTGCGGAAATGTCTTTTTCACAATTAATATTCTTAAGTCTAATGTATATTTTACAATTATATATTACCTGTATGAGCGTACTTTACCCAGTACAAAAAGAAATGAAGTGATAAAAAAGAAAAGATAACATAAATAGAAAAACATTTATCATAATTGGAAATTCGGAATTGAAAAAACTGCTGAGACATTAACCTTCAAATTGTATTTATTTAACACATTTTATATATCATAATGCTCTTGTCCCACGTTGGTTGAAATGAAGGTGAGTATAAGGAGGGCTTGTCGTGTTGCAGGAGCGGTCGGGTGAGATGAGACTCCAGGGTGAGACGGGGTCTCGGTGTCGCTTCACCCTGCTCTGCCTCGTCGTCCTGAGCGCCCTCCTCTTCTGCTTCACCGTCCTCCAGCTACAACCATCCCGGCCCTACACGGTCTTCCTCCCGCCGCCACGGTCACAGCAAACAAAGACGCCAGAGACATCAACAAAGACGCCAAAGCCCCCAACAAAGATGCCGGCAAGTCCCAAACAACCAGCGATGTTGAAGAAAGCAAACTATTTCACAAAGGTCATGTCCAAAGATGACCAAGAGGTATTTAAGTCAGTGCTACAAAGCTTCGTGTCCGTCTTACCCGCCAACGTGACCTACTTCCTGTACGGCGGCACGCTGCTCGGCTCTTGGCGCCATCATGGCGTCATTCCCTGGGACGATGACCTTGACCTTCTAGTCCGGAAGAAAGATAGACCTGGCATGGAGGCGGCTATCAAGACTCTCGGTCCAGGGTACGGTCTTGGAGAAGTGATGAAGGACCACCAGGTGAAGTTTTACAGGAAGAATACGACAGCCACAGCATATGAATGGTACTGGCCCTTCCTAGACATATTCTTCTATGACGAGAACAATGAGAGGATATGGGACTCGTACCCAGCAAACAGCTGGGCTAAGTTTAAGAAGAAGGATGTGTTTCCTCTACGAAATAGACCCTTCATGGGTCTTTCTCTTCCTTGTCCAAAAGATCCGCCTACCTTCCTCAAGACTATGCGAATATTTGATGGGTGCCAGACACCGAGCTACAACCACAAGCTGGAGAAACCGAGGACGATCCCCAGAGTGAACATTCCCTGCGAGTACCTCAAAGACCGCTTCCCCTTCGTGGAGAGGAGGCACACCGCTAATGGGAGTGTCGAGGTGCTCGTCCTGCCAGCAGCAAGCTAGTTGTGCCTTCCCATCATTATCAGTTCATCGGTTACAGGGGAACAGGGTCCCTTTTATGCGATATGATTGTTCACGTTACCGTCTCTTCGCCGTTTTGAATTTTTGTCACATCATATTTTATAAGTAAGAATGATAAGAAAAATATTCGTGAAGAATTATAAGGCCATCTGAACAAATAGCTCGATGCATCTATTTGATATATACTACTCAAAACACTATAAGGAACATGTAGATATTATCCCTAAAATGCTTGATATATGAGTGCATTTTTAGATTAAGCATCTTATTCAAAACTATTTATCTAAGTATTTTTAATCAAATACATCGCGATGTAGCTTCTTTATTGAATTTTGATGCGACAAGCACTGCAGGGGTCCACACTGAAAGCCACCGTGAGTATGTCCGATGGTTTAGGTTAAGATTCTTTTGAGTAGTATATTTTAATCTCGCAGCTGAGAACCAAGGTTGAATATTCTTTTTTATGTATGTATTTCCGTCTCCATCGATTTGTTATACAAGCATTTCTCGTGAATTAACCGTTTTTGGTCATCGAGAAAGAATACAAAAATTAAATATTGCGAATGTCATTGTTATGCTGAGTCGATGCAATATCTTTTGGATTAATTTTACAGCTTTAATGGAGAAGTAGGAAGGGTTTGTAGTGTTATTTTTTCAAAGTTTTACTAAACTAATATATAAAAAGTTGATGTGACATGTATTATCTGCAGAGGATGAGCCATCCCATAGCCCAACCAGATGATTGGTAGTCCTAGAAGAAATTGTATAGTGTCAAGCTTCAACCAGAGGATGAGCCATCCCATAACCCAACCAGATGATTGGTAGTCCTAGAAGAAATTGTATAGTGTCAAGCTTCAACCAGATGATTGGTAGTCCTAGAAGAAATTGTATAGTGTCAAGCTTCAACCAGAGGATGAGCCATCCCATAACCCAACCAGATGATTGGTAGTCCTAGAAGAAATTGTATAGTGTCAAGCTCCAACCAGATGATTGGTAGTCCTAGAAGAAATTGTATAGTGTCAAGCTTCAACCAGAGGATGAGCCATCCCATAACCCAACCAGATGATTGGTAGTCCTAGAAGAAATTGTATAGTGTCAAGCTTCAACCAGATGATTGGTAGTCCTAGAAGAAATTGTATAGTGTCAAGCATAACCCAACCAGATGATTGGTAGTCCTAGAAGAAATTGTATAGTGTCAAGCTTCAACCAAAGGCGACCATTTATATTTGAACATTTAGTTATTGGAGGTATAGAGATTTATTCACATAGCACAACAGAACATTTAGAATTGTTACCTCTGCTTTAGAAACATTGTCTTTTAATTGGTTAGATATATTTGCGTTTCAGGGGGGTCATTAGTCCCTTGTCCGTGCTGCTTACCTTTAATAGCGCATATATTGTAACTAACTTTCATCACAGATTATCTGTTTACAGATGGAGAGATATGCATAATTGATGCGATACTAGGTTAACTAAATATTGATGTGCGTTAGTGCATGCGTGGTAGGTGAACTAGTGGTGGTGTGCTTACCATGACAGAACTAGTGGTGGTGTGCTCACCATGACAGAACTAGTGAGTGGAGGTGCTTCTCTTCTGTAATTGGTCCTGGCTCTCATTTATATGCAATTGCTGTCCCTTTGTTGTTGTTATGAGCGAAACTGTGATATGATTGTAATCGTACAACGCTCTCCACTGGGTAGAGCAAACTGTGATATGATTGTAATCGTACAACGCTCTCCACTAGATTTCTCTTGACGCATATGTGCAAGCCAACTACAAGCAACTGAATGTGTTTTGCAAAGTATCTGTTATCACTCACTTGGGTTTTTGATGAACCTGCACCTGCGGCTAAATGTGGTTTACAAAGTTTATATTTATTTCAGAGTAAAAATAACTGAAACGAGTTACAATTGACAAGTCGTAATATCACAGATTGTAGATTGATTGATTTCCATAGATGGCAAGACTCCAAACGTCTCAACGCCATTATGTGACGTGCTGCTTACTTGTGTTTCTTAACTGTAGCTGCAGATGTAAGCATCATAGTTTCCTCTCACTCGTATGTATGCAGTATGTTTATATTGATTCAGACCCAGCATTTGTTCATGAATATATATTGATCAACATCGAAACGTTTGTAAACAGCAGACGTGTCCAAGCATGACATTCACAATGACGAGAGCCATTAGCAAAAGGAAGAAACGGTAGAGGTTACAGTCATAACATTAACAATGAAGCTGGCATAAAATGATGCCCCATTTGGTATGCGTACGTGCGTATTGCGTATTCGAGCGTTCCGGTTAACACGCACTACGCATTATGCATTTCGCAATATGCAATAAGCGTACATTGAATGAATTTCTACTATTTTAGTGTAAAGTGTTTATTACGCATTACGCAATGCGCACTACGTACTACGCACCACAAAGACGAATATAATCTTACTGGTTATCTTACTGGTTCTACCTGTCTCAGGGCTGGAATGTCGGTACTAGACCAATCGTTCGAGACATCACATTAAGCTTTTGAAAAAAGTGCGGCGTGACATACAATGTCCGGTTCCATGAATGTGTAACAGTGTGGCGTGACGTGCAATGTCCCGTTCCATGTATCTGTCATAGTGCGGCGTGACAGGCAATGTCCCGTTCCATGTATCCGTCATAGTGCGGCGTGACAGGCAATGTCCCGTTCCATGAATGCGTAATAGTGTGGCGTCACGCGCTATGTCCGGTTCAATGTATCCGTAATAGTGTGGCATGACGCGCAATGTCCGGTTCCATGTATCCATAATAGTGTGGCGTGACGTACAATGTCCGGTTCCATGTATCCGTAATAGTGTGGCGTGACAGGCAATGTCCGGTTCCATGTATCCGTAATAGTGTGGCGTGACATGCAATGTCCGGTTCCATGTATCCGTAATAGTGTGGCGTCACGCGCTATGTCCGGTTCAATGTATCCGTAATAGTGTGGCGTGACATGCAATGTCCGGTTCCATGTATCCATAATAGTGTGGCGTGACGTGCAATGTCCGGTTCCATGTATCCGTAATAGTGTGGCGTGACATGCAATGTCCGGTTCCATGTATCCATAATAGTGTGGCGTGACGTACAATGTCCGGTTCCATGTATCCGTAATAGTGTGGCGTGACGTACAATGTCCGGTTCCATGTATCCGTAATAGTGTGGCGTGACGTACAATGTCCGGTTCAATGTATCCGTAATAGTGTGGCGTGACGTACAATGTCCGGTTCCATGTATCCGTAATAGTGTGGCGTGACGTACAATGTCCGGTTCCATGTATCCGTAATAGTGTGGCTAGACATGCAATGTCCGGTTCCATGTATCCGTAATAGTGCGACGTGACGCGCTATGTCCGGTTCAATGTATCCGTAATAGTGTGGCGTGACGCGCAATGTCCGGTTCCATGTATCCGTAATAGTGCGACGTGAGTTACCAATTTGACATTCAATGAATGAATGAATGAATGAATGTCTTTATTTCCTCCAAGATTAATCGAAGATTACAAAGATAAAACATCAATTATTTACATACATGCACAGAGAATAGTTACATAGAATATTTAAGACATTGCAACACAGATTACACAATCAAAAATAGGTCGTCAAAGCATCCTTCATTTCAAATACATAGTTGGAAAATGCACGTATAATAATTTCCCATGAATTGTCATTTAAGCCTGGGATGTCTAGTTTGGCTCCACAAAACAGTGCAAGAGCATCATCATCATGTAACATTTCAATATTTACAAAAGTATCTACGTCAAGTTGGTCAAGTAATGCCATATAGAAAGTGTTCCGTTTATACATAAAGAATTCACAATGTAGAATGATATGGGAATCATGGTCAAAACAGTGCTTTGAACAAAATGTACATTCCTTTGAAAATTTTGCTTTTGAACCTATTTGAATAATAAGTTGTAGTTGGGCTTTACATTCTGGAAAGAGATCTATTAAACGATAAAGTCTATGAATACACAGTGTTTGGTGAATTACAGCATATCTGGACATATCTTCTCTTATGGAGAGTCTCAATTTCCACTGATACTCTTCATAAGAGAATATATGTTTAACAACTATTCTGCGCCACACTTCCTTTGATGGAAAGATTCCAGTTTGTACATAATGTTGTATATATTTAAGCAGATCATATTTTCGTGCTGTACATAATAGCGTGTTGCAGATACTGCGTGAGTTTGTACATACATGTATGTGGGTTGTTAAAAATGCACAAAACAAGGTTTTCGTTGATGAATAGCAACAATTATTACACAGTCTTCCAAGGAATAATAGCCTACATTTATCAATGTATCCGACCATTGTCCAGAGACCGAGGTTGGCACAAGCTGAATCTGTGGACATACGTCTGTTAAATCCTTGAATACAACAGGCAAAAAATCGTTGGGTATTTTCCACTAAATATAAGTATTTACCAAACAACGTTGGCAACGTTTCACAGCCATAGAAGCTGGTAGGTAAAATCATGTATCCGTAATAGTGTGGCGTCACGCGCTATGTCCGGTTCAATGTATCCGTAATAGTGTGGCGTGACATGCAATGTCCGGTTCCATGTATCCATAATAGTGTGGCGTGACGTGCAATGTCCGGTTCAATGTATCCGTAATAGTGTGGCGTGACATGCAATGTCCGGTTCCATGTATCCATAATAGTGTGGCGTGACGTACAATGTCCGGTTCCATGTATCCGTAATAGTGTGGCGTGACGTACAATGTCCGGTTCCATGTATCCGTAATAGTGTGGCGTGACGTGCAATGTCCGGTTCCATGTATCCGTAATAGTGTGGCGTGACGTGCAATGTCCGGTTCCATGTATCCGTAATAGTGTGGCGTGACATGCAATGTCCGGTTCCATGTATCCATAATAGTGTGGCGTGACGTACAATGTCCGGTTCCATGTCTCCGTAATAGTGTGGCGTGACGTACAATGTCCGGTTCCATGTATCCGTAATAGTGTGGCGTGACGTACAATGTCCGGTTCAATGTATCCGTAATAGTGTGGCGTGACGTACAATGTCCGGTTCCATGTATCCGTAATAGTGTGGCGTGACGTACAATGTCCGGTTCCATGTATCCGTAATAGTGTGGCGTGACATGCAATGTCCGGTTCCATGTATCCGTAATAGTGCGACGTGACGCGCTATGTCCGGTTCAATGTATCCGTAATAGTGTGGCGTGACGCGCAATGTCCGGTTCCATGTATCCGTAATAGTGCGACGTGAGTTACCAATTTGACATTCAATGCGTGATGAGTATTTAACACTTTGCACTAAAATAGTAGAAGTTGATTCCATGTACGCGAACACGCACTACGCATTGTGCATTGCGCACTACGCAATACGCGTACATTGAATTAATTTCTACTATTTTCGTGTACGCAATGCGCACTACGTATTACGCACCATGAAGACAGATATAATCTTACTGGTTATCTTGTATCTTGAACTTGTATCATAAGCAGTTATTGAGTAAATTTAAGGACAAGGATGTTTTTAGCTGAAGGGGGTATATGGTATGTGCGGGTAGATTTAAGGGGGTAAATGTTCATCGCCCTCATCTTCTTTAAACCACGACTCTTCAGCCTGAAGCTCAACACCTGCATTTCTATATATAGTATAAACATTTTATCTTTATAATCTCCACAAGTTCTTCTCCACAAATTCTTCGTATCTACCACCTGCTTGACAACAACATGATTGCAACGCAGAACGGGGGACTATGTATTCAGCGGCGTCTGTCCATACGTCCGTATTCTTGTTAACGCGATATCACATGAAGCATTTCACTCAGTCTTCAAATTTGGTGTCAGTCTACATGAAGGGAATACGCAGACACCTGTCGATAATTGTAACCGTGACCTTATTTTCAAGGTCACTACGGCACTTTGACCGCTTTTGAATCTCTTATGAACGCGATATCTCATTAACCATTTAACTCAGAGTCTCCACACCTCTTATGGAATGTATGCTAGCAGATATTTCAGTCATTATAACTATGTCAGCTTTATATGATTCATTTAATATGTATAGAGAGCATGCTGCCTACCAAATTAAAAAAACTCAAAACTGAATTCAGTATAAAAGCGGCGGGGGACATTGTCATGTTAGTGGCAAACACCTGTTATCTTTGCCAAAACGTCGATGGTTCAGATAAAAATGCATATAGATAAAAAGGTCGTCATTGTTTTCTCCTTTCATCTATTATAATGTCAATCATTCGAGCTTCGTCAGATTCTTAATTGACTTTGATATACATTTGTGAAGATTGTATATATGGTTGAGGTGAGAGAATAAATTATTTCATTTACTTTGATTTTGTGTTGGATGGTTATTGTGTTTGTTAACCCCTTAGCTCTGCCAACGGTAGGTTCTTGTCAGGATCTTGGTGGACAATACATTTGAGACAGCACGTTGATGGTCGCTATACCAATCGACAGGTGGACAATACATTTGAGACAGTACGTTGATGGTCGCTATACCAATCGACAGGTGGACAATACATTTGAGACAGTACGTTGATGGTCGCTATACCAATACAATCGACAGGTGGACAATACATTTGAGACAGTACGTTGATGGTCGCTATACCAATACAATCGACAGGTGGACAATACATTTGAGACAGTACGTTGATGGTCGCCATACCAATCGACAGGTGGACAATACATTTGAGACAGTACGTTGATGGTCGCTATACCAATCGACAGGTGGACAATACATTTGAGACAGTACGTTGATGGTCGCTATACCAATACAATCGACAGGTGGACAATACATTTGAGACAGTACGTTGATGGTCGCTATACCAATACAATCGACAGGTGGACAATACATTTGAGACAGCACGTTGATGGTCGCTATACCAATCGACAGGTGGACAATACATTTGAGACAGTACGTTGATGGTCGCTATACCAATACAATCGACAGGTGGACAATACATTTGAGACAGTACGTTGATGGTCGCCATACCAATCGACAGGTGGACAATACATTTGAGACAGTACGTTGATGGTCGCTATACCAATACAATCGACAGGTGGACAATACATTTGAGACAGCACGTTGATGGTCGCTATACCAATCGACAGGTGGACAATACATTTGAGACAGCACGTTGATGGTCGCTATACCAATCGACAGGTGGACAATACATTTGAGACAGCACGTTGATGGTCGCTATACCAATCGACAGGTGGACAATACATTTGAGACAGCACGTTGATGGTCGCTATACCAATACAATCGACAGGTGGACAATACATTTGAGACAGTACGTTGATGGTCGCTATACCAATACAATCGACAGGTGGACAATACATTTGAGACAGCACGTTGATGGTCGCTATACCAATACAATCGACAGGTGGACAATACATTTGAGACAGCACGTTGATGGTCGCTATACCAATACAATCGACAGGTGGACAATACATTTGAGACAGTACGTTGATGGTCGCTATACCAATACAATCGACAGGTGGACAATACATTTGAGACAGTACGTTGATGGTCGATATACCAATACAATCGATAGGTGGACAATACATTTGAGACAGTACGTTGATGGTCGATATACCAATACAATCGACAGGTGGACAATACATTTGAGACAGTACGTTGATGGTCGCTATACCAATACAATCGACAGGTGGACAATACATTTGAGACAGTACGTTGATGGTCGATATACCAATACAATCGACAGGTGGACAATACATTTGAGACAGTACGTTGATGGTCGCTATACCAATACAATCGACAGGTGGACAATACATTTGAGACAGTACGTTGATGGTCGATATACCAATACAATCGACAGGTGGACAATACATTTGAGACAGTACGTTGATGGTCGATATACCGATACAATCGACAGGTGGACAATACATTTGAGACAGTACGTTGATGGTCGATATACCAATACAATCGACAGGTGGACAATACATTTGAGACAGTACGTTGATGGTCGATATACCGATACAATCGACAGGTGGACAATACATTTGAGACAGTACGTTGATGGTCGATATACCAATACAATCGACAGGTGGACAATACATTTGAGACAGTACGTTGATGGTCGATATACCAATACAATCGACAGGTGGACAATACATTTGAGACAGTACGTTGATGGTCGCTATACCAATACAATCGACAGGTGGACAATACATTTGAGACAGTACGTTGATGGTCGATATACCAATACAATCGACAGGTGGACAATACATTTGAGACAGTACGTTGATGGTCAATATACCAATACAATCGACAGGTGGACAATACATTTGAGACAGCACGTTGATGGTCGCTATACCAATCGACAGGTGGACAATACATTTGAGACAGTACGTTGATGGTCGCTATACCAATACAATCGACAGGTGGACAATACATTTGAGACAGCACGTTGATGGTCGCTATACCAATCGACAGGTGGACAATACATTTGAGACAGTACGTTGATGGTCGCTATACCAATACAATCGACAGGTGGACAATACATTTGAAACAGCACGTTGATGGTCGCTATACCAATCGACAGGTGGACAATACATTTGAAACAGTACGTTGATGGTCGCTATACCAATACAATCGACAGGTGGACAATACATTTGAGACAGTACGTTGATGGTCGATATACCGATACAATCGACAGGTGGACAATACATTTGAGACAGTTCGATGATGGTCGCTATACCAATACAATCGACAGGTGGACAATACATTTGAGACAGCACGTTGATGGTCGCTATACCAATCGACAGGTGGACAAAACATTTGAGACAGTACGTTGATGGTCGCTATACCAATACAATCGACAGGTGGACAATACATTTGAGACAGCACGTTGATGGTCGCTATACCAATCGACAGATGGACAATACATTTGAGACAGTACGTTGATGGTCGCTATACCAATACAATCGACAGGTGGACAAAACATTTGAGACAGCACGTTGATGGTCGCTATACCAATCGACAGGTGGACAATACATTTGAGACAGTACGTTGATGGTCGCTATACCGATACAATCGACAGGTGGACAATACATTTGAGACAGTACGTTGATGGTCGATATACCAATACAATCGACAGGTGGACAATACATTTGAGACAGTACGTTGATGGTCGATAAACCGATACAATCGACAGGTGGACAATACATTTGAGACAGTACGTTGATGGTCGATATACCAATACAATCGACAGGTGGACAATACATTTGAGACAGTACGTTGATGGTCGATATACCGATACAATCGACAGGTGGACAATACATTTGAGACAGTTCGATGATGGTCGCTATACCAATACAATCGACAGGTGGACAATACATTTGAGACAGTACGTTGATGGTCGCTATACCAATACAATCGACAGGTGGACAATACATTTGAGACAGTACGTTGATGGTCGATATACCGATACAATCGACAGGTGAACAATACATTTGAGACAGTTCGATGATGGTCGCTATACCAATACAATCGACAGGTGGACAATACATTTGAGACAGTTCGATGATGGTCGCTATACCAATACAATCGACAGGTGGACAATACATTTGAGACAGTACGATGATGGTCGCTATACCAATACAATCGACAGGTGGACAATACATTTGAGACAGTACGTTGATGGTCGATATACCGATACAATCGACAGGTGGACAATACATTTGAGACAGTTCGATGATGGTCGCTATACCAATACAATCGACAGGTGGACAATACATTTGAGACAGCACGTTGATGGTCGCTATACTAATACAATCGACAGGTGGACAATACATTTGAGACGGTACGATGATGGTCGATATACCAATACAATCGACAGGTGGACAATACATTTGAGACAGTTCGATGATGGTCGCTATACCAATACAATCGACAGGTGGACAATACATTTGAGACGGTACGATGATGGTCGCTATACCAATACAATCGACAGGTAGACAATACATTTGAGACAGTACGTTGATGGTCGATATACCAATACAATCGACAGGTGGACAATACATTTAAGACAGTACGTTGATGGTCGATATACCGATACAATCGACAGGTGGACAATACATTTGAGACAGTACGTTGATGGTCGATATACCAATACAATCGACAGGTGGACAATACATTTGAGACAGTACGATGATGGTCGCTATACCAATATAATCGACAGGTGGACAATACATTTGAGACAGTACGTTGATGGTCGATATACCGATACAATCGACAGGTGGACAATACATTTGAGACAGTTCGATGATGGTCGCTATACCAATACAATCGACAGGTGGACAATACATTTGAGACAGTATGTTGATGGTCGATGTACCAATACAATCGACAGGTGGACAATACATTTGAGACAGTACGTTGATGGTCGATATACCGATACAATCGACAGGTGGACAATACATTTGAGACAGTTCGATGATGGTCGCTATACCAATACAATCGACAGGTGGACAATACATTTGAGACAGTACGTTGATGGTCGCTATACCAATACAATCGACAGGTGGACAATACATTTGAGACAGTACGTTGATGGTCGATATACCGATACAATCGACAGGTGAACAATACATTTGAGACAGTTCGATGATGGTCGCTATACCAATACAATCGACAGGTGGACAATACATTTGAGACAGTTCGATGATGGTCGCTATACCAATACAATCGACAGGTGGACAATACATTTGAGACAGTACGATGATGGTCGCTATACCAATACAATCGACAGGTGGACAATATATTTGAGACAGTACGTTGATGGTCGATATACCGATACAATCGACAGGTGGACAATACATTTGAGACAGTTCGATGATGGTCGCTATACCAATACAATCGACAGGTGGACAATACATTTGAGACAGCACGTTGATGGTCGATATACCAATACAATCGACAGGTGGACAATACATTTGAGACAGTACGTTGATGGTTGATATACCGATACAATCGACAGGTGGACAATACATTTGAGACAGTTCGATGATGGTCGCTATACCAATACAATCGACAGGTGGACAATACATTTGAGACAGTACGTTGATGGTCGCTATACCAATACAATCGACAGGTGGACAATACATTTGAGACAGTACGTTGATGGTCGATATACCGATACAATCGACAGGTGAACAATACATTTGAGACAGTTCGATGATGGTCGCTATACCAATACAATCGACAGGTGGACAATACATTTGAGACAGTTCGATGATGGTCGCTATACCAATACAATCGACAGGTGGACAATACATTTGAGACAGTACGATGATGGTCGCTATACCAATACAATCGACAGGTGGACAATACATTTGAGACAGTACGTTGATGGTCGATATACCGATACAATCGACAGGTGGACAATACATTTGAGACAGTTCGATGATGGTCGCTATACCAATACAATCGACAGGTGGACAATACATTTGAGACAGCACGTTGATGGTCGCTATACTAATACAATCGACAGGTGGACAATACATTTGAGACGGTACGATGATGGTCGATATACCAATACAATCGACAGGTGGACAATACATTTGAGACAGTTCGATGATGGTCGCTATACCAATACAATCGACAGGTGGACAATACGTTTGAGACGGTACGATGATGGTCGCTATACCAATACAATCGACAGGTAGACAATACATTTGAGACAGTACGTTGATGGTCGATATACCAATACAATCGACAGGTGGACAATACATTTAAGACAGTACGTTGATGGTCGATATACCGATACAATCGACAGGTGGACAATACATTTGAGACAGTACGTTGATGGTCGATATACCAATACAATCGACAGGTGGACAATACATTTGAGACAGTACGATGATGGTCGCTATACCAATATAATCGACAGGTGGACAATACATTTGAGACAGTACGTTGATGGTCGATATACCGATACAATCGACAGGTGGACAATACATTTGAGACAGTTCGATGATGGTCGCTATACCAATACAATCGACAGGTGGACAATACATTTGAGACAGTACGTTGATGGTCGATGTACCAATACAATCGACAGGTGGACAATACATTTGAGACAGTACGTTGATGGTCGATATACCGATACAATCGACAGGTGGACAATACATTTGAGACAGTTCGATGATGGTCGCTATACCAATACAATCGACAGGTGGACAATACATTTGAGACAGTACGTTGATGGTCGCTATACCAATACAATCGACAGGTGGACAATACATTTGAGACAGTACGTTGATGGTCGATATACCGATACAATCGACAGGTGAACAATACATTTGAGACAGTTCGATGATGGTCGCTATACCAATACAATCGACAGGTGGACAATACATTTGAGACAGTTCGATGATGGTCGCTATACCAATACAATCGACAGGTGGACAATACATTTGAGACAGTACGATGATGGTCGCTATACCAATACAATCGACAGGTGGACAATATATTTGAGACAGTACGTTGATGGTCGATATACCGATACAATCGACAGGTGGACAATACATTTGAGACAGTTCGATGATGGTCGCTATACCAATACAATCGACAGGTGGACAATACATTTGAGACAGCACGTTGATGGTCGCTATACTAATACAATCGACAGGTGGACAATACATTTGAGACGGTACGATGATGGTCGATATACCAATACAATCGACAGGTGGACAATACATTTGAGACAGTTCGATGATGGTCGCTATACCAATACAATCGACAGGTGGACAATACATTTGAGACGGTACGATGATGGTCGCTATACCAATACAATCGACAGGTGGACAATACATTTGAGACAGTACGTTGATGGTCGATATACCAATACAATCGCCAGGTGGACAATACATTTAAGACAGTACGTTGATGGTCGATATACCGATACAATCGACAGGTGGACAATACATTTGAGACAGTACGTTGATGGTCGATATACCAATACAATCGACAGGTGGACAATACATTTGAGACAGTACGATGATGGTCGCTATACCAATATAATCGACAGGTGGACAATACATTTGAGACAGTACGTTGATGGTCGATATACCGATACAATCGACAGGTGGACAATACATTTGAGACAGTTCGATGATGGTCGCTATACCAATACAATCGACAGGTGGACAATACATTTGAGACAGTACGTTGATGGTCGAAATACCGATACAATCGACAGGTGGACAATACATTTGAGACAGTACGATGATGGTCGCTATACCAATACAATCGACAGGTGGACAATACATTTGAGACAGTAAGATGATTGTCGATATATCGATACAATCGACAGGTGGACAATACATTTGAGACAGTACGTTGATGGTCGATATACCAATACAATCGACAGGTGGACAATACATTTGAGAAAGTACGTTGATGGTCGATATACCAATACAATCGACAGGTGGACAATACATTTGAGACAGTACGTTGATGGTCGCTATACCAATACAATCGACAGGTGGACAATGCATTGAAGACAGTACGTTGATGGTCGCTATACCAATACAATCGACAGGTGGACCATACATTGAAGACAGTACGTTGATGGTCGCTATACCAATACAATCGACTGGTGGACAATACATTTGAGACAGTACGTCGATGGTCGCTATACCAATACAATCGACAGGTTGACAATACATTTGAGACAGTACGTTGATGGTCGCTATACCAATACAATCGACAGGTGGACAATACATTTGAGACAGTACGTTGATGGTCGCTATACCAATACAATCGACAGGTGGACAATACATTTGAGACAGTACGTTGATGGTCGCTATACCAATACAATCGACAGGTGGACAATACATTTGAGACAGTTCGATGATGGTCGCTATACCAATACAATCGACAGGTGGACAATACATTTGAGACAGTACGTTGATGGTCGCTATACCAATACAATCGACAGGTGGACAATACATTGAAGACAGTACGATGATGGTCGCTATACCAATACAATCGACAGGTGGACAATACATTTGAGACAGCACGTTGATGGTCGATGTACCAATACAATCGACAGGTGGACAATACATTGAAGACAGTACGTTGATGGTCGCTATACCAATCGACAGGTTGACAATACATTTGAGACGGTACGATGATGGTCGATATACCAATACAATCGACAGGTGGACAATACATTTGAGACCGCACGTTGATGGTCGCTATACCAATACAATCGACAGGTGGACAATACATTTGAGACAGCACGTTGATGGTCGCTATACTAATACAATCGACAGGTCGACAATACATTTGAGACGGTACGATGATGGTCGATATACCAATACAATCGACAGGTGGACAATACATTTGAGACAGTACGATGATGGTCGCTATACCGATACAATCGACAGGTGGACAATACATTTGAGACAGCACGTTGATGGTCGCTATACTAATACAATCGACAGGTGGACAATACATTTGAGACGGTACGATGATGGTCGATATACCAATACAATCAACAGGTGGACAATACATTTGAGACAGTACGTTGATGGTCGCTTTACCAATACAATCGATAGGTGGACAATACATTTGAGACAGCACGTTGATGGTCGCTATGCTAATACAATCGACAGGTGGACAATACATTTGAGACGGTACGATGATGGTCGATATACCAATACAATCGACAGGTGGACAATACATTTGAGACAGTTCGATGATGGTCGCTATACCAATACAATCGACAGGTGGACAATACATTTGAGACAGTACGTTGATGGTCGATATACCAATACAATCGACAGGTGGACAATACATTTGAGACAGTACGTTGATGGTCGACATACCAATACAATCGACAGGTGGACAATACATTTGAGACAGTACGTTGATGGTCGATGTACCAATACAATCGACAGGTGGACAATACATTTGAGACGGTACGTTGATGGTCGATATACCAATACAATCGACAGGTGGACAATACATTTGAGACAGTACGTTGATGGTCGATGTACCAATACAATCGACAGGTGGACAATACATTTGAGACGGTACGTTGATGGTCGATATACCAATACAATCGACAGGTGGACAATACATTTGAGACAGTACGTTGATGGTCGCTATACCAATACAATCGACAGGTGGACAATACATTTGAGACAGTACGTTGATGGTCGCTATACCAATACAATAGACACACGGAGATCTGATTCAGTGGTGTCAATAGGTATTTAACTGGAAAATCAGAATAAGAACGGGAACGTCACCTCAATTTGTATGCACAGAAACAGTCAATGTCGTTACCTGTATTTAATCACGCCAATAATATTTTCATATAATTCTCTTGAATGTAATGCAAAAAGTCAAATGTTCAATTCCAACTTTCTAGAAATTTGAAAATCTTGTCCAAATTTCGATAAGAAAACTTTGCGATAACATTATACGTTCGAAATAATTTTGCACGTAAACATAGGCTGATCCTTCATAAGATCACATTAAGTAATTAGTAAAGCAATTGATTGACACACAACTTCGTATTATATTTGCACTGAGATACACATGGAGGTGAACAGACTTTCGTGATGCAACCGTATGTAGCTGAATCAATTATTGTTATTTTAAACAAATAGAGAAATATGCTTCATGTGACAATGTAATGACTTCAACGCTAATCTTGAAATTAGACTAACAAAGGTTCATTAAGTTATAAATTGGTATGTAACTAATCATGTCACACTCTGAACCAGGTGAATGGCTGACAAAACTATATACATAGTTGGTCGTCAACAATGATTGATATGTAAAACCTATTACAATGCGTTAACTTAATATGGTTTTATTCTCATGCATGTGCGAGAAAGGTTTTTTCTGGATGTTAAGGTTACAGCAGCATGCGAACAAAAAGGCCCGCTAGACAAGAAGCTCGTGCTGCACGTGCAAAGTGTTGAAATTGACAAGGCTCCTTGTGGGATTCCACTGCAACAATTCCATCAATGTTATTCAGACAAACAAGTCAAAAGTTGTGTTATGGATGAAAGACAAGATCAAGGTTTAGCTGAGGAGTGAAGTGAAGTGTAGACTTTCGAAAGCGAAGCTTGCAATCCTTTCCAGGCGAACCTTTCTTTGTGAAACTTTTACAATCCCAAGCATTACCGAGATTGGTGATTTATCAACTTAGTCACCTTATTTGACAAGAATTTAAAGAGCTGAACAATTTCTCATACTGTAGCGTATGTTATTATATTAGTAATCATCTGCATGATCACAAATCAGATTGCAAACAATAAATCTCATTTTTTTAATCTTTCGTATCGTCCATTATTTGATTGACAATATTTGATACTTTCGCTACGTAACTTTGATTCAGAGGTTAGTTCAATTGATATTAATTTCTATCGAAACTCATTATGTTCAATCGACTGCATGTGCAAAGCATTCAATGAATTCTGAAAATTTACAAATGACAATTGACAAGTCACGTTATTTACACGTATTGGAATCCTTCAAATTTATAAAACATCCATGTCGAATGTTTTAATGCAATTAAAAGTATATCAAAATGTAAGTAGATGGCAAATACTGAAATCTAGACCTCGTACGTCCGTCCCGATATCCTTTCCGGAGCCAAACTAAAAAACTGCAAGACCTAGCTCAAGGAAACTTGGTTTATGGATCAATCATTATGTATAGAAGTGCCTATTGGAAGTTTCAACTTTTTTATAAATATTTTTGGCGGTTTCTATGGAATTGTATATCTTATAATTTCGTATCTTGAGCCAATGTCAAAAACTGTAAGACCAAGCTCAACGGAATTTTTTATGTGAATCAATCATTATGTGGGGGTTTCAACTTCTTGTGATTATTTTTTGGATGTGTCTATGAAATTGTAAGGTGTGACAATTTACGACACCTGAAATAGGAGATTCCTAAAAGTCATTGTAATTTGTTCATAATAATCCAATGGCGGGGGATATAGACGACTCTGCCTGCTTGTTATAACTTGAAAAGTACCAACTGTTTCCATCAAAATTCTCGAGCATATCTAGTTTCTATGAATTGCAAACTTTCTTTCGTAGACGCGTCTAGTACCATATCGTCATGAACAACCCGTTTTCGGTTCACTCGAACCCTAAAATAAATATCTATGAAGAAACATCAGTCTCACAAGAACTTTTGTTGCTGAGCTCATAAAAATCTCCTTCCTTCCAACTTAACATATGGGGTGTTGCATTTGAATATATTATTATAATGCCCTAACTAACGCCATGTCAATATATAATTATAGTTGGTTATAGACTTACACCTGAATAACATGGGGCAAGCACGTATTTGTTCCCGTTTGATACAGCAGATAACATTGCGACCTGAAGCAACTTGACCTGTTGGAGTCGGGACGTTATATAACCGACATCTCAATCACGATATTATCATAGCTTTGAACATTGATCAGCTGATTCACAAGATTTGACAGGAAGTGTAAACAGATAAAAGCTGATTCACAAGATTTGACAGGAAGTGTAAACAGATATACAAGAGAGGTAACGCCATCTGGACGGTAAAAAGGGGATAATTATGTAAACGAGAACGTGTTTTGAATATTAGAACATGACCTTGCATGAGACTTTCAAGTGAAATGTGTATTTTGAAATGAGAAGTGTATTGTGCGGGAACCAGGATCGTTCATCGAATACAGTGTGCTTCTCCATGTATCACAGCTAACTTTCCTTTCTGCGTCTCATTTTACTTGTTGCCACACCTTTCTAGCTCCATATGATTTTCATCTTGATTTTTCTGTCATTTATTATTCAATCCATCCCTATCGAAAATTGCGATATCCAGCAATAAGACATTAAACAATGATGTAGATGTTGTAATTCAACACTCAAAGTAAAAGCCATTGTCTCTGTAGCTCATTAGTCTTTATGATGTACTCTCACTGAAAAGAAACGCATATGTATTTATGAAAAACAAATGATTGCTTGACCTTAAAAGTAGAAATGCCATATAATTTCAATGGTAACAGCTCGAAAATTAACATGTCTAAAGAAAAAGAGTTAGTTAACACTAGTTTTAGTTATGTTTAGTTATGTTTCCGTGCAATCTCATTAAAATGATATCATAATTTTCTTCATTACGTTACGCGGCGAATTTTACAGATCTCACAAGGCCCCGGAAGTCTGACCGTTAGGGTAACCTTTGACCGCTTGATCTGAGAAAGATTCCCCCCACCAATCAAATCGTCTGTCTCTTAACAGGCCATTACCAGAGATTCAAGCGTTTAAAAACAGTGCGTTAATAATACTATTAGTTACACGGCGTTTTGACAGGGTGTACGGGACTGTAAGACCCTTGTACATTCTGTATTTTCCTGAGGCGGAGCCGAAGGAAATGCAGAATGTACAAGGGTCTTACAGTCCCGTACACCCTGTCAAAACGCCGTGTAACTAATATTATTACCCTTAAGATCTTTTATTTCAACACAGTTTACTCTTTTGACCGAAATAAGTCTTAACTAGACTGCGGTCCAAGCTCAGCACAGTGTGAACATCAAGAGTCGCGGTACGGAGCTAACGGCAGTTATATAAAGGGAGATAACTCTGTGACTAAAAATATCCGAATTAAAAGTGTTCTTAAATGAAATAATTAAAGAGAAACATGTGTTCATATTGAATGAATGTAATAAGACAATGGATATTAACAATGACATAACATTAGAATCTCTCAATTGATGTTGGTAATAAATACATATACATCTTAAGACCTTTCGATTTTTTAAAAATAGCAAGATTTTCTAATATGTATATGTGCATCGAATATGTGTGATATCATATCAACAAGACTTAATCTAAAGGTTTTATGTCAGTTCTCGTCCTCTGTTTTGTATCAGTATATTTATGGCTACAAAATATAATAAATTTAAAGAGCAATATAAGAAATTAAAGGGAAACGTGTATATAACGTACGCCAGTGTTACTGTGACTAGTTGTTTACCGCATAGCATCTCTTGACATAACCTCTCTGTACCTTGTACTTCCGGGTCAAGTAAAACCACGCTCTACTTCGAAGTCGTGTTTGTTGTTGTCTCTGGTTGTTGTGGCCATACTGGCGTGGTGGCAGCGCTTTCAATACTCACGTCTACCTGCGCTACTAATCAAAGGGCTTGTATTGTCCACATTTCACACATAGGTGAGCGACCAGCCTAATTAATAGGTACTAGGCGACGGACACAACAAACCTACGTGCTTCGTTCGGTTTTCGATCACGTAACATTCTGACACTTTTATGATCTACTGAGCCTATACACTGACTTCTTTCCGACATGGCTCATACACATCGTGCCCCAAAACAGTGGTGCTTAGGCAAGGAAGAAAATGTGAACTCGTTTGAGAACTGGAAGCAAAACTTAGTGTATACATTATCACTGGATCGAAACTTTGCTCCGTTTCTGATCAATGGTGCCACGTGGGGAAAGAAGACAAGAGCCGCCCCCTTAAGAGGATTTGAAAATGATGACGAGAATGTCCCTCAAGCTCGACGGCAAACAGCTGAGCAGAAGGTCAACATGCTGGAGTTAATGCTTGGCCAAATTGCTAATTATTGTCCAATTATTTCCAGACAGACTATCGGGAAAAACTCTACTTCCACTGACAACATTTGGCAAACTATCAGGTTACACTATGGTTTTCAATCTACTGGTGCCCATTTCTTGGACTTTTCCGACATTAAACTCCAGACAGACGAACGACCAGAGGATCTGTTCCAGAGATTAAACGCATTTGTTGAGGACAATTTGCTTGTTCGTAATGGAGGAATTACCCATCATGATGTGGCCATTGAGGAAGACGAGGAAATTTCCCCAACATTGGAAAACTTTGTCGTTCTTACGTGGCTCCAACTCATCCATAAAGACCTCCCACGTCTCGTCAAACAGAGATATGGTACAGACCTGCGTTCCAGAACTCTGGCTTCCTTGAAACCTGAAATTTCACAGGCATTGACATCACTGTTGGATGAACTTCACTTCAGCTACCACACGCTTCGATGCAAGGCCAACCCAGCATAAATCATCTCGCTTCAAGACTAAAGCTTCACTTCCCTCAAAAACATGTCCATTGTGTAAACAAGCGGGGAGAAGCAACACCGGACATTTTCTCAGTCAATGCCCATTTCTACCTGACCATGATAAACGATACATGGCCAAAGCCCGAAGAATCGCAGACATCATCGAAGGTCAAGACAGCGACCTCTCAGAAGATTTCGACAACGTGGAATCTCTGTGTACTACTGAATCAACGCCTCAGGCTGCCGTCATGCGGATACAAGTTGGAAATTCCCCATCAATGACTGCCTTCTATGGTCACCGTGTAGCCAATATAACTATTGATTGCGGTGCCACGGGCAACATGATTCGTCTGTCGACTGCTACATTTCTGGGAGTCAAGATACAAAGTACCTCACAATCAGCTCGTCAAGCAGATGGCATATCTCCCCTCAAAGTCACTGGTGAAACACACTTCTCGGTTGTTAGAGATGGCAGAGAATTCCGGTTTGAGGGATTAGTCGTAGAGGACTTAGATGTTGATATCCTTGCAGGTATTCCATTCATGGAACTTAACGACATCACAGTTCGCCCAGCCAAACATCAGGTCATACTGGGTGATGGGACGACTTACCTTTACAGCTCAGCTAAGGACTCCTCTTCTCAGCACAGCATCAGAAGAACTCATGTCCTTCGTTCGCCCAATACAAACACCACAATATGGCCAGGAGATTTCATCGAAGTCAATTTACCAGAGGATATGGGTCTAGTAGACTCAACCTTCGCAATCGAACCCCGACGAGATCTCAACAAGACACACCAAAGTGACCTTCAGTGGCCAAGCTCTGACATGGTCACAAGCGTGGCTGGTAAGGTACGCATACCGAACATGACTAACAGCCCCATGGTCATCAAACGACATGAGCACTTCTGTCAAGTTCTCACAACTTCAGTTAGCAGCCCTGCAGACCCTTCTGAAACAGATCAAGAAGTTCCAGCAGCAGTTCACAGGATCGAGAGTAACCCGTCGACTGTTCACTCCGCTGGTGTGCACCTGGACCCTGACAACACATTTCCTGCAGACACCAAAGAACGGTTTCGATCACTATTGCTGGAATACGACGAGGTGTTCGACCCTGCCATCAAGGGCTATAATGGTGCATCAGGCCCGTTCAAAGCTGTTGTTAACATGGGCCCTGTCCAACCTCCCCAGCGAAAGGGTAGGTGCCCTCAATACTCCAGAGACAAACTTGTAGAACTTCAAGAGAAATTCGACAGTCTGGAGAACATGGGAGTGTTCGTGAAACCTGAAGATGTAGGGATCACCGTGGAGTATGTCAACCCTTCCTTCCTTGTCAAGAAAGCCAATGGAAGTTTTCGTCTTGTCACTGCCTTCGCTGACGTAGGTCGCTACAGTAAACCACAACCTTCCCTCATGCCCGATGTTGACTCAACACTGAGATTGATCGCTTCATGGAAGTACATAATCACAACAGACTTGACATCTGCCTTTTACCAGATTCCATTGTCTAGGGAGTCTCTCAAGTACTGTGGAGTTTCCACCCCCTTTAAGGGAGTGAGGGCCTATGCTAGATTTGCCATGGGCATGCCCGGTTCGGAGACTGCCCTTGAGGAGCTTATGTGCCGCGTTTTAGGTGACCTGTTAGCAGAGGGCGTAGTCGCCAAACTTGCGGATGACCTCTACTGTGGTGCAGATAACCTAGAGGACCTACTCCACAACTGGCAACGAATGCTAGAAGCCCTTCGCCGAAACAATCTCTGCCTCGCTTCACACAAGACCATGATTGGACCTAAAACAGTGACCATTCTGGGATGGATATGGAAAGAGGGAACGATAAAGGCCAGCCCCCACAGAATAGCAACTCTTGCCTCCTGTGCTCGCCCTGTCAAGGTGAGCGGCTTACGATCCTTCATAGGAGCCTACAAAGTGCTCGCACGAGTACTTCCACACTGCGCTTCACTAGTTGCCCCTCTTGATGTTGCCCAAGCTGGTCTCTCTTCCCAAGACACAATCCAGTGGTCGGACACCCTCATAACAGCATTCCATGATGCTCAGAAGGCTCTAACCACTTCAAAAACTATAACTTTGCCACGACCAAAGGATCAACTATGGATCGTCACAGACGGAGCAGTGAAACGATACGGTATTGGAGCAACCCTATACATAACCCGAGACCAGAAGCCACAACTTGCCGGCTTCTTCAGCGCCAAACTAAGAGGTCGTCAGACAACATGGCTTCCTTGCGAAGTCGAAGCTCTCTCCATTGCCGTCGCCGTCAAACACTTCTCCCCCTACATCATACAGTCTAAATACAGAGCATGCATACTGACAGACAGTAAGCCTTGTGTGCAGGCATTTGAAAAGCTCTGTCGAGGAGAGTTCTCTGCTAGCCCCAGGGTATCAACTTTCCTATCAGGCGTCAGCCGTTACCAGGCATCGGTGCGAGACCTATCAGGCTCTGCAAACATCCCGTCCGACTTCGCAAGCCGAAATGCCGAAGAATGTCACCACCCTACCTGCCAGGTATGCTCCTTTGTTCAGAGGACGGAAGACTCAGTCGTGTCTCGACTATCTGTCCAAGACATCATGAAGGGAGACGCCAAACTACCATACACCAGTCGAGCCGCATGGCTTGCTCTTCAAGAAGAATGCCCTGATTTGCGACGTACACATGCCCACCTCACCCAAGGTACACGACCCTCAAAGAAACAGACCGACGTGAAGGATGTCAAACGATATCTCAACGTGGCGACTATAGCCAAAGATGGTCTCCTTGTCGTTCGCCGTCCCCAACCTCTCTCACTTACCAGGGACTGTATCATTGTGCCACGTGTGGTATTAGAAGGTCTTCTCACTGCCATCCACATCCAGCTGGACCACCCCTCTTCCCATCAGCTGAAGCAGGTTATTCATCGCCACTTCTATGCATTAGACATGGACAGAGCTGTGGACCATGTGACCAGTAGCTGTCATGCCTGTTCCTCCCTCGCGAAGGTGCCCCACTACCTCACGGTCCAGTCAACTGGCGACCCGCCAGAAGCCATTGGGATGCTCTTCGCCGCCGATGTCATGAAGCGGGAACGACAACTCATACTTGTGGTGCGCGAATGTGTTACCTCCCACACATCTGCATCCATTGTCGAGGATGAGAAACACCTTACTTTGCGTGACGCCCTTCTCAAAATGTGCCTAGAGCTCAGACCCTTAGATGGTCCACCCTCAGTGATACGAGTAGATCCAGCTCCTGGCTTTGTCGCTCTCTCAAAAGATGAGCTATTAAAGCACCACAGACTGACAATAGAAATCGGAAGATCCAAGAACACTAACAAAAACCCTGTAGCAGAAAAGGCCATCCAAGAACTTGAAAATGAACTCTTGCGCCAGGATCCACTTGGTGGAAAGTGCTCCTCCCTGACCTTATCATTAGCCGTAGCGAGACTCAACACCCGCATTAGATCCAGAGGGTTGTCTTCAAGAGAAATGCTGACACAAAGAGATCAGTTCTCTAACGCACAGATACCTGTATCGGATCGTGATCTCGTGGAACAACAGCATCAGCAGCGCCTCCGCAACCATCAACATAGTGAACATTCCAAGTGCCCAGGAAGAAAGGTCTATTCTCCAACCAATGTATCTGTTGGGGATCTTGTATATCTCTTTGGCGACGGATCGAAACTCACTGCCAGGAAACGCTACCTCGTCGTTTCCATTGATGACCAATGGTGCAACATAAGAAAGTTCACAGGTCAACAGCTGAGGAGTACATCATATCGGGTGAAGATTTCCGATTGTTACAGAGTCGACAACCAAAGCTTGAAACTGCCAACGTATCCCCACAACTCGACCATCAACTATGACTCTGATGACCCAGTCACTGCTGCACCTCCGGCACCAGTACTACCGGAAATCCCAACTGAAATCCATACCCCAGGATCGGCGCTCGACCATCCTAATACCCCAGAACACCAATTCACGGAAGACACCCCGCCTGAAACTCTCCAAGAAGTGTCTGTTCCCCAAATCTCGGACATGAACTCGCTTTCTCCCGAAACAGTCACCGTTGCTGACAAGTCTCCACGACGTTCCCCACGAAGGAAACGCCTGCCAGCAAAATTTGCTGACTATTATTTTAACTTTTAATTGTTCCTTGAGAAGTTTTGATCTACTCTATGTTCTTGCGCAGAAAGTGATGTGCTCTTATAGTTTATTGAGTATCAGTATTGTTTGTTCCTAGTTTTCCCCTTCATATTATATTTCATACAAAAGAAGTAAATGAAAAAAAGTGGTCACGCCAGTGTTACTGTGACTAGTTGTTTACCGCATAGCATCTCTTGACATAACCTCTCTGTACCTTGTACTTCCGGGTCAAGTAAAACCACGCTCTACTTCGAAGTCGTGTTTGTTGTTGTCTCTGGTTGTTGTGGCCATACTGGCGGTAATTGTTCCAAAATAGCAACTACAGATTGCTGGTTGAATTTGTGCCGTGTATTACGACAGCACATTGTGGCATGCGAAGATTCTTCTTCATTATAGTATTTGCCTGGACGTTTTATCGACAAACAGATTGACAGTGGTCGAGTATTCACTTCATGCAAACGATTCCGTATAGGTTGGTCGAATTATTTACTCAACTTTTTATTGATGGTCTCGGTGTAACAAGAGCTAGAATGCCCCAGTATTGTGACATGGATGTAGACTGATTTAGGTTTTGCTGGCAACTCCTTGGCTTGATGCACTCTCCTTTGGCTCTTATAACGGAAGTAGCCTTCAAGAACCAACCAATATGTGTGATAATGAACATTCTGATGCCAGGGTACTGCGAATCATGGATCAGTTGGATACCAATCTAAATAAATTTAGATCAACAGGTTTTATATTTGGTCATACTGTCATATAAAACCTGTTGATCTAAATTTATTTAGATTGGTTGGATGCAGGACGAGGTGATCATTATCGACACTTTGTCCTTGCATAAGGATAACCTTTATCCCATGTCAAATTTGATAGCACATATTAAAACAATGTGGGACTTTGGTTGGTTACGTTACGTGAATTTTGCGATACACAGTTCACTGTCGTGTACCTGGTAAGGAGGGGACTTTTCAAAATGGTGGACGTGACAGGTCAACAGAGGTAGGTGTCTGATGTCAGTGCTCCCTTCTCCTAATCGACGAGGTTTAGATGGTCACCTTTAACTGTGGTAATCAGGAATAGAATTTCGAATACATTCCTTACGAGTTTTGGTTAACACACTGCAAGAAATTTGCGTATTTTAGATGTCAAGTTGATGTTTATCTCACTTTCATTTTCGAAGCGGAGAGGAGACTTTTAAATGCCTTTTTTCATGCCCTTAACGACCTTGAATATCATACATATTGTCGCGCATATCAGTGTTTGGTTATAATAAAGATTTCTGTGCAACTTGAACTGATTTGGTTCAGAAACTACGAAGTTATTGACAAAATAACAAATCAACATGGCAGCGGAGTGGACTCGCCGAATAATCGGCGGAGGGGACCCAGGAGGTCGGATAGGGAGAGGACATTTTTGGATATGGAGGGGACACATTTGGATATGGAGTGGACATCACTTTCAAATTGTACTGTAGTTGAGACAATACCCATGGTAATACACAAACTCCTTTGTAAAGTTAGCCAAAAGAACCCCACAGAAGACGTAATCTAGTTTCATAAGCATTATCATCAACCTTTTCATAAACCAATGATTGAAATAGAGGTTTCTCTTTTCTTTTGCAGAACTTACCTAGAGAACGTTTCCGTTGCTGCCGTTGTCAAATCAATGCAAAACAGCCGAAACAAATATTATATAGATGCAATAAAGGAATCTGTTCTCAATCTCTCATAAGCCGCAGAAAGCCCTTTTGCTGATGGCGACGTTGAACATTTCAATTGTTTTAGCAAAAGGGCATTCCGGGTCTAAGAGATTGAGCACAGATTCCTTTATGCATCTTCGGACTTGGTGATGCACAAACAAGTGACTTATCATCAACATTGAAAATCTCGTCGATGCCTAATATATCATAAGGAACTATTTGATAGTCTTTTTTGTTAAGTGTCCATTTTTCACTTGACGGCTCTAAACATTATATTTCCAATTTCAATGTTTGTAATGGGTGGTAACGAATGCAGTGATCTATTATGTGTGACAACGGCAGCAACGGAAACGTTCTCCGGGTAAGTTCTGCAAAAGAAAAGAGAAACCTCTATTTCAATCATTTGTAGATGAAAAGGTTGATGATAGTTCTTATGAAACTAGGAGTTTGTGTATTACCATGGGTATTGTCTCAACTACAGACAGACAGACAGACAGACATATTTATTCAATATTTTAAGGCCAACGGCCCATAATACAGTAAATTTGTACAATTTGTTTGATGCGCAATTTGATATTACATATTTATGATTTCATTGTTTTTTCTAATTTCATGTACTTGGTGCAAGAAATTACAGACATTTTTGATAGTTTCATGGTTATTGCTATTAATAATATTCACAAAAGTGTGTAAATTGATAATATTTGACAATAATGGGGTAATAAACTTAGTTCTGGCATCCTTATATAATTTACAATAAAAAAAGAATATGCATTTCATTTTCTATACAATTAATGTTATTTACTTTACAGTACTTGCATAGTCTATCAGGCATTTGTGTATTATTATACCTTCCTACCTCTATACCTAGACCAAAATTGCTGCACCTAAACTTTGCTAATAGAGATTTCAAAAATGGAGAAAATGACATAGAAAGATAGCCTTCAACATTAAGTAGTGACTTAAAACCCTTATAAGCAAAAAAGAATCTGAGAAGTTTTGTATAGAAGTAGACCATGATTGTTTAAGATTATCAGAAAGTCTTAGTTTAAAATGTTCCATGAATACCTTACTATCTCCAACATCCTGTGAAACCCATACAAACCCATAACCGAATCTAAATAATATATTTTTTACATGTGTAGCCCAGGTAATCCTCTCTGAATCATCAAGAGATTTCATCATGCTATAACTCTTGAAGGGTAATCTGTGTGAACCTAACTGGATTAACCTACACCAATACTTGATAGCTTTAGACATATAGTTAAACTGTAATGGAAGCCTACCACATTCACCTAAAACCATACTACTACTTACATTTCTGCCAACCCTAAGAAACCGCCTACAAATTTTAATCTGAAGGCTTTCAATAATCTTACAATATGATAATCCCCAAACTTCTGACCCATAACACAGAATAGGTAAAATGATAGCATCAAATAATTTGAAAAGATCCTGCGCTGACAAAGTACCAAAATGTCTCAACTACAGTACAATTTGAAAGTGATGTCCACTCCATATCCAAATGTGTCCCCTCCATATCCAAAAATGTCCTCTCCCTATCCGACCTCCTGGGTCCGCTCCGCCGATTATTCGGCGAGTCCACTCCGCTGCCATGTTGATTTGTTATTTTGTCAATAACTTCGTAGTTTCTGAACCAAATAAGTTCAAGTTGCACAGAAATCTTTATTATAACCAAACACTGATATGCGCGACAATATGTATGATATTCAAGGTCGTTAAGGGCATGAAAAAAGGCATTTAAAAGACTCCTCTCCGCTTCGAAAATGAAAGTGAGATAAACATCAACTTGACATCTAAAATACGCAAATTTCTTGCAGTTTGTTAACCAAAACTCGTAAGGAATGTATTCGAAATTCTATTCCTGATTACCACAGTTAAAGGTGACCATCTAAACCTCGTCGATTAGGAGAAGGGAGCACTGAAAGCAGACACCTACCTCTGTTGACCTGTCACGTCCACCATTTTGAAAAGTCCCCTCCTTATCGGGTACACGACAGTGCAGTTTCTCAATGAAGCTACAGCTAAGTAAACATTGCGTAACAAGGCGTCTGCTTGTCGCCGTCCAGCGACAAACCAAAACAAGGCTGAGAGGCCACGGGAAGGGAATACCGGAAGTGACGTGGCAGTAGGTGAAGCGTTCGTCTGCTAAAATGGAAAATGATAGGCGAAATCCGTAGTTCTGCGTTTTCCAAGCGATTAACAGTATGTCATATCATTGTGTTGCTGTCAACTGTCCTAGAATATCTCCTAATGAAGTTTCCGTAGACAAATTCCCATCACATTGATCGTTTCACGCCAAATTGACCCGCTGTGTTAGGTCAAACAGAGCAATGTGGCAATCTACATCGAACTCACATGTTCCGATCACTACACCGATTTTCTGTTTCGAGCTCGCATTTTCACTGAATGAACAGTTTGGCATGCAGAGAAACAAAGATTAGTAAAATATAAAACATAGCACAAAGTTTGTGGCTGATTTATGGTAATAATCCGAATTTACAATGCTCACATTCAGATTTGAACGTTGTGTAAAAAGGTTGAATACACAATGACATTGGTCTGCAGGTGTTATTTACTTTCTTTAGATCAGATACTCACTTATTACACAATTACTTTACTGTCTATCGTATTTCCTGTCTGTTTCCTAATTAAAAGCTAACAAATGATGACTATAGCAGGTAGATTATATAATGCACAATCATCAACACCTGGCTATTTTATGACATCAGCTAATTAGGTAACATCAAATAGCAATTGTATTCCTTAACGTCCCTTTTTTCTCCGATTGGTAAATTATAACCTGTTGAAATTAGAAATACTTTTTTTGCTCTATCTGATAATTATTTTGAATAAGATTCATTTAATAAATCTTCATTCTGTTGGCCCATGTATCGGGTATTGTTGTGAAAAATATCTCTTCTATGTACAAGAGTGAAAACATTAAGATTGTCAGTGAAATGCCCTATTAAAATAATGTTTTAACAAGACATCAGTCATCATCCAATACATGCCTTTCATTGAGAATTGTAACTTATCCATCACTAAATGAAATAACGTATATTTTTTATCCTGTTACAAAATGAAGTCAAAGGCATTTTTTTTTAAATTGGTTTAAATGTATAAAAAATAGTATTGTATAATAACATCCTTTCTGCTGTGCTACTAAAGTAATATTCAATAACAACAAACAACTGTGCACGAAGATATAACGGTTCACACGTGAGCAATTGTTTATGACGAAAATACTTCCGGGTTCTCACGTGCAGTCTTATGACAACATTGCGCAAAGCGAGACCATCTACATGCTGTAGCATTATGCGCACAACTTCGTTTTTAATCAGGGTCTTACATTTTCATCAATACACATTGCCAGTTGAATAAATAAACTACCGATTTATTGAAGGTTTGAGATGTTTGGATGTTGTTTAGGGTGTTTAATCGACGGTTAAACATCGAGCTGTATTGTTAGCTTGTGTTGTTTTACAGAAGAAGAAGAAGAAGAAGAAGAAGAAGAAGAAGAAGAAGAAGAAGAAGAAGAAGAAGAAGAAGAAGAAGAAGAAGAAGAAGAAGAAGAAGAAGAAGAAAAGTATTTTATTTCGGTGTCACGTGCTTACAAGTACATATTTCACATATTGCAGGATAAAACAATATATCACATGATAAAAAAACCTTACAGATTAAAAGGTAGCACCCGGCATACAAGGCCTATGAGACACCATAGTACTTTCAATATCAATCATTATATATTAAAATATAGATAATAATATAAAACATGAAATATTAAGGATGGAGTAAAACTGTTGATGGTTAAATGAGGCGCAGCCTCCGTCTGTACATAAGATATGTTAGGGCAGCAAGTGGCTTACATAACGTACTGTTAGATAAAAGATATACAAACTATCTGTATTTTACACTTTTATGTAACCTACGAGTGAGACAGAAATAAATCTTCTTCTTCTTCTTCTTCTACAGCCTGGTCAGTCGGATTAAGGTGTAAAAAAGAAGGATCAGCAGAAGAAACAGATTTCCAAAGTTCATACCTCAAGTCTGAGTAAAAACTACAATCAGTGAGAAAGTGAATATCATCCCCTATACTATTACTGTTACAAAATTTACATAATCTTTGATCAAGGGGAACTTTAAGCCGAGAAAACCTACCTAATTCTATTTCTAAGGGAAGAGTGCCACATCGTAATTTACTGTGTGTAGAAAGCTGAAATATACGATTCAGTACTTAGTGAATGTTTAAATAAGCGGTAAGTCCGCAACTTATTGGCATTACACTGACCATTATCATTCCATAGTTGAAGTAACCAATCTTCCTTATCCTTGTTAATTAAATAATTCTTAGCGGATGTAAAATCACTCTGAGAGAGAAGACAAATATCATTTATAGGTAATTGCCAAGACTGTATCATTGAGTAAACTGTATTGTACCAAGACTTTCTGATATTAAGAGTCCATCTGCTAACGACACTGGGAACATAACGAGGGCACACAACGGGGTATCACATCACCTACTAACACGTCACGAGTCAGTCACGCTTCAGTGCGTTTTATTCTGTTCGCCGGCCTAATTAGGCTGTGTTATTTATACAGTCGTAATCAAGCCGTTTCTAGGTCGATTTCAGAAATTTAAAGTTGAGTTCATGTGAAATTGTTATCACTATTTCATGAATCCCGAAAGTTGCCATATAGCATTTCAGTCCATCTTTAAAGTTTCCCAAAGTTGAGAAGGGTAATCCATTTATTTTTCACGATTAGAAATTAGTTTGCATACATTGTTTGATATAAATATGAAAGATGTTTTACTTAAACAACTTAAGTAGCGAATCCAAGAAAATAACCGTTTGAATTTTCTTTCGTGTCTTAAATTTGTTCAATTAATCGGGTTAATTGCGTCAATAACTTGGATCGCCGTTTTGTCACTTACGGCATAGTAAGCCGGATGCTTGGTCAGGATACTAATCAAGCACAGACAGGATCTAAGCTTCTAAGAATCTATTCTCTATATAGACGTACGTATTACACTCATTGATTTTTGGAGCTACTCAGGAATGTATTGGCTGCTTCTGCATGTTTGCAGATACACTTGTTTAAAAGTCACATTTGATCGTGAGTTGATCGATGGGTACGCTGCTTAAATGAATCAAGCACAGCCTTAAAATTAGAGTTACCTTACCGGAAGACGTTCACAGTTATCTCCCTTTATAACTTCACGTTTGTTTTCAGCTTAGTCATTTTTCTTGTTTTTTCGTTGTTGGTTTAAATTATAATGGGGACAAATTTCAAAACAATCGAAAACGAAGCACGTTTCCAACAAGAATTAACAAGTGCCGGAACCAAACTGGTCGTGGCAGATTTCTTTGCGACATGGTAAGAAGTTCACACTCAAAAGTACCGGTACCGGTACTGCCGGTAGATATCAATCAATTCAACTACAGAGTCACTCCGTCATTTTCACACACTTCACAAACATACTTCTTTTACTTGTAAACGAACGTTGATGGCATATATGAATGTAAAGCAACTCCAACTCAAATCAATGCATGGTAATCATGTGATAAATTCTTGGTAATAACTAGCCTATAGAATTGGTTCGCCACCCTTATTCATAATATATTGTTTTACTAAACTGTTCTTCAGATCAGGTTTAGGTTTTCTTTCAGGTTTAGGGTTAGGGTACGTGTTAGGGTAAGGGACTTACTTAGGGTTAGTGTTAGGGTTTGTATTAGGGTAAGTATTTGGGTGGCGAACTAATTCTACAGTATAGTTGCTCCGCGAGTTTGTATGGTGAAGGATCCTAAAGGTGCTCCCTAAAATTACATAATAACATTGATATTTATCAACTTGAAACTGTCATTGATGTGCGTCGTTGTCTGGTTATTGATCAAAGTCAGATCCTTTCTATTGTCACCATTCAATTCAGTAGTTTAGTACTTATAAAGGAATCAATCGATCGGCTTTCATTCGCCATCTTCAAATGTTAGCATTGCGAGAAAACAAATGTTCTGTATTATGCTTATTCATTAACAAGATTAAGAGGAACCTGATATCGTAAATAAAATGTAGGTAAAACATTTGCTGATCTCGAATGTCATTCCATACAAATCACACGTACCTCTCAGTTATAATTTCTCTGCAAAACCTGGCTAAATTTCACCACATGTCACTCTTCAAATAACTTTAATATCTCTTTAAATTCACAAATCAACCGCAAAAACCTCTGGGGTGAACGTTACTCCGCACAAAAAGCCTCCACTTATTTAGCCAGGTTTTGCAGAGAAATGTATAACTGAGAGGTACGTGTGTTTTGTATGGAATGTCACCAATATGAAACGATGATTTCGACCCCAACTCTGAAACGAGTCGATATCGGCAATTTGGCTGCGTTTACTCCTTCACTATATTCTATAGAAGGGGTAGGTCTTTTTTATCTATGTTTTACCTACATTTTATTTATGATATCAGGTTGCTGTTCTTGAATGATAGCAGAGGAGCATATTTATAAATAATTTGTAATAAAAGTTATCAGTTACGTCAGCATTTTGTCGTAGTAATTCATTCCACGATTGTAGCTTCGATGTTTGGCTTCATTTCATGATATTTTTATTTTTTAGAGTGATACACTTTATTCTTTGTCAAATTGTTAAATCTTGAACAACTGAAATGTTATGACTTTTACACAATCCAGTTGAAACATGTTACTTTTGATAGTAGTTTCATTGATTTACAACCAACAACTCGATAAAGAAGAGCACACATTCAGTCAAAAAGGACAACAATTAGAAATTAAGCCATTCATCGGGCCCACTACGATTGTGAAAAGCTTAGTCCCAACATTAATAAGCATTGTTGATTAGTTTTAACAATAATAATTTGTAAATATGTAGTTAATCTGTCAGTACATTAAGTTTATTTTTACTATTTTGTAAAAGTTTAAACAGTATAACCAGAATTTAAATGGCGTCCGGAACGCTGATAGTTTGGCCACTTGATATATATACACAAAGAACTTAATTAAGCACCCCCCTATTTTGTAAAATGAACTTGGGTGCTCTTGGACTATTTGGATTATTTTGATGTATTGACCACTCCAGATATAACAATTTATTTATTATTGACTATTTAATTGTACTAAAAATCGCAAATGTGCAAAAATAATGAAAATATGCCAAAAACTGTGAGACTACTGAAATTTGGCCAAATATAACTATTGTCATAGGGGGAAAACTACACATAAAACTTTGAATGTAATGAATTAAAAATAACATTGGTGATCCCTAGTTGACATTCATACACTAAAACCCTTTTTATCATGCATGATAAGAAGCTAGCTAGACATTGAATTTTCAGTACTTTTTTCATCAAAAATTGATAAAATGCCTACAATCTAAACATCTGTAAGGAAATTTGAGATTTCTTGAGTTGAACTTGTTGATTAAACACTTCTCCTTCCTTTAGATAAGCCATAATCTGTGACAAGGACCAATTAATGTCTTTGTGCAGTTTTCTTTAAATTCGATATTTGATAATTTTGTGATTTTGCAGGTTCATACTGCTTTAACGATTGACTTTTGCAATGGGGTTATTTACTAAAAAATCATTAATTCACTCAAGAGAATGATAAAAATCACATTGCAGCAAAAAATATTGACTTTCATGTTCAATTTTAAGGTAACTTGGATTTTGACTAAAAAATACCAAGTTTTTGTAAAACAAGTTATTCAGTCACAGTGAATCGTAAACCGTATGAATTTTTCGTTTCTACACTGGTAGATGACCATTCTATTAAAACATCCTTATTGTTTGCCTGTACATTTGTTTTGTTTATTATTAGCAGTGTTTTTCTGTTTGAAAAAGTGGGGGGTGCTTAATTAAGTTCTTTGTGTATATATATACATATATATAGCAAATCAGAATTTTTAACATCTTATCTCAAGGGTCTAACGAATGTTCAAATTTCAGGTGTGGACCATGCACAAGGATTGCACCTGTGTTTTTGGAACTTAGTACCAAATACCCGAATGCTGTTTTCCTGAAAATAGATGTTGATCAATGTGAGGTAGGCCAATGGTGGTATTTATTTATCATTCATTAAGATGGATGACAGTTGTGGATAATTGCATCACTTTCCCCGAAATACATCTCACAAACAAGCTTGCTTCACTGATGTTGCAGTAGCCTTGTGATTCCGTGTAATGACCACACACGAACCAAGCAGGGTTGTCCGGGAACGTTCCTGAAAAAGTTTCATCAGAAAATGTCTGGAAAGACACTCCGCCCTTATTGTATTGTGGCATTCACCATATGGCAGCAATTAGACAATGGTATTTCTAGTTTCGTGCGAAGGGAACATCTTCAAGCAGCTCATAACCTTCGGAACTCAATTCTCAGAATTCTCTTCCTTTGAGTATCATGTGTAATTTTACTGCATTTATTAAATATTGTAGTTTTTGAAAAACTCTTACATTATCAATCAAACCTGACAATGGTTGACCAACATGTCATATGAACACATCAATATAAAGTTTTGGACCTGAATAAGTTCGTCTCTTTGTTGTTTGTGCTAATATCATAAGAAAGTAAAATGACTAAAATCTCATATAGCAGAAAAAATTCAATTGTTCACATTCATCAAAATTATTTTTCGTTTTCATAAAGCATGAAAACATATATAAAATAAGCATTGAATTCATTATTTATCATTTTATTTAAACCATAACTTTTTTCTTCTCATATTTATATTTGTATATATTTCATCTTATTTTGTAAAATAACATTCCAAAAGCCAATAATGAAAGACATATTTGCAGTACTGTAACTTTTAAGAAATCTGTGGCTAAGCCAAAACAAATTATCATTGTTGATAAAGAGTTGCATGTATTTATTAACTCAATTGATTTACCATTCAGAAATACAAAAACAATTAATCTTATATTCTTAATTTATTGAGCGTTATTGTCCTTGTGATCTTGACAAGGAAATTAATCTAATTATTCTATGATTTTATTTTTTATCATCAGGGCTTTATAAGTATTATATCTGTGTATTAATCAAAACATTATAATAATCTGCTCAGCATACTAGAGAAATCAAATACAACCAAGAAAACCGAGCCGGTTCTGATGATATCAACACGAGTCATCCAGTGTCTGTCTGTGACAACCTCTAAAGTAATCTCATGGTCCAATAGTATAGTTAGAATATTTGAATCTATCAGCCACCTAGACATATAAAATAATTCTAATTGTAAAGAAAAATTAAATAAAACAGGTTTGCCTCTTGTAAAATAGCACTAGAAAATATTCCATTTTGTTGACGTTATGGTATTTTCAAGGGTACATAGTGAAATGATTTTATTTTTATAACCAAAAGTACTATATATTATGATGTTGGAAACGGCAAGTACTGCAGTACAATGAGGTGGCCAGCTACTCTAAGTCCTCAGGACTCTCAATTTGATGAAGCATGTGAAAACCTGCAGCCAAGGGCATTGTTTCGTAAACTGCTCTACACCGTACGATCTACAAAACCAGTCCCTGAGATCTGCTAATCCTACTTTTGAGTATTTAGTACTTGTTTAGTAGCTCATGAATGTGAAATCAAATCGCAAGGTAATTAGATTACCTGTAATCTATGAAACAAGGTATCATATATATGCAATCTTGTTGATGTATTTATTTATTCCACACTGTCACAGTAGAAAATATGTGGATATTATTTATCTATACATATATGTACACCAGAGATAATTTACTGAATTATGAATCAAAGAAAGTGTGTATGTAATGTGTGTTCTGCAGGAGACGACCCTGAAGCAGGGCGTGACGGTCATGCCGACCTTCATCCTGTACCGCAGCAAGGTGAAGCTGGAGACACTGACGGGGGCCAACCCCACCAAGCTGGAGGAGAAGATAGTCCACTACTACGGGGGGGACTCGGAGGACGGGGGAGCTGGGGGCGAGGAGTCGCTGGTCAAGGGTCACGTCAGTAGTCATTTCTTGTCTCCCTCCTTGCATAGACCGTCACTCACATAAACTAGTTTAAGAAGGACTGTATGTCTTAAACTATCAGACATTTACTAATAACATAAAGAACAGTAAGGATAGGTAGTTCTGATAAAGAATAGAGCCATTGGCTCTGTAGCTCATCAGGCTTCATCATCAACTATGATGTAGAGTGTGGCCAATGTGATTCCCCCTTTGTAGAGGCCACAGGGTCACCAATCATAAAATTAAGCAATAGCAGTGTATAAAATAGATTGGAAATATAGCCTGTCCTGAAAATTCATTGGTCAATTCCTTTGGGAAATTTAAGAAAAACATTGAAAAGTTACCAGTCCTGACCAAAAAGTTACCAGTCCTGACCAAAAAGTAGCCAGTTCAAGAACTGGCTGACGGGCAATACTTTAAACACTGCATATAGGCGGCTTTTTTCCACTAAGCTTTCCAGAACTCTTATTCATACCTTACTACTCATACCTCGCGGGAACGATTTTGACACGTTCACTTTCAAGGTCAAAGGTCAAGGTCACGAGCTATGTATTCACTCTAAGAATTCCTTGTGAACGCGATAACTTGAAAAGTTTTTGTGCTATGAAGCTCTAACTTGGTATATATCATCCTTGGAAAAGTAAAAAATTTTGAAAAGGTTTTGGCTACAATCCGTCAAAGGTCAAGGTCACAGCAAGGTCATGACGTAAGCATGTTTTAGCGAAAATGCTTTATTTTAACTATGAACACTTTTAATCAATACATGATTGTTATACTCAATAAAAAGTGTTCAATGATTGTGTGACCTTGAAGGTCAAAGGTCAAGGTCATGAGTTATGAGTTATTACAAAATGCACTAAATTGGGGTATAACTTTATCCCATTTAGCTTTTCAGAACTCATGAACATGTCTAAATGTTAATACTTCCAGGGAATCATTATGACGTGTTCACTTTCAAGTTCAAAGGTCAAGGTCACGAGTTATAAAATCACCACAAAATTCTTTGTAAACACGGTAACTTGAAAAGTTTTTGTGCTATGAAGCTCTAACTTGGTATATATCATCCTTGGAAAAGTAAAAAAATTTGAAAAGGTTTCGGCTTCAATCTGTCAAAGGTCAAGGTCACAGCAAGGTCATGACTTAAGCATGGTTTAGCGAAAATGCTTAATTTTAACTATGATCACTTTTAATCAATACATGATTGTTATACTCAATAAAAAGTGTTCAATGATTGTGTGACCTTGAAGGTCAAAGGTCAAGGTCATGAGATATGAGTTATTGCAATTCCTTGTAAACACAATAACTTGAAAAGTTTTTGTGCTATGAAGTTAAGATTTTGTATATATTATCTCTTGAGAAGTACAACATTTACAAAAAGTTTTGGGTACTAACTGTTGAAGGTCAAGGTCACAGCAAGGTAAACATATATGGAGAAAATGGATTAATTTAATTTTTAACACTTTATTTCATTACAATAATGTTATACTCAATGAAATGTGTTCATTGATTGTGTGACCTTGAGTGTCAAAGGTCAAGGTCACGAGAAAATTCCCAATTTGGTGAGGCCTGTAAAAGGCGGAACAGGGTAAGGCGAAACCCAAAGTTCCGGGGCTGCTCTGCTTTTGCGGTATCCCGCAAACGCTAATCTAGTTATTATTATAAAGCTACAATTCATCATCCTCACTAGTCAAGGAGTCTGTACACAAATGCTTCTGGAGAAGATGAAAATAGGTTTTTAGGGTGTGGCCCCTGTGGCCTTTATTAGGGGTCACAGGGCCACCAAAGCTACAATTTAAATCTTCACTAGTCAAGGAGTCTGTACACCAAGTTTCAGCTTTCTAGGCCTCATGGTCCTGTAGAAGAAGATGAAAATAGGTTTTTAGGGCGTGGCCCCTGTGGCCCTTATTAGGGGTCACAGGTCGCCCAAAGCTACAATTTATAATCCTCAATAGCCAAGGAGTCTGTACACAAACTTTTAGCTTTCAAGGCCTCATGGTTCTGGAGAAGAAGATGAAAATAGGTTTTTAGGGCTTATGCCCTGTGGCCCTTATTAGGGGTCACAGGGCCATCAAAGCTACAATTAATAATCCTCACTAGTCAAGGAGTCTGTACAGTAAGTTTCAGCTTTCTAGGCCTTATGCTTCTGGAGAAGAAGATGAAAATAGGTTTTTAGGGCGTGGCCTTACAGGCCAGATGAGCTAAAAACTCAAAATCATAGACACCAAATTCTTTTTCTCAGAAAACACTCAACTGTTCTCAACGTAATTCGTAGGAGAAACTTTGTTCTCTAGAAAGACGTGAAATGTTGGGCTGTTGTTTTCAGTCTTTTGACAGCAGCTACATCAAACCCCTATGTTGGTTGAAACCTTATCTGCATATTCAACATGTGACTCTGACAGGAAATAAGTACCGTCAAATGATCAGAATAGAGGGCATTAATTTCAAAGTAAATACTATATGATGTTATTATGCATGTTATCTCAAGTTATCTCAAGAAGCATTCATAAAATATCCCCATTTGACAAACTTTCAAGCAGTTTTAAAATTCGTTTGTCTGATTCGTTTTTCATTAATCCTTTATAAAAAACAGGCTATCGCAACTTACACAATGGCTATAATATCAAAGTCAGAGTCCAAGTGATTGCCTTTTTATTTATTTTTCTTCATGTCATTAATTTGTATAAACGTTAACTGAATGGGCGATTTGATCAAATTTCTCTTTATTGAATTAGGGGATAAATCCATTCTGTTTTGTATTTTTGGGTTGTATGTCGTGGATTCTTTACCCCTAAATATAATTTCAAACCGAGCTTGCAGAATGGATTTATCACCATTCTAACATGACTAATTAGTAAAAAAAGTGGAACTATTTTGACTTGCGCAAAAGCAATGTGATTATGTCAAACCGGTGCAGACCGGTTCCACTCACTTGCAAAACAACGGTACAGTCCACTTTCATAAAGAACGCATAACAATTAAAATGTCATTACATACAGAAAAAACGTGTTTAAATAGACTAATCTGTAATCTATTGGGCATATTAACAGATTTCAATGTCGTTAAAGTTACGATTTTTTACCAAAATACATGGGTCGACCCATCACCCCTACAAGAGCGACAAGGACTGACCAAATCAAGGGACGTTACTCTGAAAATAGTTGTTTACTACGTGTCGGTGAACTGTTTCAAACTTAGTGGAAGCTGTCAAGAAAGTTATATATTGTGTCATGGTTTGGAACCCTGTGACAGGAGAAGTGGTCACTTGTAAATTAGAGGTAGGGGCAGTGACAATATTCTGCGAAATTAAAGTCCCTTCCGTTCATTTGACGAATCGCTGTATGAGAGGTGTAAAATCGTTGATTTTGTTTATAAACCTGTGGACTGTGATAAATTTACATCGCGAAGCAGTAAGAAACACTTCAAACAGGAACCTGGTTATTCGATTAAAATTTGTAGGTGTTTCAAAATGTCGACAAGTTTCTGATATTGAAATTTAAAGTGTCGTCGCCAACATGTCTGTTGTAAACAGAAAGTCGCTGAGTGCAGATTGTATACGCAGTGAAGCGGTCGTAAATATTTAGAGGTGATTATCGGCGAAATAATTACTCCAAAATGTTTACGAGTAACCAATCAGAACGCAGTATTTTCAAACTATTTTTCGTGTCATGTTAGAATAAATGATTGAAATTTAGTTTAACAGTCACCAAGAGAAAAAAATTAGATACCCTCCAGCCTCCAGTAATCATCTGATTTGAATAAAATTTGGTGTTTGAACACATAATTTCATGAAGATTTGAAGACTATAAATTGTAGGTGTATTAGCACAACAAGCAAAAGTGAAAGCCACTTTTGACGTTTAGTCTAGAATGAGATAAAAGTGCTGAATGAAACTTGGCATGTTGTATGAGTAACTCTGCTGAAGATGAGCCTGTACTGTACTTGGCTTGTTGCAGATGGACCTGTGCACGTTTATCAACAAGGCTGGGTGCGAGTGTCTCAATGAGTCAGACGACCATCCCTTGGCACATGCTCTCACCACCAAGGGAGGATACCTGGAGTCAGACGTTGACGAACAGGTGAGGCCTACACATGGATCTGTGTGCTCCTTGTGCACCAATATAGTGCAGCACTTCGTGTGAGGGGTTCAGAGCAAGGGCTCAGTGCTCCAGACATTCAAGGGTAGACAACTCTGTCTGCTGTGGACATTGGATGGAAAGTTGGGGGTAGTTCGTGACTTGCTTGTGCTAGTTGTCCGTTAACTTTTAACTTTTTTGAGGTTTCCACAATCATCATTGATTTTAGAAAGCTAAATTCTAGACTTGTGAAGTTAAAATTGGGGACAAATGTTTTTGGAAACAATTAATCCTAGATCAGGGCTTTAAATCTGTTATCTGACTTGAAATATCAATGTCCACTCACCCCAGCCCAGAAGTAAGTCCTAAATTGCTGTTTCGTATACAATTTTGAATTTAATGCTCACTTAAATGTACCACAAATTCCCTTAGGGGCAATAAAGAATTATCTTATACAATTTCCCCTATAAAGCTTTGCAGGAGACATAATGTTTTCGGTGATTCCAAGATTCCAAAACTGAAATTTAATTTTTGAGCCATATCTAAAAAACATTCAATATTTTTAATGAAACTTGGTATACTGGTAAAAGATTAGATCTAGTTGTGGAGTGGTGCCCTTTGCTTTTTAGTTCTTCTGAAATGTTAATATATTTTTGTTTCCATGGGAAATAAATTGAACTTAGTAGTGCTTATAGGGGTAGGGCCTTTTATCTCAAAATCTGTGGAATATTTGTTTAAGAAGCTTGGTATCAGGTTTTGGTTATTCCGAAGTTGTAATTTTTCTCTTGTTACTTGGAGACAATTTGAACTAAGTGCAAAACTAGGTATTTGGTTAGATATTTTGGTGTAGTGGTGTCTTTTTGCTACTTTGTTTATTCTGGTTTCTTTTATTTTTTTCTGATTTTCTTGGAAACAATAGGGCCTGTAAGTCACGAGATTTTGCGAGACACCTTGCTTCCAGGGAACGCAACCAACTAGTTTTGGATATTTGCGTGTCTGCGCAATGCTTGATATTGACTATAATCAAACAGCTAAGTGACTCTTTAAGTGAACCCAAGCATACCTGTGCTATGTATAATTGAGAGACACTCCAGCTTGGGTACAATGATGTAACAGCCTGTGAGGTAAGCTGAGCAGTAGATGGGCAGTAGACTTGAGGACCTCAGAGGAACAAAGCAGTGGCCATATCACTAAGGTGAGATAAGCAGATTTACATGGTGGCAGAGCTTTTGAAGATGAAAATGGCTGTGAATTCTAAATCACCACCACTATTGAAAGGAGACAGCGTTTATGAAGTTTGGAAAAATGAGCTAAATGTTTAGAGTCTAGTTACAGAAGCATTAGCAGTTACTCTCACACTTACTGGTCAGGCTAAGGCAAAGGCTTGAATGAATACATTTTAGAATTTGAGAGAAGAAATGGAATGTGCAAAAGATATATGTTGGATTTTCCTGATACAATTCTTGCATTCAAACTTTTAGACTGTACAAATTGTTCAACTAAAGAAAGACAGTTGGTACTAACAGCAGCATATGACAGGAAATATCAGACAGTTAAATCTGCTCTGAAGAGGATATTCAGTGAAAGCATCACAACTGGAGACAGTGGTTTGACCATTTCGTGCTGAACTTAAGTCAGAAAAACAAATAGGAAGTAATTATTGGCAGTAATTGATTTGGAGATGGAGTGAAGATGGTGTCATCAATGACAGCTACAATACCATTAACAATTGGTGAAACAGATTGCAAGATTTGAACAGAGGAGGTGGATGCTGACATTCCAATGCTTTTGAGCAAAGAATCTCTGAAGAAAGCTGGGACAAAGTAAGATTTCGAATCTGACAGGGCTGAAATGTTTAAGAAGTCAGTAAGCCTCAACCTCACATCTAGCGGTCACTACTGTGTTGACATATCAAGAGACAAGACAGGAACTAGCAGACACAAAAGAGATCTGGAAGTCTTTTACATTGAGCAAACACAGATAGAAGAAGACAAGAAAACAGTCCCACATATAATGCCTAAAGATGGGGGACAAGCCTCGGAAGAACAACAAATCCACAACTTCGGAAAAAAGAAATACTCAGGATCAGAAAGGTCAGTCATTGTTGAATCGGGTAGGAAAGATGAAATGTATGAAGAATTGGAGGAGCTAGATCAAGATATGTTTTCTATCCAGTGCTTCAAAACCCTGAAAGAAACAGCAACTTACAAGGCAGTGGAAGAACTGAAAAACGACAAAATATGCAAACCAAAGAAAAGTGTCGAAAGAATAGGAGATGCAGCAGGCAAATGGTATAACAGAGGGAAGGAAATATGGGCAGGTCGCAAAACAATACTTTAAGTGGTTGGTAATACAAGAAAAGACATTCATAAAAGAAAGCCAGCTTGTGTCAAATACTTATGGTTCATTAAAGATGAAGAAAAGAAAATGAAAGTAATGAGTAAGTTCATCTAGTCAGGTGGCTAATTGAAATGATCGTTACATGCCGGATTAAAGCATGAAATTTTGCCCGATGTTGGTGACCTACTTTTTTCAAAATCCAAGATGGCTGACAAGATGGCCGCTAAAGTTTTGAAATGGCATAATTCAGTTGTTATTTAGCCTATTGATATGTTTGAAACGGCTAAATATATGTTATTAGGTATGATCTATTCAATAAAACAATTACAAATTGTAAAAAAAGATTTTTTTAAATGCAATTTATAAAAAAAAGCGTTCAATAGTTTGATATGGAGGATTTTTTAATCAGTGTTCATTCGAATAAATGTCTAAATGATTTACCTTAGCAGTTCCCCTTGCAGTTGCAAAGTTATGTACACTGAAGCTGCATCAATTTGCACACACACTTTTTTGAACACACTGGCAGAGATTTGCAGCCGCACTTGATAAGTTCTCTGCAACTTTTTGATGCCTCCGGAAGTGTTATCCACTCAGGCTTCCACATGCTTTCATGTCTTTTCCATCCAAAGAGATCAGGGAGTGGTACTTCTTGCTCAGGAGATAAAAAAGTTAGCCACAGACTTGCTTGATACAAACTTCTTTTTACATGTTGGAAGAGAGCATCTTTTGTAGGTGGCAGGTGGTGCATGAGCTTAATCTTGCGTCCACGGCAGAATAATTCCTGTCTTAGTTCATTGACATCAGTGATAGATGTGGTGCTGTCAAACAGAAGACAGATGAAAAGCTCAACAGTAGCAAAAACATGTGACTCCATGTCCATTGACTCGAAAGGATGAGATGCTGGGTATTGTAAATCCTCTGTGGCTTCTTGAAAGCACTGCCAAGTCTTCCAGGCACTTTTCTTTCCCTTTCCTCAAAACTGAGATGTTGTGTCAGATCCGGTTAAGGCATGAAAGAAAGGAAGAGCCTTGCATTTCTGATTGCCAAGTTTGTTGTAAATCTTGTTGATGTTGTAGAATCTGAAATGCTTCCCTTTCCCAAAAGCCACCCTAAGCTGTAAAGAGGGTGCGATGTCGAGCAGGTGGACAAAGATACCCAGCAATATGACAACAACATCTGTGTCAACTGTTGATACAAGAATGTTGATTGCACCTCTCTGTATGGCATTCTTGACATGGAGGCAGATTCTTGTGTCGGCTTCTTCTTGATTTGTAGGGGTCATTTCCTCTTCACTACCCCTGATTACAACACTTGGACCATCTGTTATTATAACCAACTTACCATCTTGGAAGCTGCTCTCAGCAACTCTCTTGGTCAATAGTGCAAACAGCTCTTCTTTGTTCTTGGAATCTTTCAAAAAAGAGGAAAAGTTCTGGGGTAATCTAGTAACACGATAAACTTTTCTCCTAAGGCCTTTTCCTCTTTTTTCTCTTGTAGCGTTCTTCAGACTATCTTCTTTGTACGTGTCCCAAACAATGTCTACACGTTTACAGGTCTGCAGTTGATGTCTTATCCAAGGCATGAAAACTGTGTCACAGTAGTCACCAAACGTTCTTGATTCCCCTCTCTGCAGGGCATGGACTATGGCAGCTCCATCAAATATTTTGACATCAATAACCTGTAGGGTTTCGTCCTCAGGAATATCTAGACAATCAAGCAACTCTGACTTGCAGTTGGGAAGGCGCAGCTGTCCATGGATTGATATGGAGGGAGGCCAGGGATGGTTTTCGTGGGAGAAGAACTGATTCAAATCAGATTCACGTACTTGGAAAGCGATGAACATTTGGCTGAATAGACCATAATCATTTTTCAGGTCTATTGTCTGATGCTTGGACTTCATGTGTGATTTTGGCTGTCTGCGCTTGAAAAGAGGAAGGTGGTTTTTCTTGATTGGGCAGTGAATAGAGACTGTTCTTTCAACAAATACATCCTTGACAAATTGTTCATATCTGTCCTTACCTGTCTTCTCTATGGAGTTCAAAGCTTTCACAACACTTCCATCCACGCAATCATGTTCATCTAGAGTCATTAACTCCTCAGATTCTTCCTGGAAAGGATTTCCCATGAAAGCAATTGTGTCACATAACCTTTTGACTTGGTCTTGAAATGTCTGTTGTGTGACAAATCCTTGTTCATGATTTTTTGCATCTTTGTACCCACTTTGATTTTCGAATTCCTTCAAAATCCTTGCTTGTTCTGGTCCAGACACCATCCATCTATGAAATGCCGCCGGGTTTTCAGTTAAGCCAACTGCGCCTCCAGAATCCTTCACAAGTTTGTTATTTTGTTCATGTGCTTAGTCAAGTGGCATGGCAGAAAATGGGTTATTTGTTTTGGGGAAAACCCAGCAATTTTGCATTGCTTCTCTTCTGGTATCTGAAAGAGATTTCAAATCTCGAATGTGCACTGACAACCACCGTGCATAGTTTATGTTATCAAGAGCAAAAAAACACGGAGTCAAGATTTCCAGTACTTTGACATACAGGGACATGTTTCTTTCACGATGTGATCGAACAAATATCATAACCAATGTCTGAAGATGAAGAATCAAGTTCCAATATTTGAACATTGGACTTGTCTCTGTCATCTTCTTCTTCCAATCTTCAATAGATTCTTCAGCATGGTTTTCTTTGAAGGATCGAAAGGCATCTTGTTGAAGTTTTGAGAATGCAACAATTGAAACTTGATGTGCATGTCTGGCTTTTGTTACATGTGACACTGAGATGAACGAATCTGCTACTCCTGATGAGGCAATGCTTGCTTCAGTAAGTGCTGAGGTCCATCCTGAATCTTCAAGTAAATCTCCAATCATTCTCCAAAGAGCTATTTCAATATGAAGACCTCCCAACATGAACGTATTTTGCCAATGCAAACAGTGGTTGGTCGACGGCCATGACTGGAACTTGGCCTGGGTTACAGTGCTCTGTAGTTGTTTTTATCACTGACATGCCATGCTTAATCATGGCAATAGTGGCTGCCTTTTCCTTGAAGAGTGGTAGGAGAGAACTTATACCGGCCTCAATTGGTTCTCCAGGTTGAAGGGAAGCATGGAAGGCACCCCAGGCTACATAGTCATCCTTTTGCAGATCTCGTGACATAAGAGTCAGGCAATGGTTGATCCAGTCTTTTTCCTCACTTTCTGCCTCTTAAGTATCTCCTCCAAAAGGAAGAATATGACATTCAGGAACATTCAGTTTATCAATCATGCAGGCGGCTGCTGGTACAATACTGTAACTTTCAGGGAGCGTGGATTCTGCCGAGGTAAATGATTGTATAACAACTGGTTCACTTCCAACACCTGGGTTTGTTTGAGATGGAAACTGGAAGATGCTGATGCCTGTACCATGGAAGGAACCTTGCGCTGTTGTTGATGATGGATTATGATCTATGTTGTCCAGTGCGCCCACAGTATACAGTTCTCTCCTTAGCTGTGATGGACAGACCAAGTTCTCCTCCCGGTATTTCTGACAGACAGTTGATGCCAAAGAGTTTTCAACTTCAAGAACTCGTTCATAGCTGACACTAATACCAAGTTAAAAAAGTTGAGTTAATATCTTCTTACTTCTTGTCAACGTATGAATGTCCAGGCCGATGAACAGAGGCAGTGGAGGTTCACGTTTATTTTTCAAATGTCTGATGCTACATGTTGATGGTCTCTCCTTTGAGTTGAACAGGATAAGCTGCCATATTGTCAAACAAGCTCGAGAGTTTGTCATATTCTCATCTGTTATATTTGGACTATAAAGGATTGTCGACACCAAAGATTTGAGGCTGCTTGGAACAGAGAGTTCTTCACATTGATTTGGAAATGTCCCAGAGAACTGAAACCAATCACTGTTGAATATTTCGTGTCTAATTCTCTTTGAAGTTGCTGCCCTGTACAGTGCTTCTTGGTCAAAGTCACGTTTGTCAATTTCTGCTTTGAGGAATGATTGCATTCCTGCATTGAAAACAAAGAGTGTATTCTTCCCATCAGACTGTACATTGCATTCATTCACAAAATGGGCAAGTAATTTATCTTTGAGTCGAGTTTTGTTTATCGGTTTCTCAAACCCCAATGAAGAAAGTCGCCTCACAAAGAGCGTGTGTAGCTCTGAAAGTTTGAAGATGTAGCTGCCGTCATCAAGGTTGTTTTCAATGTATGGGACTAGCTCTGCAAACACTTGTGACTCAGCAAGTTTCTCTGAAGTATTAATCTGCAAAGAATCCTGCTTTCTTCTGAAACCTCGGAAACGGTTCTTGAAATCCGTCAGGCATACATTATGGTACTTAGCCTCAAAAGCTATCAAATCCCCTCCTGTAATGCGTGAAAGTAGTGCTGTATCCTGCATAAGAGTTGCCATTTCTCGAAGATTCTTGTCCAAGGTAAGTGTTGAACACTGATGGAGCACTTCGTTTGAATCTTGGCAGAAAATACATTGTTGAATGTAGACTGAATCTCGGGAACGTTTAGATTTTCTGTCCAATGATACAGACTTTCTCTTTTGTTTATGCAGCCTTTCTTTTGCTCTTTCCAGCTTTGATGAGGCAAACTTTAAATGACATTCCTTATGCCATTTTGCCTTGTTGGTCACCAACGTTGAAACACTGTCAGCATCAGTGAAATCAACATTTACAGGTAATTTACCAATACTTTTAAGTTCCAGAACAATCTTCAATGCTTCTTCATATGATCTGTCTGATGGGCACTTCAATTCACCGCCTCTATCTTTACAAATAATGCAAATATCCCAGTTCATTTTTTCTTACAGAAAAGGGAGCAGCCAACTTTGGCTTTAAAATTTTAAATACCGTATTCGTCCTATTAAGCGCCCCGGGCGCTTAGCTTTAAAAAATCCAAAGGGGGCGCTTATAAGGATACCTCAGAAAGGGGGGCGCTTATTAGGAATACGTTATAGACAAGCTAAACTAGCACTTGTCGGGATTCTGAACGATCGTTGAAATTCAGTGCAACTACACATTCACAGGCCCGGATAAATAAAAACTATTGGAAAAGCAGTAGAGTTAGGCCATTTTACATATGAAGGGGAGGGGGGGGGGCGCTCTGTTATATGGAAATTTGTAATAGGGGGGGCTTATTAGGGAGGGGGCGCTTAATAGGACGAATACGGTACTGACTCAAAAAATCTGGACAAGAGAGATTGACAAGCCTATCCTGACTTCCTGTAATCTGAGATGTATTTGTAATGAATGTGTCACAATTATCTTTATCAAGATTTTTTTCCCAAAGAAAATGTTTATATTTTCTTTTACTGCAATAAACCTCTGTCAGATAACAAACAGAAAGTATTCAAGTAAGGTTCTCTCAAACACATATTCATAGCCAAATTAAATGTCCATAGCAGGACTCCAAATCATATCTTTTTGCATCATCATTGAAACAAATACAGATTTTTTAATGACAAGTTGTCAATCTTTCAAGATTAAAATGGAATCAAAAGTAACCATATTACGAAGGCTAAACTAATACATCTCAATTATTGAATTCTTTTGGTGTAAGTTAATAGAAATAATGGTCATTACATCTTTTATTTATTGAATTGTGTGCCTAAACCCCTTTTAAAACCAGGGAACACGTGGCTTTGTTTTGAGTGAGTGCGAGCGAAATCTGATCTCTGGAATGTATACAGTCCGACCGCACCGCAATGTATTGCTCTCAGCCTTATCTCTCTCTGCCTTCCTGCCTCAGCCAGCTAGGCTAGAAGTATAAACAAAAGTTCCGAGTGCAAAGAGATGTGATCAATTTTAAACAATCAATTGTAGCTAATTAAGAAACTTAAAATCGGGCACACCCCAGGCAAATGTTTACTATTGGTGGGTACTTCAAGTATGCAAAGTTTCATGCTTTAATCCGGCGTGTAACGATTCGGGTTAAAATCTGCAGTTAGCCACCTGACTAATCAGACAGATCTTATGCCACAAATATAGAAGATAGGTTGCTCTACTACAATAATGCAAATTCATACTTGGAGTAAAGAAAACTTTAGGAGACACTGAAACTATTGGAAGAAAAAGACAGAATGTGAAAAATCTAAGTGTGAATTAAGAGATAGAGAAACACAGAATGATGATGAAGAAATTTGGTAAGTGGAGAGGAGAGCATCTGTCAGACTGCAGCTTGAAGTTATCCATGAGGGACAGCTATGATATTCTTCTTCCTTTCAACTTAACTCTCTACAAAGTTTTTTTTTAAAAAGTAGAGAAAGGCAATATTGGATACCTTTGAGAGACTTCTTACCCTAAAGCCTGTAGTGATTTTGTACAGGCATGTAAATCAATTTTAATTACCGGTACTCCATTTGGTGCCGGATTTGTGACAAAAGAAAAGATAAGAGTGAATTTGATATTGACTGAATTGATATTTTACTTGAATTGTTTTACTAATCATTCATTTGTTTTGAAACTAAAAACCTGCAATGTATTATACTGAACAGTTTTATATAATATCGTTTCAATACATATTAATATATTTGACTATTAGGGGATGGTTTTCACCTTGATTCTCTTTTCATATAAACAACAAAAAAAGGTAAATGCCTCAATGGAACTGGGTGATTGACTCTGGGCCGGGCCCTGATGAAAAATAATTGAAACAGCATTATATGTAACAAAATTGAATGGATGAATTTAAGAACATATTTAATTCATATAGGCCTATCATCTCAAACAAGTACTTAAGACTCATATTCAGATGAATCAATTCTTAAATGAGATAAGTACATTTGTAAGCCAACTCGGACTCGAGTTACCGTATTCGTCCTATTAAGCGCCCTGGGCGCTTAGCTTTAAAAAATCCAAAGGGGGCGCTTTTTAGGATACCTCAGAAAGGGGGGCGCTTATTAGAAATACGTTATAGACAAGCTAAAATTGCACTTGTCGGGATTCTGAACGAGAATGAAAGTAGGTCGATCGTTGAAATTCAGTGCAACTACACATTCACAGGCCCGGATAAATAAAAACTATTGGAAAAGCAGTAGAGTTAGGCCATTTTACGTATGAAGGGGAGGGGGGGGGGGGCGCTCTGTTATATGGAAATTTGTAATAGGGGGCGCTTATTAGGGAGGGGGCGCTTCATAGGACGAATACGGTATTCTGTTTGAGACTGTTCAATGGCAATAGTACTTGTAAAATGGGGATGTGTATATGAGTATAAAAAAGAAAACTTCTATATTTCAAAATTTTACCAAATCTCTGACAAAGATAATTAAGATATAATATATTGCCACAAAGAACAGCAAATACAATCTTTTGAACAAAAATTGAGACCAATACTTCATTAGTTTTAGATTAAGATAAGAATTGTTTCATGACAAATAACATCATGTTCACAGTCTATCTACTACATCTATCTACTACATGTGTGTTATCTGCAAATCAATTTGTGAAAAGTGTGAAAGAGTAATTTGATTTAAATGTTTGTAAAGACAATGTAACATTGAACCCTTGAACTGAATAAAAAATATTTTAAAAAAATAAATTAAGAATGTGTTTAAAATAGTGTTATAAAACACGTTAGTGACATTGGAAATTTAACAAAAGTGGAAATAGTGATCCTAAACAAAAGTTGCAGAAAATCGATTAAAATGGCTTACGGTTTTACTGCTGGAGTGATTATAACTAAAAGAAAAACAAACCATTTTTATTGATGAATAAAGATAAAACTAATATCTTAGTCTTTGATAAAACATAGCGCAGCTACCAGAGACTGGGAACCGTGTATAGTTAGGACACAATAAAGCGCAGCTTTGCGGAGTCGCCCGTCAAGCACAGAGAAGTTTAGGCATTCCCCGGGAGTCAAAGGTGAAGGTCATACAAAACAAGACTTCCAGCCCTATTGGAACTTAGTTTATTTTGGGGGTGAACTCCCTTTTCCTGCTTTAATTTCAAAATATTTTCAGTATGATTTTATGAATGGTTAGCCACATAGATGGAGTTATCCCTTTTATTCCCAAGACTGCTATGTCAAGTTCTTTCTTAAATATTTACCTTCTGGATTGTCTCTGGCAAATAAGGCTTAGATGATGAAGTTTGATAAAAAGTTTTGTCAAGGATAATCACAGTGCAACGTATGAACATATTTCTAGTTAATCATGATTTATCAGTTACACCTTCTGTATGCAATAATCAATTAAAATATTTCATGGTGACAATTTTTACTGCCAATTTTATTAGGTTTTCAGAATAATCCCTGTATGCTGAGAATAACTTGTAACTTTCAGGCATTTAGTCTTGTTTGTTATGATATGTGAATTAAGCTCTTCATTAAGTTGTCTGTTCCAAATCAGATAATGTTGGTAGATAGATAGATAGTGCTGTAGATAGTAAATGATAAGAATGGCTTTTTCTTGCTTTTCAGTCTGAGACCGTAAGAAGCATTTTGGCTTCTTTAGTAATGATATCCTATTGTCAATGACTTCATGGTTTGTTCTATCTGATTCCCAACACTATTTAATGTGAACATTTGATATGTATCATATTGTTTTGATTTCAGCTGATTGTGAACTTAGAATTTTCACAGCCAGTGAAGCTGCACTCCTTGAAACTGACAGGTCCTGAAAGTGAGTAGCTTGCACAAGAGCTTCTTGTGCTTCTCTGTACTATACACAAAGAACTTAATTAAGCACCCCCCACTTTTTCAAACAGAAAAACACTGCTGATATTAAACCAAACAAATGTACAGGCAAACAATAAGGATAGTTAATAGAACGATCATCTAGCATTGTGGAAACGAAAACTTCATTCGGTTTAAAATTCACTGTCACTAATTAACTGGTTTTACAAAAACTTGGTATTTTTTAGTCAAAATCAAAGTTACCTTAAAATTTTAAATTAAAGTCAATATGTTTTGCTGCAATGTGATTATTATTATTCTCTTGAGTGAATTGATGACTTTTAAGTAAATAACCTCATAGCAAAAATCAATCAATAATGCAGTATGAACCTTCAAAATCATCAAATATTGATCTTAAAGAAAACTGCACAAAGACATTAATTGGCCATTGTCCAAGATAATGGCTTATCTAAAGGAAGAAGTGTTTGATCAACAAGTTCACACGAGGAATCTCAAATTTACTCCCAGATGTTAAAGAAGCAGTAGCACGTTTTTTGGTAATTTTATATTTCAAATTTTTGACTCATAATTGTAAGTTAATGTTAAATGTAATAATTTGACAGTGTCAAAAATCTTATTACACAAGCCAATCGTCCATCAGGACTGAAAGTCCAGATGATAAAAATGATATGTGCAAACTCCTTGGCCAATGGGGATTCTAATTTGTAACTTTGGTGACCCTGTGACCCCAAATAGGGTCACAGGGGTCACAACCTTAAAAACCTATTTTCATCTTCTTCTCCAGTTCCAAAAGGAGTAGAGAGTTAAAAACGATATGTGCAGACTCCTTGGACAATGGGGATTCTTATTTGTAACTTTGGTGACCCTGTGACCCCAAATAGGGTCACAGGGGTCACAACCTTAAAAAACTGTTTTCATCTTCTTCTCAAGTTCCAAAAGGTCTAGAGAGCTGAAATTATGTGTGCAGACTCCTTTGCCAATTGGGATTCTAAATTGTAGATTTCGTGACCCCATGACCCCAAATAGGGTCACAGGGGTCACAACCTTAAAAAGTTATTTTCATCTTCTTCTCCAGTTCCAAAAGGAGTAGAGAGTTAAAAACGATATGTGCAGACTCCTTGGACAATGGGGATTCTTATTTGTAACTTTGGTGACCCTGTGACCCCAAATAGGGTCACAGGGGTCACAACCTAAAAACCTATTTTCATCTTCTTCTCCAGTTCTAAAAGGACTAGAGAGCTGAAATTATGTGTGCAGACTCCTTTGCCAATTGGGATTCTAAATTGTAGATTTCGTGACCCCATGACCCCAAATAGGGTCACAGGGGTCACAACCTTAAAACCTTATTTTCATCGTCATCTTTAGCTCCAAAAGGTCTATTGAGCTGAAAGACTGCATGTAGACTCCTTGGCCAATTGGGATTCTAAACTGTAGGTTTCGTGACCCCATGACCCCAAATAGGGTCACAGGGGTCACAATCTTAAAAACCTATTTTTCTCCATTAGATGACAGTCTATGGCAAATTTATTTCTCCTTGGATATTTCAGTGTGGACTTCTTTCACTGTCTGATATTGGCGATCTAGAAAGTGTTGAATAATAATAAATCATTTGGTTAAGGAAATTTATTCCGAAATCGTTACATTTGTTTTGTAATTTTGTTATAGGTTTTCTTGCAATAGGTAACATCAGTTTCATTTTTAGCTCATCTGGCCTGTATAAAGCAAACTTGATATGATGCCTGATGAGCTACAGAGCCAATGGCTCTATTTTTTATGAAAAAGTACTGAAAATTCAATGTTTTGCTAGCCTCTTATCATGCAAGATAAAAAGATTTTTTGTATATGAATGTCAACTAGGGATCAAAAATGTTATTTTTAATTCATAATATCCAAAGTTTAACGTTTAGTTTCCCCCCTATGACAATAGTTATTATGTCCCCCGCTAAGCTTTGCGGAAGACATAATGTTTTCAGTCCCGTCCGTGGTTCCGTTATTCCGTAACGCTTTCGTTTCCGGACCATATCTCCAAAACCGTTCAATATTTTTTCACGAAAAACTTTGTATGTGGTTAGATCTAGTACTGGAGTGGTGCCTTTTGCTATTTTGGTTATTCTAAATGTTTTATTTTTTTCTGGTTTCATGGAAACATTTTGAACTTAGTGCATATTGGGGGAGGCTTTCGTTTCCGGTCCATATCTCCAAAACTGTTCAATATTTTGTTACAAAATTTGGTATGTGGTTAGATCTAGTGATGGAATGGTGCCTTTTGCTATTTAGGTCATTCTGAATTATATAATTTTCCTGGTTTCCATGGAAACAGTTTGTACTTAGTGAATATTTGGGTAGGGACTGTTTCCCAGCCATATCTCAAAAAGTATTCAATATTTTTTTACGAAAGTTGGTATGTGGTTAGATCTAGTGGTGGAGTGGTGCCTTTTGCTATTTAGGTCATTCTGAATTATATGATTTTTCCTGGTTTCCATGGCAACAGTTTCAACTTAGAACATAATTATGGTGTGAGGACCATTTCCGGGCCATATCGCAAAAACTATTTAATATGATTTTTCGAAACTTGGTATGTGGTTAGACCTAGTGGTGGAGTGGTGCCTTTTTCTATTTTAGTTATTCTGAACTATTTTTCTGGTTTCTATAGAAACAAGTTGAACTAGGTGTATATGGGTGGTAGAATCTGTTTCTGTACTTGAGCTTATAAACTATTCAAAATATTTTTACTAGACTTGATATGTGGTTAGAACTACTGGGGGAGTGGTGCCTTTTGCTACTTTGGTTATTCTGAATTGTTATTTTGCTGGTTTCCATGGAAATTTGAAATTTGTACATAATGGGGGTAGGGTCACTTTCGGATTAAATGTTATCGGGGGACATCACAGTGCATCACATGCACATATTTCTAGTATTTGGTCAAATTTCAGTAGTCTCACAGTTTTTCTCATATTATGTAATTTTTGCACATTAGCGATTTTTGGTTCTATTAAATAGTCAATTAAAAAGCAAGTGATAAATCTGCAATGGTCAATAAATCAAATTAATCCAAATAGTCCAAGAGCACCAAAATTCATTTTACAAAATAGGGGTGCTTAATTAAGTTCTTTGTGTGTATATATAGGGGCACTTGTCAACAGTTCACCACTGTTTGTCTTTACTCATTGTCCCACATTCACCGGAGGAAATATAACAAAACATTTTGTGTTGTTTGTTCTTAACTTTTAACTTTTACAACTTTTAAATCCTGCATCTTTAGTGCAGATCCCATGCCAAAACAATAAATGCATTGAAACTTGTGTTGCTCCTCCACATTTCCATCTGAAGTAACTACAGGATAGAGGAAGAGAAAATCATGTGTATGGGCTCTTTGCAAAATGCAGATCTTGAGAACATAGTATACAGGCAACAACTACCATCAAGTATAACATTTAGCTTCTCAAGGCTTTCAAAATCCATGCTCTCTTTTGATGCAGGTTATGAGAGGTTATTGAAAACCAAAACACCTCATATGGTCGAGTTAAAGATATTTGTTCTCTTGGGTTTGTTCCTGTTGGTTGATTAATTATACAACTTTTTTTTCTCCCTAAACAAGTTCACAGTGAATATTGTAAGATTTCATTGTTACCAGAGCAACTAGTTTGCATTATAAGTACAATTTTTCAAATGTTTATAACACTGGGAGTTCCCACTTGTTTTTACCTGCCCACACCTCTAACAAAAATGGACCAGGAGCTTAATCCTTTCAACTCCTACGCAAAAAATAGAGTTCGCTCTTAAAATTCTAATAACTGGCGGTCATGTTACAATATTGACGCGAATTTTTGTAGATCTCTCTCTTTTCTACTCTTGCTCGGTCTCTCTCTCCACTGTTGTGATTGTAGTTTCTGGTCTCTCTCTCCACTGTTGTGATTGTAGTTTCTCTCTCTCCACTGTTGTGATTGTAGTCTCTCTCTCTCTCTCTCTCTCCACTGTTATGATTGTAGTCTCTCTCTCTCTCTCGTGCTGCAGGTAACGGTCCCAAGAACATCAAGCTGTTCATCAACCAGCCCAAGACATTAGACTTTGATTCAGCTGAGGCCATGGGGGCCATTCAGTCTTTTCAGTGAGTAATATGTAAACTCTTGTTGAACTGATTGATTTGTCTGAATCTTGATGACAAGTAAAGCTGAGAATATACTATAATATACCATCCATGGAAGTGAGGTTGAAGGCAAAGTAATGATGGGAAGCTTAAAGAAATCTCAAGTATGGACAATTTATGGTAAAGGGAATCCATTATTAATGTTAACTGAGGATAAGTTTGGAAAACTGATGAGCCTGTGTCTGCGTGTTTGATATTGAGATAAATCATTAATTTCTTCAAGTTAAATATCTAAGCCAAAGTTTCTCCTTGTTTGGTATATATAACTCAGAACACATGCTCACAACTGTATACATCCTGACAAGCACCTTACTCGATGCTTTGACTCTGGCTTAAAGATGGGATTGGTTAAAATGACTGCTGATTAATCAGTGGTTCTCTTTTATTCAGGTATTTACAAATGTAGTTTTGACACCAACATATAAATGACAAAAAAAATACTCTAGTATAGGGGTCCAAAAAATGGACTTGAGTACTCGAGGGGTCATCCTTGACTCAGACCCGAGTACCCGGTATTTTATCTTTACCCAAGAAATCATAATATTTTGGCTGAAAACAATTACATGAACATATATTTTGACTCTTAAATGGTCATAAATGTATATATACTATTTTTTTAAAACAATGTCTTGAAATGGTAGGCTAATGTTGATCACCTTTCTTCACAAATTACAATCAAACTGAAACAACATAAGTGATTAATAGTGAGTTCTCCTTTTTGAGTCCCTTGGTCCAATAAAATGGACTTTAGTCCCCCTTCCCTCTAGACCAGACTGTCCAGAGCTCAAGTACTCAAGTACGCATGGAGGCCCTTTAGGTATACTAGCAGGTAGAATTGCTGAATTACAATACCAATATATGCGGGAGGGCATAGTTAGGTTTGGATTGTTTCGTCACGCGATCTCATTCATTTGCATCAACTTGGAAGTGTTGGATGTGAAGTAGCTCGACAATTAACTGCCTCAATTGTTGGCTAGTGTGATTGGTTTAATCAATGGCAAGTTAATGTTGCTGTGATAGTTGAAATCTATTTAACACATTTATCTTACCTTACAATAAAGTACATTATATCTGAGTGTAATTAGTTGTTGTCAACGACAAACACTGACTCATATTCCACAGAAACTTCTGCCCAAAGTAAGAGCAATCACAAATTGAGAGCATGCTTAATGTTACAAAACAATGCATGTAAGGTGGGATAACTTTTGTGATTTAAAAATTGTCTGTATTATAAAAAAAAGGTCATCAGGACGACCCCTCATATTGGTCAAAGTTAGATCAACAGTATTAACAAATATGGGAATGTGGATCTAAATTTATTTAGATTTCCCTCTGATAGTGTACGTATTAAATGTATCCAGCTGTTGTAATAACAGCACCTTTACGAGAAGAGGTGTTAGCATAACAATCTCACATTACAAAATGACATACCTGGTGTTATGACTTTAGATTAGTTTCATGAATATTGATTATAGATTTATTTTGGCATCTATTTATGTTTTATTTGGAAAAAGAAATCTACTTTGCATTATTTCCTGTGATTGTGTTGGCAGAGTGAGCGGAGAGGACCTGAAGGAGAACTCTCTCATCCCACTGTACTATGTCAAGTACCAGAACGTGCAGAACATCTCCGTGAGTTACTATCATGCACAGTAGCGGTCGCCATATCCATTCCACTATTTGGAACGTTCATTTACTCAATATAGGATTGTTGTATAAAATATGCAAATTGTCTATATGCACATTTTGATTATTATTGTTGGTATTTAACACAGCTTGACACGTTATCACAATGTTGTGTAGATACATGTTTTAGCATGTTTTTTTTGCTCATCTGCATTTATAAACTGTTTATTTTCTGTCACAATTTTGTTTGACAATTAGAGTAAGAATTTAACAGAACAGAACACAATGAAGTGAATATTACCTCTGACTTTGTTATTCCAATGTTTACCACCTTAACTCTAGATGCTAGCTTCATCCATATCTATATGTGTATAAATGTCAAAGATGATTCCTAGCTGTGCCTCTTATGAATAAAACCTCATCAGAAAGTCAATTTCTCCCCAAAGTTGAAAGATATTAGAGGTTATCTTTATGGAGAGTCCCAAAGATGTGCTTTTTGGTAAGATATGTGCTTGTTCATCTTAATTCTTTGACCTAATGAAGTATTTGTAAACCCTTTTAGAAGAGGGAGGTTTATGAGTGAGCTGTGGGCTCACTGATGCATTGTTCCCCCTTGTGTTGTATGTATATATATATATATAGGTATAAAGATGAAGGGGTCTCACGTGAAGTAAATGTAGATTTGAAAATAAAATACTTCAGACGACACTTGCTGTAGATATAATTTTAATGATGACTGGATGCAAGTCGAAATGCGACGCATCCAGTCATCATTAAAATGATATCTACAGCAAGTGTCGTCTGAAGTATTTTATTTTCAAATATATATATATATATATATATATATGTGTGTTGTGTGTTGTGTGCAGATCTTTGTGAAGGACAACCAGAGTGGAGCAGAGACGACCCAGATCGACTACCTCGGGCTCATAGGCAGTCCTGTACAGGCAACCAACATGTCCGACTTCAAGCGAGTACGTCTCACATAGCACAACACATTCAACTTAAGTCTCACAATATTGATTACACGCAAAGCTTTCACAGTCTTCTTACTGATTGTCATGAAGGCAAACTAGTTACTTGCAGTACTTTTGAAGGCAACCCCATCCATAAACTTTGTTCACATGTTTGCGATATCATCTGTCTGTCGACCCGTCTGTCTCATCATTTAGTTTCTAGACAAGAACTTGAGATCAGTGAAGTATGTCAGTATAAGTGTGTAGTTGTGCCTTTTGGAAATTTCATCTTCTTGAGGATTTTTTTTATTGGTCGTTTCAACAGAAACGTTACTTAGTTTTCAAGAAAAAAAATACCCTGTGACACCAAGCTCGATGAAACTTTGTATGTGAAACAGTCGGTATGTGTAAAGATGCCTTTCAGACTTTAAACTTCAATACAATTTTATGTCTGGTGGTTTCCTTGGCAACCAACCTAAGAATTTCATTTCCGGAGCATAACTCGAAAACTGGATAACCCAGTTTAACGATAATTTGTATTTGAGTTAGATGTGCCGTTATGGTTTCAACATCATGGGATTATTATTTTTGGGCTTTTCGATGGAAGCATAACTTAGAATTTGTTAATCGTGCAGAAAAAAAACAAACTGGTACGACCTAGTTCAATGAAAGATTTATGATGTCATCTTTGGATGACTCTTGTTTAGCTAAGACTGAGGTATCATGTTAAGAAAACTGTTAGGTTTAGAACCTGAGAATTGACATGACAAGTTTCTATTGCAGTTCTGATTGTATTTATCTGTTTGTATTGTATTTCAGGTTGCAGGAAAAAAGGGTGAGAGTCACTGACAGAGGGAGAGCGGGAGGAGGTTAAGTGTAACTGTGCCGCCAGTATGTGTCTGGTTTGAACTGAACTGAACTCTTCAACATTGGCATGTCCTGTGACAAGGAAAGGGACATTGTGCTACATCTCATACTCTTGCGGGCTGTTTATTTCAACATATTCACATTAACATTGAAAGATCTATTTCCATCTTAAGTATATAATACATCTTTTTCATTTCCATGAATTGTTGACACAAGGTTGTAAATATGGCCAAACAAGACAATTTTTACTGAGTCTGTATTTGTCAGGGGTGCAACATGTCTGTTTTGTTCCTTGTCAATTATTCCTATAACTTTCCAACATAACCCAAGCACCAACATTATCTTCCTTATTCCTCAAGTCTTGTTGCCATGACAGCAATAAGATATGAAAGGAAATCTCGGGAGGTCAACACGACCTGAAAGTTTGATACCCAGTGATAATGATGTCGGTTGAATAAAGTTATTTTTAAGGTTTTATCTTGATGGTGTTATTTGCCACTCTTTTAAAGATACTTTTGATAGAGGAAAAACCATCTTCACCAATACTGAAGGGAACACTCTGGGAGGAGATTTCATTTTGGTCTTAGTTGTAGATGTTAGATGAAGAAATGGAGAAATAATTCATCATAACGTTCAATACATTCCAACCAATACCTAGTAGTTGTCAATGACGTAACCCTTTGTGGCAACAGAGATATAAATGATGGAGTATAATTCCTTCAAAAATTGGTGTGGTGTTTAAAACTAAAACCTATTTCAAAATCAACAACAAGCTTCACATGAAGGTACAAAATGAAACCAAAGACATCCTCTTGATTCTGACCCAAATCTAGGAAGATGAGATGACATGGAGTTTTTCAATTACATTGCGGCTGGTAGTATTATTGCAAAGAGAAAGCCTGCAACACTATTGTGGTTATGCGTTGTGGTAAAACCTGCGAGCATCGGCTGGAACTAGCCAACCATGGGTGGTACTGCACTCAAATTCAGTGTAGCATTGCACCCAAACCTGACTGCGTGTACAACAGTTCTCTACTGCAGAGCCACTGGCAGGATTTGAACCCTAGACCTCTTGATCCACAGCTGAACTTGCCATCCCACCCACTAGTCTAGGAAAAGACATGATAAACCATATGTGACATGCAGTGCTTTGAGTGTACTTAATGTGTGGAATTCAGTGTGTTTAACTACTACTAAACATTTGTATAGCGCCAATATCCAGCTCAGAGAGTGCTGCTCAAAGGCGCTTTAAGTACACATTTTGATAATAAAGTGAATGCTTTTGGAGATTTCGCACTGAAACATTCAAGACTTGACAATGACCATACAGATGTATAGAAATAGATTAACCAAAACCCTAAAGCAATCTTTTCTTAAAACTAAGGACAATATATTGCAACAGTTCATGGAGTGGATTGATATTTATAATGTTTGAAATATGTGTTCAGGAAAGCAGGGTTCTTATGGGGCATGGAAAATAAATAATTATGATTCAACACCTTGAAAAGTTTGGAAAATGAGCATATATTTAAGAAGTCATCGTAAAATAATTTAGGACTTCAAGCATCCTTAAGTTTTGCATATTTACAAAATTTCCATGCCATGTACCTAGTCGTTTTCAAATTTCATTTTTCCAACCAATAATAAAGCTATTCATCTGAATCATTTCAAATATTGCTCCTTTCTTCTAATATACTTAGAGGGCTAAAGTGCCTGAGGTTTTGACAAATTTTCTGTTTTTTCAGTCCTCCAGTTAGGCAGCTTATTTGCATATTTTACGCACTGGGAGTATACAGACATTTTCTTTGAAACCCAAAAGAATTGAATAGCTTGCATAGCGTACGCAGCAAGTTGTAAGCACTAACATACTTCAACATACAATTGTACTGAACTCAGTGTTAGGGAATGTTTACTAGTTTGAAGTTCATTAACTTCTATTCATTGCTTTTAAAAGGGCAGTAGCACATATTTTGATAATTCTGTATTTTTAAAGTTTCCCTGATTCCCTGTAAGTTAATGATAAATGTATTATTTTGATAGTGTCAAATATTTCATATCAATCGTCCATAGTCTGAGGACAAAGTATGAAGATACACCTAAAATCCATGGGCGGCCATTTTGTGTAAGTCACTACTAAGAAAAGGTAATCACATGGCTAACATTACATTATATATATGAATTATTACTGCTCCATTTAGTTTAAATGCATTGTCTTTCAATTGCCGACTCAACGTAAATGCGCTTCAATTTTGATGGAAATACGATTTAATCATAAAATAAATAGAAAATTTGACTTATCTTGACACATACCATGTTTATCTCATCTCGTGAAGCAGAAAAGTTTTATATTATCACTAGTGTCAAGAAAAGACAGATATCCTCTAAATCTTATTTCTCATATTAAATACAAAATCGTCCAAAATCAGGGGAGTACAATTTTACTATTTACACCCCTTGGGCGGTTATATCCCTTCTTTTTTCAATTGGTTTTACACATAACTACCTTCTTATAGGTGTTTACCCTTTATACCCCTTGGGAAGTTATTGCCTTTATTGTCCCCCGCCGCAACGCGGAACGGGGGGCTATGAATTCAGCGGTGTATGTCCGTCCGTATGTACGTCCGGATTCTTGTTAACGCGGTATCTCATGAACCATTTCACTCAGTCTTCAAATTTGATGTCAGTCTACATGACGGGAATACGCAGACAGTTGATAATGGTGACCTTGACCTTATTTTCAAGGTCATTACGGCACTTTGACCTCATGTGAAGCTCTTGTTAACGCAATATCACATGAACCATTTCACTCAAGAGTCTTTAAATTTTGCGTCACTCTACATGACCGAATTATACAGACACGAAATGATTATTGTGACCTTTAGCATTTATTCAAGGTCACTATGGCACTTCAACCATTTTTTAAACTCTTGTTAATGTGACATCTCATTAAAGGTTACACATTTTCAAATCACCACAGATCTTATAATGACTGAAATATCTGCTAGCACACATTCGATAACTATATCTACTTTATATTATTCATTTGATATGTATAGAGAGCATGCTGTCTACCAAATTAAACTCAAAACTGAATTCAGTATAAACGGCGGGGGACATTGCCATGTTAGTGGCAAACGCTTGTTTTAGTTGAATGTTATATGCTGTGAGCTCCATCCGGGTAGGTTGGTTATCTCATAACCACCTTGGTTGGTTTTAAGATTTTAAGGACTTGTAAAACTTGGATTTTTAATCAAACAAGAAAGTATAGATTTATGAACAACGAAAGTGGGATTCGAACCAGGGACCCATATGTTGTCAAGCAGCGCTCTTACCTGTTGAGCTACCTAGGATCCATGCCAGTAGATGTAAATTTTTGTGTCATGTTTGGTTTTTTATTTTCCCCTAAAATATATATTAATATTGCAATAAAATACTTTTTAATGTAAGGAATCAAGTTTTTAGTTCAAAACCCCTAGGCAGTGGATATTGTAAGTAGTCTAAAATAGTATTCTTATCAAAACATATCAAATGGATCACTAAAACGTTTTTCAATTATTTGTATGTAAACCAATTTAGTTTGAACATAGTTTTTATTGTAAGAAATCAAGCGTTTATTTCTTAAACCCTAATCTGAGGGTATTTTAAATATTTTTTCTTATCAAGACATGATAAACCCTCAAATGATATCAGTAAAACGTTTTTAAATTAATTTTATATAAACAAATTATGTTGTAACCATTGCAGGAGTCTTCCGGGTGAGTAAGTCAAATAATAACCCGTTTGCCTCGTGTTATGGCAGTGTTTGAAATAAGCTAAAAATGTTGCCAGCCCAAAATTGGTATTGTGTAAATTATAATGGTTAAATTTAAGGAAAAGCTCAAAAAGTTACCAGTCCCGACCAAAGGTAACCAGTACCAGTCTGTCGGACGGGCCTTATTTCATACACTGGTTATGGAAATAACCTCTGCTCGGGCTACGCCCCTCGGTACCGGGTTATTATTTACTACTTACACTATCAAAATCAATCAAAACAGTTAATACCCAATAGGTCAAAATATTATCTGGAGCGCTGTTTTTCACTTACCAGTAGTCATTGTCCAAGATCAGAATTTGATCGCTTGCAGAAAACTAATTATCTTATTCTTTATAGTCATTGTATGGGTTGGACCTTTTCTGACCAATTGCAGAAAAAAACATTCCATTTATTCTTTTCCATTCTCTTATTTGTTAGGGGCGTCAAATGCTGTGTAAGAAACATCTTCTAATGGAATGTCTAAGATGAGGGAGTCAGTTGCATTTCTAGCTCATCAGGCCCCAAACTTGCAAGTTGGGACCTGATGAGCTAGAAATGCAATGACTTGTAATTCGGTAACTAACAACAGATGACTTCGTGAAGCATTTCTGTGCTGTTACCGCCCTTCAAACGATATTTCCTGGGTAAGCAAATACTTCATAATGCTGACAAAATATCATTTTATCATGCATTTATTAAGACATTTCTTCAGGTAGGAACATATTATATCATCATATACAACATTCACTGTCATATAAGTGAGCATGTACTGCAAAGACTCATACACAACTATATTCAAAAACTGAAATACATTTGGCACACAAAATGGTCTATGCTCTTTTTACTCTTTACAGGAAAAGGGTAATATTTAATAACATTTTGTTTACTTTCAAAATTAATTGTTATTAGCATGGATGCAAGTGTAACAGCAGAGAAATATTTGAACATTTGCTGCCACTGATCATTGTTAGTTTTTAACTAAATCAGTGTTTATTACAATGTCAATGCTAGTAATGTGTTCTTTGAAAGTCATGGTAATTAAGCCTAAATGTCTTTAATTAATAGTTCTTTACCTCCCTATGAAAAGTCTCAATTTCAAACAGTTATTGTTTAGTGTCGCTATTGTTGGGTAGGAAGTTATTCTACCAGTCTCACACCAACCAAGCTCCCAGTTACATGTCTGAACTACTTCAGCCCTATGTTCCGGTCAGATCCCTCAGATCTGAATCGCAAAATCTCTTCACAATCCCTAAGGTCAAAACTGTTCTTTATGCACTCTGCAGGTTTGCTTTTCGAGCTGCTACAGAGTGGAATAGACTTCCAGAGGAAATAAAACAATCCCCATCACTGGACTCCTTCAAGTCAAGAGTGAAGACGCACCTGTTCCAACACGCCTTCAACTTGAGCGCCTAGAGCATACAGACTGTGTGAAAACGGCGCTATATAAATAGACTATTATTATTATTATTATATCAAATCTGATTATCAGACAGATATTGACAAAATTCAAGATGTATTGCAGAGCTTAACTGTCAATGTTGGAACCTCTGTGCCTTTATTGTCATTTAATCCTCACTAGTCAAGGAGTATGTACACAAAGTTTCAGGTTTCTAGGCCTTAATTATGCTTCTGGGGAAGAAGTAAAAAATAGAGGCATTGGCTCTGTAGCTCATCAGGCATCATATCAATTTTGCTTTATACAGGCCAGATGAGCTAAAAATGAAACTGATGTTACATATTGCAAGAAAACCTATTAAAAAAATTACAAAACAAATGTAACGATTTCGGAATAAATTTCCTTACCCAAATGATTTATTATTATTCAACACTTTCTAGATCGCCAATATCAGACAGTGAAAAAAGTCCGCACTAAATATCCAAGGAGAAATAAATTTGCCATAGACTGTCATCTAATGGAGAACAAGATGTGTTTGTGAAACACGAATGCCCCCGGATGCATCCTGCTCGCTGTGTCAAGGTCAAGGTCACAAAGTCAAATGTCATGGTGTCATCTGAAAGGTCTCATCACAAAGAATCCATATGTCAAGTATCAAAGACCTAGCTCTGACCAATCAAAAGTAATGACCAAGGTCCAAGTTTTTATGGACAAACGGACAGACAGACGAACAGACAGACAGGTGAAAAACAATATACCCCCGGAATCTCCGATTCGGGGGCATAAAAATAGGTTTTTAAGATTGTGACCCCTGTGACCCTATTTGGGGTTTTGGGTCACGAAATCTACAATTTATAATCCCCATTGGCCAAGGAGTCTGCACATATAATTTCAGCTCTCTAGACCTTTTGGAACTTGAGAAGAAGATGAAAATAGTTTTTTAAGGTTGTGACCCCTGTGATCCTATTTGGGGTCACAGGGTCACCAAAGTTACAAATTAAAATCCCCATTGTCCAAGGAGTCTGCACATATCAATATTAACTCTCTACTCCTTTTGGAACTGGAGAAGAAGATGAGAATTGGTTTTTAAGGTTGTGACCCCTGTGACCCTATTTGGGGTCACAGGGTCACGAAATCTACATTTAAGAATCCCTATTGGCCAAGGATTCTGCACATATCATTTTTAACTCTCTTGTCCTTTTAGAACTTGAGAAGAAGATGAAAATAGGTTTTAAGGTTGTGACCCCTGTGACCCTATTTGGGGTCAGTGGGTCACAAAATCTACAATTTAGAATCCCCATTAGCCAAGGAGTCTGCACATATCATGTTTAACTCTCTAGTCCTTTTAGAACTGGATAAGAAGATGAAAATAGGTTTTTAGGTTGTGACCCCTGTGACCCTATTTGGGGTCACAGGGTCACCAAAGTTACAAATTAGAATCCCCATTGTCCAAGGAGTCTGCACATATCATTTTTAACTCTCTACTCCTTTTGGAACTGGAGAAGAAGATGAGAGTTGGTTTTTAAGGTTGTGACCCCTGTGACCCTATTTGGGGTCATGGGGTCACGAAATCTAAAATTAAGAATCCCTATTGGCCAAGGAGTCTGCACATATCACTTTTAACTGTCGAGTCCTTTTAGAACTGGAAAAGAAGATGAAAATAGGTTTTTTAGGTTGTGACCCCTGTGACCCTATTTGGGGTCAGTGGGTCACCAAAGTTACAAATTAGAATCCCCATTGGCCAAGGAGTCTGCACATATCATTTTTAACTCTCTAGTCCTTTTAGAACTGGAGAAGAAGATGAAAATAGGTTTTTAAAGTTGTGACCCCTGTGACCCTATTTGGGGTCAGAGGGTCACCAAAGTTACAAATTAGAATCTCCATATGCTAAGGTACCTGTACACAAAATTTCAGCTCTCTAATGTGTATGGTTCATGAGGAGAATTCGAAAGTGTCAAAAGTTTACGGACGGACGACGGACGGACGACGGACGACGGGCCATGCCATAAGCCCATCTGGACTTTCAGTCCTGATGAGCTAAAAATGTACAAAGTTTACAGACGGATGGATTGACGCCAGACATCATGCCATGCCATTAGCCCTTACAGGCCAGATGAGCTAAAACCCTATTTTTTAACTTCTTCTCCAGTTCCAAAAGGTCCAGAGAGCTGAAAAGTTGTCTGTAGACTCCTTGGCCAATGGGGATGCTATATGGTAGATTTCATGACCCCAAATAGAATCCCAGGGGTCAAAACCTTAAAAACCTATTTTCATCTTCTCCAGTTCCAAAAGGTCTAGAAAAGTTGAAAAGTCGACTTCTTGGCCAATGAAGTTTCTAAATTGTAGATTTGGTTACCCCATGACCCCAAATGGGGTCACAGGGGTCAAAACTTTAATAGCCTTATGAAACGTATCTGCTTGTTGATGCAAGGACTGAAGATTCAAAACACAAGTTTGATAGTTTATTCATTAAAACATATTATAACTAGATTAGCGTTCGCGGGACACCGCAAAAGCAGAGCAGCCCCGAAACTTGAGGTTTCGCCTTACCCTGTTCCGCCTTCTACAAGCCTCAGCATGTTGGGCATTTTGACACTCAAGGTCACACAATCAATGAATACATTTCATTGAATATAACATTAATGTAACTAATTAAAGTGTTAAAAGTAAAAATAATCCATTTTCTCAATATATGTTGACCTTGCTGTGACCTTGACCTTTGACCTTGAAAGTGAACATGTCATTGTAATTCCCCAGAGGTGTAAACACTTACACATGTTCATGAGTTCTGAAAAGCTTAATGGGATTAAGTTATATCCAAATTAGTTGCACATTGCAATAACACAAATCTCATGACCTTGACCTTTGACCTTCAAGGTTACACAATCAATGAACACTTCATTGAGTATAACAATAATCTAATGATTAAAAGTGTTCATTGTTAAAATAAAGCATTTTCGCAAAACCATTCTAAAGTAGTGACCTTGCTGTGACCTTGACCTTGGACAAATTGTAGCGAAAACCTTTTCAAATTTGTTTACTCAGTAACTCTTACAAGGAAGATACATACTAAGTTAGAGCTTCATAGCACAAAAACTGTTCAAGTTATCTCGTTTACAAGGAATTTTTTAGTGATTTTATAGTTCGTGACCTTGACCTTTGACCTTGAAAGTGAACATGTCATTATAATTCCCCAGAGGTGTAGACACTTACACATGTTCATGAGTTCTGAAAAGCTTAATGGGATTAAGTTGTATCTAAATTAGTTGCACATTGCAATAACACAAATCTCATGACCTTGACCTTTGACCTTCAAGGTTACACAATCAATGAACACTTTTCATTGAGGATAACAATCATCTATTGATTAAAAGTGTTCATTGTTAAAATAAAGCATTTTCGCAAAACCATGCTTACGTCATGACCTTGCTGTGACCTTGACCTTTGACGGATTGTAGTCAAAACCTTTTCAAAAAATTTTACTTTTCCAAGGATGATATATACCAAGTTAGAGCTTCATAGCACAAAAACTGTTCAAGTTATCGCGTTTACAAGGAATTCTTAGAGTGAATACATATCTCGTGACCTTGACCTTTGACCTTGAAAGTGAACATGTCAAAATCGTTCCCCCGAGGTATGAGTAGTAAGGTATGAATAAGAGTTCTGGAAAGCTTAGTGGAAAAAAGTTATAGTTAGTAGTACGAGTGCGGCGGCGGCGGCGACGGCGGCGGCGGCGATGGAAACTTCACAAAAACTGATAGCAGCCCCGTCCTTAGACGGGGCTGCTAATGACATTAAGAATGCTAAAAAACTTGTCATGGTTGAATGGAGAAAAATCTGCAGGGTTTTACATAGTCACTTAAATTGAGAGTCCTGGGGACTTGGAGTAAATGTTTTACTTTGTTTCATACTTGATAAAAAGGTTGATAAAGATTTGCCTATAATGGGACCAGGTTATTGGATAATTTTTAATACCATCTTGACATGAACATCATACTGAAATGGGTTTTCATTGAAAGATTAGATATTTGTATCAGAATAATACCGAGTCACAGAGGACCCACATGATTATATTTTGGGGGTCCTCCTGACAAGACATTTTCTGCGTCAAGTACTCAGGAAAGTTGAGTCCTGTAAAATCCTGCTACTGAGTTTTTTAATTTTCATGGTTGAATGTAAATTCGATACCGTTTAAGTTACATGTATGACATCAACAGGTATCGAATTTACATTTGACCACGAAACTTTTAAATAAAAGTACCGAGGGTACAGAAGCTCACCTTAAAATGAATGATGTGATAAAACGGTTTAATTATACATGTATAACCATCTTTTACATAATTTATTATGGCTGCCATCATGATTCTTATATCTTTTAAAATACTAGTCTTCTGTTGGAAACGACTAGAGCTTGAACAAACATTAATACACAAATGATATAATCATGATTAGTTAACAAGCAGTAGGTTTTTGTATAACTTTTTTGTATATTTAATTATCTATGGCTGAATTGGTGACCATCTTGTACTTTTTAATCTTCAAAATGCTACTTTTATGTGGGCATCCATATTAATTTCATTATGATATCTTGATTGGTTTAGGTGTATCCATTTAAATGTCATTCAATACTTACAGGATGGTGGCCACTTACATTTGTTCTGTAGTGAATCATTAATATGATTTCAATCAGTAATTACAGGATGGTGGCCACTTACATTTGTTTTGTAGTGAATCATTACTATGATTTCAGTCAGTAATTACAGGATGGTGGCCACTTACATGTGTTTTGTAGTGAATCATTACTATGATTTCAAGATTATTTCACTGATTTCACAAGTGACCATGAGATGTCTTTCATTAAAGTATCAATTTATTTAATACTCATACAGTACTATAATGGTGAACATTTTCACATTGTCAAATCAACAGAGAGATATGACACATCAAAATTTCTTACTTTTCTTACTAAACCCTTTTCGATTTTCATCTGCATATTTATTCTACATCAACTTATCATGTAGATTGCTAAACACAAAGCTTATTGTAGACAAGTTTTGTGTAAGTTGTTATTCTTAGAAAGAACATATCACTGTCATGAATACAAGTCCATAAGTTTTATTGCATACACATGGGCCATGGCCATATAGCATAATGTTCTACCATATCAATTGGGTCAGGTTGATTATGCAACAGGCTAGCAGCTGACGCTGTGATGCTAGCATCCAGTATTGGGATGTGTATTAGACCGCATAGTGGAATATCTGAACTCTGGTTGACCCCTTATGTGTGGTATTTAAAGGAATATAAGGGAGATACCATTGTTTAAAATTTAACATGGTTAATGTGATCTGGTTTTTGCAGCTAGTTGCCATAAAGATTTTAAACAAATTAATCAATTATGTTTGTCTTTCATCTTAATTTTTTTTAGAAACACTGAAAAATATAGAACAACTTGCACGACAATCTTAAATATTCTATATTCAAGATAATATTATGATTAGTAAGTTCAAATTAGAGAATGTATATGGTGCCAGTGATCACTTGATGAAAGCTTAAAATTTAATAATAATGATATGTCATCTGCAACTGAAAAGTCAATATGGCTGCTATTGCGGCCATCTTGGATTCTCAAAAGTGAAACGTCTACCTTTCTGTGCGGAATCACCATAGGTATAACATACTACAATTTTAGAATGATATCTATATTGGTTTGGAAGGGGTTGTCTTTTTTATGAAATCTAATTGAAAATTCAATATGGCTGCCATGGCGGCCATATTGGATTCTCAGAACTGAAATGTCTACCTTTCTGTGCTGAATCACCATGGTTATAACATACTACACTTTCAGAATGATACCTAGATTGGTTTAGGAAGAGTAGTCTTTTTCATGAAATCTAATTGAAAATTCAATATGGCTGCCATGGCGGCCATCTTGAATTCTCAAAACTGAAACGTCTACCTTTCTGTGCGAAATCACCATGGGTATAACATACTAAAATTTCAGAATGATATCTGTATTTGTTTAGAAGGAGTAGTCTTTTTCATGAAATCTAATTGAAAATTCAATATGGTTGTCATGGCGGCCATCTTGGATTCTCAAAACTGAAACGTCTACCTTTCTGTGAGGAATCACCATGGGTATAACATACTACAATTTCAGAATGATATCTGAATTTGTTTAGGAGTAGTTTTTTTCGTGAAAGTTTACGGACTGACGGACAGACGGACGGACGGACGGACAGACAGACAGACGGACGACGGACGAAGCGCCATGACATAAGCTCACATTTACTTCGTAAAGGTGAGCTAAAAATAGAGCCATGGGCTCTGTAGCTAATCAGGCTTTACATTTGATTTCGCTATTGGGTGTGGCCAATGTGGTGCCCCCTTACTTGGGGCCATGGGGCCACCAAAGCTACAATTTATAATCCTCACTAGATAAGGAGTTTGTACACAAAGTTTCAGCTTTCTAGGCCTTCTGCTTCTGGAGAAGAAGATGAAAATAGGTTTTTAGGGCATGGTCCCTTAGGCCCTTCTTAGGGGCCACAGGGTCACCAAAGCTACAATTTATAATCCTCACTAGTCAAGGAATCTGTACACTAAGTTTTAGCTCTCTAGGCCTTATGCTTCTGGAGAAAAAGCTAAAAATTTCAGCTCTCTTGGGCTTCTGCTTCTGGAGAAGAAGATGAAAATAAGTTTTAAGGACATGGCCCCCGTGGCCCTAAATTGGGGTCACAGGGTCACCAAAGTTACAAATTAGAATCCCCATACGCCAAGGTGCCTGTACATAAAATTTCAGCTCTCTGGGGCTTCTGCTTCTGGAGAAGAAGATGAAAATAAGTTTTAAGGGTGTGTCCCCTGTGGCCCTTAATTGGGGTCACAGGGTCACCAAAGTTACAAATCAGAATCCCCACATGCCAAGGTACCTGTACACACAATTTCAGCTCTTTAGTGTATATGGTTTATGAGGAGAAGTCGAAAGTGTCAAAAGTTTACCGACGATGGACGGACGGACGCCGGGCCATGCCATAAGCCCATCTTGCCTTTCAGTCCTGATGAGCTAAAAACACAAAAAGTTTATCTCCTTACTGATATCTACTTTGTCAATAATGTAAAGGTTAGTATCTAAATGATTTATCATCCAAAACTGTGTTTCACAGGAGATATCGCTTTGACAGATTTTGAACAATGCCCTGTCAGCAGAAGAGACATGACATGACATCACAAACGTTTTGCATCATCAGAAATGATGTCACAATGCTATGACGTCATTAACACCATGACGTCTCAATGCTATGACATCCCTGGTTTAGGAGTTGGAGGGCTGTGCAGTGTTCAAAGTTGTAAATTTTTTCATGCTGATGTGATGAAAAATTATTTTGGATGATAAATAGAATCTCACCCACGTGTCTTCTGATATCAAATATATCGACACTCGTTGATAAAAGTAATATATGCTCGGCAAGCCTCGGATATTTGTTACTTTTATCAACTTGTGTTGATATATTTGATATCAGAAGACACTTGGGTGAGATTCTCTATATCTTGGTCAAAAACCACTATCTCCAGTGCTTGATGTTGATTACAAGTTAAACCATGTTTGCTTTGTTTGATTTTATTTGAAATATTGGAACATTCATCTGAATAACTATATTATATTTTGGTATCCCTAATGATTTTTAAGGCCTAATTTTGACTTTTCTTATAGATACTGAATGTGCATCTTAAGTATCAATATATTGGTTATTAGCAGCCCCGTTTAAGGACGGGGCTGCTTTCAGTATTTGTGAAGTTTCCGCCGCTGCCTCGTCCGCCGCGCTCATAGTAATGGCTATAACTTTCTCTACTAAGCTTTCCAGAACTTGTATTTATAACTTACTACTTATACCTCGGGGGAACGATTTTGACATGTTCACTTTCAAGGTCAAAGGTCAAGAGCTATAAAATCACAAAAAGATTCCTTGTAAACGCGATAACTTGAACAGTTTTTGTGCTATGAAGCTCTAACTTGGTATGTATCATCCTTGGAAGAGTAAAAAATGTTGGAAAGGTTTTCGCTACAATCTGTCCAAGGTCAAGGTCACAGCAAGGTCACTACTTTAGCATGGTTTTGCGAAAATGCTTTATTTTAACAATGAACACTTTTAATCAAAAGATTATTGTTATACTCAACGAAAAGTGTTCATTGATTGTAACCTTGAAGGTCAAAGGTCATGAGATTTGTGTTATTGCAATGTGCAACTAATTTGGATATAACCTAAGCTTTTCAGAACTCATGAACATTTATAAGTGTCTACACCTCTGGGGAATTACAATGACATGTTCACTTTCAAGGTCAAAGGTCAAGATCACCAGCTATTAAATCACTAAAACAATTCCTTGTAAACGCGACAAGTTTAGATTTTGTATATATTATCTCTTGAGAAGTACAAAATTTTGAAACGGTTTTGGTTACGAGCTGTTAAAGTAAGGTCAACCAACATATATTGAGGAAATGGATTATTTTAACATTTAACACTTTATTTCGTTTTGATCATATAATAAAAGTACCGAGGGTACAGAAGCTCACCTTAAAATGAATGATGTGGTAATATGGTTTAATTTTGTAACCATCTTTTATATGATAATTAGATAGTTAAACGAGACTTACCTTGGGAAGTTGAAGTTTGACTGTAGTTCTATCAGCTAATCTTTAGTAATGGAGGGATTACATGAGATTGCAATGCGCATGCGCCAGTCAGACTTTAAAGTTATAGTTCGAGTGTGTATCAGAACCCAAGATTATGTAATACCGTTTTTTGGGTGGGATTTACTTATGGGAGGGCATGTAATCCCTCCATTACTAAAGATTAGCTGATAGAACTACAGTCAAACTTCAACTTCCCAAGGTAAGTCTCGTTTAACTATCTAATTCTATCAGCTAATCTCGTAATGTTCGAGATTCCATGAGATTTTAAAGCCTGATACACACTCGACATATCCAGAGTCACCTTTGGGTTCCATCATAGCAAAACAAGAACATGTTTATGAAACCAAAGTTTAATTATTTCAAGCATGTTGTAAGGCACTTAGATGTATATGTCAAATCTGGAACATTTCAGAGTTACTGTGTCAACACAGCATAGGCAAAGTGGGCACTCGTCTCAATGAGAGGTTTTTGATAAAACCTTGCAAATGTCTTGTGCGAGGTCCAGTCCGCTTTATCCAGTATGTCCGCAACTGGTACACATGCCTTAGAGGCAGCAGACGTTGAAGCTGCTCTAACACTATGAGGTTTAAACACACTGACATCAATACCCGATCTAGATAAACCAGCCTTGATCCATCTGGACACTGTATCCCTACACACTGGTTGGTGTGGTCTAATGTAGGCTATCAAGAGTTTGGTAACAGTTCCTCTTAGATTCATAGTTCTCTTGATATAAGCTCTCAGAGTCGTTACCACACATAAACACTTGTCATGAGGATATGTCCTAAGAGTCATTGGTTTAGGCAGTCGACCAGGACGTGACTGTTTCAAAAGTTGGTCAAACTGAAAAGTGTATTCTGTCTTTGCAGAATTATGATGCATGTTTGATAAATCTAATAAATGAATTGTCTGTCCTCTCTGGGCTGTGACTAGAGAAAGTAATAAAACAAGTTTGATTGACAAATATTTCAAAGAAAGAAACTTGTGTGGAAAAAGTTTTCCAATGAACGATAACACAGATTTCACACTCCATATCTCAGAGTAACGTGGTTTTGGTGGTTTCAACTGAAAAATACCTTTCAGAAATCTACAGACCACTGGGTGGGATCCACATGGCTGATTATCCAAGAACACAAATGTAGACAGAGCACATCTTGCTGTGTGTATAGAATTATAACCCAGGTTCATGTTCATTAAATGCACAAAGAAATCCAACACCTGTCCTAGATGCGGTCGATAAAAATCAATCTGTCTTTCACGACAAAACAACTTCCACTTCCGGACGTAAGAAGCATACTGTTTCCTTGTTGTCTTACGCCAGGAACTGATGATAACACTGGTTGCCTCAGCAGAAATTCCTCTGTCCGAGTAGGATTTCCTGATAGTCGGAAGGCTGTCAGGTTCAGCCGTCTGGTCAGCAAGTGCGGTCTCCCGTCTGGGGAAGTTACCAACTTCGGAATTTTCTCCAACAGGACTGGCCTACAACAAATGAGATTAATTAGTTGTGAAAACCAAGATTGTGTAGGCCATAAAGGCGCTATTACTAGAGCCTCAACTTGATCTGTCATGATTTTCTTTAAGCATTTAGACAGTAGGCAAAATGGGGGAAAACAGTAACACAATTCCCCAGTCCACAACAAATTAAAAGCATCTATAGCCTCAGCTTCTGGTTCTGGCTTCCAACTTACAAACCGAGGAAGCTTTTTGTTCAATCTAGATGCAAACATGTCAATAGATGGCAAAAATTTAAAATATTCTGTTAAAGATTGAAAAACTGACATGTCTAGAGACCATTCGGTTCTGTCAGAAAACTTTCGAGAGGCTTTATCTGCTTCAACATTGTCTACTCCTGGCACATGAGATATAGTTAACCAAATATCTCTGTCTCTGCACCACAACCAAATTTGTTTTGTGAGGTCATTACAAACTTGAGATTTTGATCCTCCCATAGCTTGCAAATACACAACAGCAGTTGTGTTGTCACAAAAAACGTGAATGTTTTTGTTAAGGAAAGATTCGGTTAACGAAAATGCCTGCAAAGAGAGATAAATGGCCTTCAGTTCAAGAACATTAATGTGAAGTTCTTTTTCTTGATGTGACCAGCGACCACCTATAGACTGACCATTCATATGTCCGCCCCAGCCATCAAGGCTAGCATCAGTATTCATCTGAAAATCTGTAGTTCTATCATTTTTCATGGATTTTTCTGATCTTAAAATATTTTGTTTCCACCAATAGATTTCCTCCTTAGCTTTCTCTGACATTATCATCACTGCATCAAAGTTGCCATAATTGACCTTAAGAGCTTTCGATTTTTCACTTTCCAACTGTCTATAGAACAGTGGACCAAATGGAACAGCATGAAAACTAGATACAATGAGTCCTAAAAGTTGAGCAACTGATCGTATTGTATGCTCCTTCTTAGCTAGTAAGGCATTACACTTATCCAAAAGCACATGTCCTTTATCATCAGGTAATGAGACTGTCATGTTTTCAGAGTCCACATAAAACCCAAGAAACTTAATTCTTGTAGATGGAATCAGGACTGACTTTTCCAAATTAATAGAGAAACCTAATGACTTGAAAACTTTTGTCATGTATGTCAGAGAGGTACTACATGCTTCACTTGTCTGTCCTTGAACAAACGAGTCATCAATATACCCGAGACAAGAATGACCTACACATCTAAAATGTGCATATACTGGTTTGAGAATCTTTGTAAATACACGAGGTGCAGAAGCTAAGCCGTTCGGCATGCATGTAAATTGGTACAGGGTACCCTTCCATCTAAACCTGAGATACTTCCTGTGAGAAGCATGTACACTGACTGAGTAGTATGCATCAGATAGATCAACTGATCCCATAAATACATTTTGAGAGATCATAGTTTGAACATTTTGAAAACTTTCCATTTTGAAATGGTGATATTGAACATATTCATTTAGTTTCTTTAAGTTCAGTATGAGTCTGTATTTTCCATTGCTCTTTTTCCTAATAAAAATGTTGGACACAAACTGTCCTTCACTATAATTTGTCTGTTCAATCACATTTTGTGATAAAAGATCTTGAACCTTCTCACTAATGATTTCACTCTCTTCATAATTACATCTTATTTCATGTGGTTCAGTTATTTGTTTCGGTTTTTCGGTGAATTCAATATGAAAACCTTTTGCAGTGTCTAAATTGAAAGGGTCAGATGTAAGTTTCTGCCACTCATGTATACACAAAGATATAGCACCAGCAATGAAACCATTGTTATCAGAGAATAAATGATACTGACCTACCTGGCCGTTGCTTGTAGCCGGGTCAGATGCACTCACTTCCTCCCCCCCCCCCCCCCCTCGTCTTTCGGAGGTCGGCTTGTTCCAGTTCCCGCGACCTCTGCCGCCTAAAAAATTTCCATAGTGGTCGTATAGGGGCAACATTGCTCTTCCAAGACCTCGACCTCTGCTCCGAAAGCGGAATCCAGTGTGGTATGGATTGAATCTGCGAAAGCGAGAGGGAAAACCACGCCCCCTACCAGTGATGGGGCCTGTCACTTTGTTACCCAGCCGGGTTGCCATAGAAATGTCCTGTAGACTTTTAGAAATGTCATCTCCAAAGAGAAATTCCGAACTGACAGCAGCACCTGGAGCACACATAGCTTTGTATTCCTCAATCAGATGAGGCCTTATCAGTTCTTTCCGTCTCAGATTCATGTTTCGGTTACTGTAAGCTGACAATGTCAGAGAGTCACTCAAGTTCGAAACTATTTGTGTAAACAAATCATCCGGAATTTCCTGCTTTTTTGTGGAAAGAATGTTCAGAGTAGCCACCACTGATGTCGTAGATTTGATAAGTCCATTTTGGGCCTTCTGCATTCTCACGTCCATCGAACGAGTGTCTGGCGAAAGTGTATTCCAAATTAGTTTGTTGACATGTGGCGTGTTCCAAGTCGGGACAATTTTCCGGTCTTTTGATGTCTTTTATCTTCTGAATAACTTCAGTATCATCAAAGTTCGAGTCAAACATTCTCTTGACAAGGCCTGCCAGTTTAGGGTTTATTTTGTCTCCATCTTCGCATGGCAATGGAAGATTTTCTTTTATCAGATCTATCACACAGTCTGCACCGGAAATATTCCCTGTCTCGTCAGCATGCGCAGATGGCATATCCGTTTCATTCGTCGGTTTCAACAATTCGTTAGCGACGAAATTCATTTGATCTGGGACACTTGTATCCTTTGAACGAGAAAAATAGAGCCATTGGCTCTGTAGCTCATCAGGCTTCATCATCAATTATGCTGAAGAGTGTGGCCAATGTGATTCCCCCTTTGTAGAAGCCACAGGGTCACCAATCATAAAATTAAATATATAGGCGACAAGTTTCAGTTTTCTAGACCTTATACTTCAGGAAAAGAATGAAAATAGATTTGAAGGAAGTTCCTGTTGCCTTTATTAGGGGCAACAGGGTCACCAATGCTACAATTCATCATCCTCACTAGTCAAGGAGTCTGTACACAAAGTTTCAGCTTTCTAGGCCTTATGCTTCTGGAGAAGAAGATGAAAATAGGTTTTTAGGGTGTTGCCCCTGTGGCCTTTATTAGGGGTCACAGGGCCACCAAAGCTACAATTTATAATCTTCACTGGATAAGGAGTCTGTACACAAAGTTTCAGCTTTCTAGGTCTTATGGTTCTGGAGAAGAAGATGAAAATAGGTTTTTAGGGTGTGGCCCCTGTGGCCCTTATTAGGGGTCACAGGGCCACCAAAGCTACAATTTATAATCCTCACTCTTCAAAGAGGCTATACACAAAGTATCAGCTTTCTAGGCCTCATGGTTCTGGAGAAAAAGATGAAAATAGGCTTTTAGGGAGTGGCCCCTGTGGCCCTTATTAGGGGTCACAGGGCCACCAAAGCAACAATTTATAATCTTCACTGGTCAAGGAGTCTGTACACAAAGTTTCAGCTTTCTAGGCCTTATGGTTCTGGAGGAGAAGATGAAAATAGGTTTTTAGGGTGTGGCCCCTGTGGCCCTTATTAGGGGTCACAGGGCCACCAAAGCTACAATTTATAATCCTCACTCTTCAAAGAGGCTTTACACAAAGTATCAGCTTTCTAGGCCTCATGGTTCTGGAGAAGAAGATGAAAATAGGCTTTTAGGGTGTGGCCCCTGTGGCCCTTATTAGGGGTCACAGGGCCACCAAAGTTACAATTTATAATCTTCACTGGATAAGGAGTCTGTACACAAAGTTTCAGCTTTCTAGGTCTTATGGTTCTGGAGAAGAAGATGAAAATAGGTTTTTAGGGTGTGGCCCCTGTGGCCCTTATTAGGGGTCACAGGGCCACCAAAGCTACAATTTATAATCCTCATTCTTCAAAGAGGCTATACACAAAGTATCAGCTTTCTAGGCCTCATGGTTCTGGAGAAGAAGATGAAAATAGTTATTAAGGGTTTGGCCCCTGTGACATTATCAGGGCCACAGGGCCACTAAAGCTCCATTTTATAATTCTCACTAGTCTAGGAGTCTGTAGACAAAGTTTCAGCATTCTAGGCCTAATGATTCTGGAGAAGATGAAAAAAGTTTTAAGGGCGTGGCTTCGGCTACCACAGCTAAAATTTAAAATCCTCACTAATCAAGGAGTCTATACAAGATGTTTCAGCTTTCTAGGCCTTATGGTTCTGGAGAAGAAGTCGAAATTCCACAAAGTTTACGGATGAATCGACGGACACCATGCCATAAGCTAATTTGAAAGACAAAGGAATCAACATAAATCCAACATCATGCTTGCAGTGTAAGATTTTGCATGTCATGTCTGTGTCAGTGATGCAAAGTTCTTGATCCAATAAGTGTACGAAGTACTAATCTCAGACTAACATTCAGTCCTCGAAAAATCAACAGGGAACTTGAATTCCTATTCCACACAAAAAAGGCCATTGGCTCTGCAGCTCATCAGGCTTTATATTTAATTTTGCTTCAGGGGCTGACCAATGTGGTTCCCCTCTTTTTAAGACCCACAGGGTAACCTATTCTGAATAAGGTATGTAGGCGATGTGATCATATCTGTTATCAAATCAGAAATGGAAATTGCTCAACATTCAAACAAAATAGAGCCATGGGCTCTGTAGCTCATCAGACTATTTAATGAAATAGGTTTTTAAGGTTTAGACCCCTGTGACTCAATTTGGGGTCATGGGGTAACCAAATCTACAATTTAGAATCTTCATTGGCCAAAGAGTCTACACACAACTTTTCAGCTCTCTAGACCTTTTGAAACTGGAGAAGAAGATGAAAATAGGTTTTCAAAGTTTTGACCCCTGTGACCCTATTTGGGGGCAAGGGGCCAAGAAATCTACAATTTAGAATCCTCATTGGGCAATGAGTCTACACACAACTTTTGAGCTCTCTAGACCTTTTGGAACTTGAGAAGAAGATGAAAATAGGGTTTGAAGGTTTTGATCCCTGTGACCCAATTTGGGGTCATGGAGTCACGAAATCTACAATTTAGAATCCCCATTGGCCAAGGAGTCTACACACAACTTTTGAGCTCTCTAGACCTTTTGAAACTGGAGAAGAAGATGAAAATAGGTTTTTAAAGTTTTGACCCCTGTGACCCCATTTGGGGTCATGGAGTCACGAAATCTACAATTTAGAATCCCCATTGGCCAAGGAGTCTATTCACAACTTTTCAACTCTCTAGACCTTTTGGAACTTGAGAAGAAGATGAAAATAGGTTTTTAAAGTTTTCACCCCTGTGACCCCATTTGGGGTCATGGGGTCACCAAATTTACTATTTAGAATCCCCATTGGCCAAGGAGTCTGCACATCAAATATCAGATCTCTAGAGTCATTGGTTCTGGAGAAGAAGTCGAAAATGTGAAAAGATTACGGATGGACGGATGGACAGACGGACACCATGCCATGCCATAAGCCCATCGGGTCTTTCAGACCCGATGAGCTAAAAATGTAAAAGGTTGTAACGAACCAACCCTACATTGAGTAAGAAGGCTACCATATCCGCAATTGATAATTTAGGGTATCAAGATGTTCACCAAGCACTGTTTAGGGGCCATACAGTGCAGTCACCAAAACTAAATATATGCATGGTCTCCGAGATGAAAATGAAAAATTTCCAAAAATATTGTGGGACTAATTAGCAGGAGCCAATACAGAATTGTCCAGTTTTGACCATATACTGTTACGCCAGTAACATCCATATTGTCACTGTACTAAACCAATTAACACTTGATGCAATAGATTTTCCTTTGACCTGGGATTCAAGAAATTTTTTGTCAATTTGTGAGATTTTAACGATGACATCACATCTCCATCAAAGATGCTCATTATTACTGGACTAGGTTTACTTAGACTGGGTTTGTACAGAACTTCAAAACCTTCATTCAAGACTATTTTCACACGTTTTCAAGGTTTTCCTTGGTAAAACGAAGGCCAATAATACAAGCAATCCAATGAAAACAAGTGTTTGCCACTAATGTGGCAATGTCCCCCGCCGCTTTGATATGGCGATAGAATTGTCACGTTTCAAAATGGTCAAAGTGCTGTTGTGACCTTGAAAATAAGGTCACGGTCACATAAAGTGACTGGTGTCTGCGTAAATCCCCAATGTAGTCTCAAACCAAACTTGAAGACATTTGGTGCAGTGGTTTATGAGATATCAAGTAAAGAGTTTCAAAAGTGGCCAAAGTGGTGTCCTAGAAATTGAGGCCTAGGTCACCCAAAGTGACTTGTGTCTGTGTAATCCCTCAATGTAGGTTGTGACCAAATTTGAGGACATTTCATGAATTGGTTATTAAGACATAAGATGTTTCAAAAGTGTTCAAGGAACTGTGTTGACCTTGAAAATTAAGGTCAAGGTCATCCAAAGTATTTGGTATCTGCCTAGTCCCACAATGTAGGCTGTGACTAAATTTGAAGACATTTTGTAAAAATAGAGCCATTGGCTCTGTAGCTCATCAGGCATCATATCAAGTTTGCTTTATACAGGCAAGATGAGCTAAAAATGAAACTGATGTTACCTATTGCAAGAAAACCTATTATTATTCAACACTTTCTAGATCGCCAATATCAGACAGTGAAAGAAGTCCACACTAAAATATCCAAGGAGAAATAAATTTGCCATAGACTGTCATCTAATGGAGAAAAATAGGTTTTTAAGATTGTGACCCTTGTGACCCTATTTGGGGTCATGGGGTCACGCAATCTACAATTTAGAATCCCCATTGGCCAAGGAGTCTGCACATATAATTTCAGCTCTCTAGACCTTTTGGAACTTGAGAAGAAGATAAAAATAGTTTTTTAAGGTTGTGACCCCTGTGACCCTATTTTGGGTCACATGGTCAACAAAGTTACAAATTAGAATCCCCATTGTCCAAGGAGTCTGCACATATCCTTTTTAACTCTCTACTCCTTTTGGAACTGGAGAAGAAAATGAGAATTGGTTTTTAAGGTTGTGACCCCTGTGACCCTATTTGGGGTCATGGGGTCACGAAATCTACAATTTAGAATCCCCAATGGCCAAGGAGTCTGCACATATCGTTTTTAACTCTCTAGTCCTTTTAGAACTGGAGAAGAAGATGAAAATATGTTTTTAAGGTTGTGACCCCTGTGACCCTATTTGGGGTCACAGGGTCACCAAAGTTACAAAATAGAATCTCCATTGTCCAAGGAGTCTGCACATATCCTTTTTAACTCTTTACTCCTTTTGGAACTGGAGAAGAAGGTGAAAATAGGTATTTAAGGTTGTGACCCCTGTGACCCTATTTGGGATCACAGGGTCACCAAAGTTACAAATTAGAATCCCCATTGGCCAAGGAGTCTGCACATATCATTTTTAACTCTCTAGTCCTTTTAGAACTGGAAAAGAAGATGAAAATAGGTTTTTAAGGTTGTGACCCCTGTGACCCTATTTGGGGTCACAGGTTCACCAAAGTTACAAATTAGAATCCCCATTGTCCAAGGAGTCTGCACATATCATTTTCAACTCTATAGTCATTTTGGAACTGGAGAAGAAGATGAAAATAGGTTTTTAAGGTTGTGACCCCTGTGACCCTATTTGGGGTCATGGGGTCACGAAATCTACAATTTAGAATCCCCAATGGCCAAGGAGTCTGCACATATCGTTTTTAACTCTCTAGTCCTTTTAGAACTGGAGAAGAAGATGAAAATAGGTTTTTAAGGTTGTGACCCCTGTGACCCTATTTGGGGTCATGGGGTCACAAAATCTACAATATAGAATCCCCATTGGCCAAGGAGTCTGCACATATCGTTTTTAACTCTCTAGTCCTTTTAGAACTGGAGAAGAAGATGAAAATAGGTTTTTAAAGTTGTGACCCCTGTGACCCTATTTGGGGTCACAGGGTCACCAAAGTTACAAATTAGAATCTCCATTGTCCAAGGAGTCTGCACATATCACTTTCAACTCTCTAGTCCTTTTAGAACTGGAGAAGAAGATGAAAATAGGTTTTTAAGGTTGTGACCCCTGTGATCCTATTTGGGGTCATGGGGTCACGAAATCTACAATATAGAATCCCCATTGGCCAAGGAGTCTGCACATATCGTTTTTAACTCTCTAGTCCTTTTAGAACTGGAGAAGAAGATGAAAATAGGTTTTTAAGGTTGTGACCCCTGTGACCCTATTTGGGGTCATGGGGTCACGAAATCTACAAATTAGAATCCCCATTGGCCAAGGAGTCTGCACATATCGTTTTTAACTCTCTAGTCCTTTTAGAACTGGAGAAGAAGATGAAAATAGGTTTTTAAGGTTGTGACCCCTGTGACCCTATTTGGGGTCATGGGGTCACGAAATCTACAATATAGAATCCCCATTGGCCAAGGAGTCTGCACATATCGTTTTTAACTCTCTAGTCCTTTTAGAACTGGAGAAGAAGATGAAAATAGGTTTTTAAAGTTGTGACCCCTGTGACCCTATTTGGGGTCACAGGGTCACCAAAGTTACAAATTAGAATCTCCATTGTCCAAGGAGTCTGCACATATCACTTTCAACTCTCTAGTCCTTTTAGAACTGGAGAAGAAGATGAAAATAGGTTTTTAAGGTTGTGACCCCTGTGATCCTATTTGGGGTCATGGGGTCACGAAATCTACAATATAGAATCCCCATTGGCCAAGGAGTCTGCACATATCGTTTTTAACTCTCTAGTCCTCTTAGAACTGGAGAAGAAGATGAAAATAGGTATTTAAGGTTGTGACCCCTGTGACCCTATTTGGGGTCACAGGGTCACCAAAGTTACAAATTAGAATCTCCATTGTCCAAGGAGTCTGCACATATAATTTTTAACTCTCTACTCCTTTTGGAACTGGAGAAGAAGATGAAAATAGGTTTTTAAAGTTGTGACCCCTGTGACCCTATTTGGGGTCACAGGGTCACCAAAGTTACAAATTAGAATCTCCATATGCTAAGGTACTTGTACACAAAATTTCAGCTCTCTTATGTGTATGGTTCATGAGGAGAAGTCGAAAGTGTCAAAAGTTTACGGACGGACGGACGACGGACGACGGACGGACGACGGACGACGGACGACGGACGGACGCCGGACGACGGGCCATGCCATAAGCCCATCTGGACTTTCAGTCCTGATGAGCTAAAAAGGCATTTGGCTTGGTTCAATATAATCCTCAGGATCATAATCAAATTCTTGATAGTCCTGGAATTGACCCGCATCATGTGGGAAGTCATCGAGTCGCTGCTCGAATTTTGACATTCGATCTTCCATGTCGCCTCGCATTTTGCGAAGTTCTTCAATGACCATGGAATTAGACGTTTCGTCTGCTTTACTGCTTGTACTCGGTTTTTGAGAGGAACTTTTCCCCGATTTTTTACTGCTTTTGGTGGGCTTAGTACCCCCAGATATTTCCTCACTGTCTTTGCGAGGGCTTGTCAATCATGGCCTGCTTGACTCTGAACCACGCACGTGGTGATAATTATTTTGATCAAATTAATGTAGGCCTGGACCTAATTATTATGAAAATAGTCAATTAAAGTGTAACTATACACTATGAAACGTAATTGTACGTTTGTATTGTTCAATTATGAACAAATATTTCTTGAAATTGAGAAACGAGTATTGTGAGGAATTATCCACACGTCTGACTTCGCTGAAAGCGTCGCTTGCACTGACTGGCGCATGCGCATTGCAATCTCATGGAATCTCGAACATTACGAGATTAGCTGATAGAATTGATTATGGCTGCCATCATGTTTTTAAGGAGAGTGTAGCAATTTGTGTATTTGGAGAAGCATAGTGTGCTGAGCATGTAAACCTGAACTCTGGCTAAGCCCTTATGTGTAGTATTTAAAGACTTGACTGGAGAGAACATGCATTGTTAGCTTATGTCCTAAATTTAGTTTGTGTCAAGAAGAACTTCTGTTAGATAAAGAAATGGTACAAATATGAGTAAAACACAGGAACTGGAACCTGATGCAAAATAACTCTTTCCACATCAACTTATCATGTAGATTGCTAAACACAACGTTTATTGTTGACAAGTTTTGTGTAAGTTGTTATTCTTAGAAAGAACATATCACTGTCATGAGAATACAAGTCTAATTTCCATAACTCTAATTGCATACACTGTAGGAATTTAAAGTTTCTTCGTGTATATTTTACGTGTGCCTCACGCAACTTAAGTTTTTTGCTGATTCGGAAGTTAAGTCAAGGGAGATAACTCTAAATCACTGCGGCAAGGCCTTTGTTTTTTATGCTGCGAGCATATTGTCGTCTGCTGCGGTAGACATCACTTTAAACACATTTTGTGAGGAATAATGGGCCAGAAAATTTGTAAGCATTGTTTTCCATTTGTTTTGTAACTATTTCAAGTAATTTTTGGATGTTATAAATTTTGACGGTAAATCTTCACTCTGTAAATCTCACCTCGAAGTACACGTGGTTTGGTGTCACCTATTTTCGTGGTATGATAAATCAATTGGTTTCATACATCAATTTAGCACATTGTTTGTTAATATTTGAAAGTTTTAAAGTAATTGTTAAGCTATTGAGATAGTTTATCATTCATAGAAGGCTCTCATTCTGCATATTTCACTAAATAATGTTTTTATTTTCTTTGTACAGCTTGAACCTGTTCAAGACTACTTGGATAAATTCAGAAGTGTTCAGAACTGTCCAGACCTGTTCATACTTTACATACAAGTTCACTACCTCAAACTACTATTTTGATCATCTACAATAATCTACTGTATTGAACTGCCTTATATAATTACAACTCATGTATCAAATCAACTGCTTCTGAAAACCTGTATCTCCAATATCAACAAACAGAATAAACTTGAGTTCAAGATTACGTCGCCCAGTATTTTATTCCCACATAAAGTTCAAGAAATTTTAAGAAAACAACAAACATGGCATTTATAAGTGAATGTAAAGATAAACAGAACTTTGAAAACACAGAGAACATTGAACTGATATCTGAACTGAGGAGAGAGAGAGGGGGAATAGCTGCATATTTCTCACGGCTCGGGAATACAATAAGACAAATGATACAGGAGGGAGACAGAAGTGTCGCCTCGTTAGAAGAAGAACTAGAACTGATGAAAGAGACATTAGACAGAATTGTGGTAAAATCTATTCAGTTAAAGGAACTTCTTTCCCATGACAAAGTTGAATATAAGCAAGTAGATGACTATTATGAAGCAATCAAAGACAGGTACAATAAATTAGCATCAGAGATAGGGGATTTGAGGGATAAGAAATGTCAAGCAATTAAGCCTGAGGATTCGGCAAGTCAGGTCAGTGTCAAGTCATCAGCTTCACGTCTGAAGATGGCAGAGGCCAAGACCGCCGCACTCCGCTTGAGATCTGAAGCCCTAAAGAAACAACAGGAGATTAAATTGCAGATGTTTGAGCTTCAACTACAAGAAGAAGCACTGGCGCTAGAAACTGAAGTTGCTACCGCTGCAGTAGAGACCGACGCCTTAAGTGACCAAGGGGGTAAAGAGCAAAACTTAAAGCTGTCTAAATCCCTTTTAAATCCCAAGGCTGAAGAGTTTGAGATGAACACCAGTAATCTCTCAAGTCAACAGACAAGGAAGGAGAAGGAAATTAAGCAGGAAACTAAAGCACCACCAATATGTGAGGGCAACAGGGATGAACAGATCCTCAACATGATCCATCTACCTGAAGCGGACTTGATGAAGTTCGACGGGGATCCACTCAAGTACTGGATCTTCACCCGCTGGTTTGACAACAGCATTGGATCAACTAGCATAAGTGACAGTTCCAAACTCACAAGACTTCTTCAGTATTGTAGTGGCAAAGCACTCTCAGTCATAAAGTGTTGTGCTGTGATGAACCCAGACTATGGTTATGAAGAAGCTCGAAGAATTCTTCATGATCGCTTTGGCAACCAGTTTGTTATCTCCCGCACATGGATTCAGAGGGTCACTGAGGGACCAGTACTGAGGTACGGAGACAACGTAGCCTTGCAACAGTATGCAGACTCAGTGAAGAGTTGCATAGTGACATTGTCTGCTATGGGGAGACTCACAGAGGTTGATAGCCAAGACAGGATAAAGAAAATGACAGAAAGGCTCCCAGTTGGTCTGCAGAAAAGATGGAGAAATCAAGCAGTCGGTCACCTAAGAGTAAACGGCTATTACCCTGACATAAATGAGATTGCACGGTTCATTGAAATGGCTGCTGATGAAGCCAATGACCCGGTCTTTGGGAATATCCGATACGAAAACAGAGAAAGACAACCCAGAGGAAATGGTAAGATGGGAACAGCCTTTCAAACCATTACACAGAACAGATATCCTAAGCCTGCCTGCAAAGTATGCTCAGGGGATCATGCAATCTATATGTGTAACACCTTCAGGCAAATGCACTCCGATGCTAGACTAAGGTTCATGAAAGATAATAAATTGTGCTTCAATTGTTTTGAGTCAAATCACTTATCTTACGAGTGTACCAGGGAAAGCAAGTGTCGAGTTGAAGGATGCAACAGGAGACATTCAACGCTATTACATCATGCCTTACAGGCATTCAAGAAGAAGATTTTTGGCCCGCCAGTCGATCATGAAGTCAAGAAAAACAGGAAATCAACAAAGCGAGGCCAATACCTTCTCAACTCACAATGATTCTTCAGTTCAAGACGTCAATGGGGCCGGTGCATCAAGAGTGGCATTACCGGTTGTCCCGTTAAAGATAAAGAAGAATGGTAAGGAAGCCGTGACTACCTATGCCTTCCTAGATAGCGGCAGTACAAACTCACTCTGCTCCCAAGAATTGTTCGACCAACTTGGCCTCCAGGGAACGAGGACATCCCTATCCATAACTACCTTGACAAGTGAAAACCGCCAAGCGGAAACTACCTGCACATCAATCGAAGTCAGTGACGTGGACGGAAGGAACCAACTGAGACTGCCCTACGTTTATGTCATACCAAACATCCCGGTTCCAGAGACGAACAAGGTGACGCAGCGTGATGTTGATAACTGGCCACATATGCAAGACGTCCATCTGCCAAAGCTTGATGACGCAAAAATCTCACTCCTCATAGGACAAGACAACCCCGGCATAATAGCACCTCTTGACGTAAGAAAGGGAAAGGTTAATGAACCCTATGCTGTACTAACACCGTTTGAATGGACACTTAACGGACCACTTGAAAGCGGGAAACAAGGCACAGTTGTCTCAAACTTCATCCAAACTGATGAACATCTCACAGATTGCCTAGAGAGACTATGGAAGTTAGATTCCCGCGGTGTTCACACAGACAACAGTAACAATCTATCTAGACAGGACAAACAAGTTCTTCACCTCTGGAAAGATACGGCTAAGATCAGTGAAGGACACTATACCCTGCTGATACCATTTAAAACTGAAGAACCAAACATGCCAAACAACTACTCTGCAGCCAAGTCTAGGCTTGAATCATTAGGAAGGAAGCTTGAAAGAACCCAGAAACTTCACAACAGCTATTCACAGGGAATTCAGGACCTTCTTGAAAAGGGTTATGCTGAGAAGGTTGACAACAGTGACATAAATACAACTAAACCTGTTTGGTATTTACCTCACCACGCAGTGACAAGCGACAAGAAACCAGATAAAGTAAGAATAGTGTTTGACTGTTCAGCTAAATACGGAGGAACAAGTCTCAACCAAGAAGTCCTGTAGGGACCTGATCTCATGAACAAGCTAATCGGGGTACTTCAACGATTCCGAGAAGGACAAGTTGCAGTAATGGGGGATATCGAAGCGATGTTCCACCAGGTGAAGGTTGAACAGGATCATCGTGATGTATTGAGGTTCCTATGGTGGCCAGGAGGTGACTTATCTCTTAAACCAGAGGTATGAAGGATGACTGTGCATCTCTTTGGAGGCATATGGAGTCCGAGTTGCGCAAATTATGCTCTTCAACGCACCGCCTCGGACAATGCCGCAGATTTTGATGAAGAGACCGTAAGAACTGTATCAGACAATTTTTACGTTGACGATTGCCTCAAATCTACAACGTCTGAGGAAAGGGCCATCCATATGGTGAACGAGACTACAGAACTACTAAAACGAGGAGGGTTTAACATCACAAAGTGGACAAGTAACCGACGCAAGGTTGTAGAGTCAATACCAAATTAAAAGAGAGCCAAAGATCTTAAGAATATTGACTTCGACAGCAATATCCTCCCACAAGAAAGAGCACTTGGTGTAGAATGGGACACCGAAACAGATGAATTTGGATTTATTGTGAGACCTAAAAGGAAGCCGATGACCCGCAGAGGACTGATCAGCATCATAAGTTCGGTGTATGACCCATTCGCAGTTGCATGCCCAGTCATCTTGAAGGCTAAGAGACTATTTCAACATGAATGTAGGTTGAAGAAAGACTGGAAGATTCACTTGAACCTGACAATGTTAAAAGGTTCATGGACTGGCTCCATGATCTCTCTGAGATAGAGTTTGAGAATTCCAAGGTGTCTTTTTCCTACAGATTTCGGTGAAGTTGTCAAGTGTGAGTTGCATCACTTCTCGGACGCATCACTTAATGGCTATGGAGCCGTCTCCTACCTCAGAGCAGTTAACAGGGAGGGAATAACACATTGCTCATTCTTGATGGCCAAGGCAAGACTACCACCAATGAAAGAAATCACCATCCCCAGGCTCGAACTTTCAGCTGTGAAACTTAATGACACACTCCTGCGGGAACTGAACTTGAAAGTTAACAGCTCTACCTTTTGGACGGACAGTATGATTGTCCTTCAATACATTAAGAGTGAGAAACTGCGGTTTCAGACCTTTGTTGGAAACAGTTAGTTACATTCAAGAATCTACTTCGCCATCAGATTGGCGATATGTGAAAACTGATATGAATCCAGGGGATCACGCCTCTCGTGGTTTGGACGCTAGAGAGATCATCAACTGCAGACAGTGGCTAAATGGACCAGAATTCCTGTGGAGGGATGAAAGCAAATGGCCAACCACACCTGAAGTGTTCAACATCGACAAATCAAATCTAGAAGTAAGAAAAAGCAAGGTTTTCTTCTCTGACAATGAAGTAAGGGAAAATGCAACTAACAGGCTCTTTAATAGGTATTCATCCTGGACCATACTAAAAAGGAGTGTTTGTTGGATTCTGAGACTGAAGGAGTGCCTTCTACAGAGAATCAGAGGTTCAAAACAGAAACAGGAGAGGACTAGACCTATAACCCCTCTGTCAGTTGATGAATTGAGGGCTGCTGAATTGGAAATTGTCAAATACCTTCAAAATGCACACTTCTCATCAGAATTCAAAGAATTAAAGAATGGGCAATCAGTCAAGAAGTCAAGTCCTTTACACAAGTTGGAACCAGTGATGAATTCCAAGGGGATTCTATGTGTCCGAGGCAGACTCTCTAACGCCCCGATAACTGAACAAGCAATACATCCGATGACACTTCCAAAACATCAACATGTCAATCAACTGATCGCTCGTTACTCTCATGAAAACCTAGGTCACTCTGGTACTGAGCATGTGTTATCACACATTCGACAAAGATTCTGGATTGTTGGAACTAGAGTTTTGCTGAAATCCATATTCAGAAAATGTGTTCATTGTCGGAGAATGCAGAGTGCAAAGACAGTTCAGCAAATGGCGGAATTGCCTATCGACAGAGTTACACTGTATGGACAGCCATTCACTTACACCGGTGTCGACTGTTTTGGGCCATTTGAAGTGAAGAGGGCAAGAAGTATCGTCAAGCGTTATGGATGTATCTTCACATGCTTAACTACAAGGGCGGTCCATATTGAAAAACTTGACACGATGAGTACGGATTCCTTCATTGGGGCCCTTCGACGATTTGTGAGCCGCAGAGGCAAATCGGACAAAATAAGGTCTGATAATGGGTCTAATTTCAAAGGAGCTTGTAGGGAGCTGAAAGAAACTATACAAGCTTGGAACTTGAAACAAATTGACACCTTTCTCTGTCAGAAAGACATTAATTGGGAGTTTAACCCTCCTACGGCATCTCACATGGGCGGCGTGTGGGAGCGCCAGATACGGACTGTGCGCAAAGTGCTAAATGGACTGTTAGGTAAAGAAAAGGGACTGTCTGATGAGTGTCTGCACACACTCTTCTGTGAGGGAGAAGTAATAGTCAACAGCCGACCAATCACTGTTGTGTCGGACAATGTGCGGGATGCTGAGGCCCTCACACCTAACCACCTGCTACTGCTGCGACAAAGTGAGTCTACGCCTCCCGGTGACTTTCATCCTCAAGATGCGTATAGACAGAGATGGAAACATGTGCAGTTCCTGTCCGATGTTTTCTGGAAACGTTGGATCCGGGAATAAGTTTGTTAATATTTTTGACAGGTTTTTTTTTGTCTGTTAGGGAATTCCTAATATTTTTTGGTAAATGTTTGTTAATTTTGAGAAAATTACTGCACATTTATGGGGCCGGTATGTAGGAATTTAAAGCTTCTTTGTGTATATTTTATGTGCGCCTCACGCAACTTACGTTTTTTGCTGATTCGGAAGTTAAGTCAAGGGAGATAACTCTAAATCACTGCGGTGAGGCCTTTGTTTTTTATGCTGCGAGCATATTGTCGTCTGCTGCGGTAGACATCACTTTAAACACATTTTGTGAGGAATAATGGGCCAGAAAATTTGTAAGCATTGTTTTCCATTTGTTTTGTAACTATTTCAAGTAATTTTTGGATGTTATTATAAATTTTGACGGTAAATCTTCACTCTGTAAACCTCACTTTGAGTACACGTGGTTTGGTGTCACCTATTTTCGTGGTATTATAAATCAATTGGTTTCATACATCAATTTAGCACATTGTTTGTTAATATTTGAAAGTTTTAAAGTAATTGTTAAGCTATTGAGATAGTTTATCATTCATAGAAGGCTTTCATTCTGCATATTTCACTAAATAATGTTTTTATTTTCTTTGTACAGCTTGAACCTGTTCAAGACTACTTGGATAAATTCAGAAGTGTTCAGAACTGTCCAGACCTGTTCATACTTTACATACAAGTTCACTACCTCAAACTACTATTTTGATCATCTACAATAATCTACTGTATTGAACTGCCTTATATAATTACAACTCATGTATCAAATCAACTGTTTCTGAAAACCTGTATCTCCAATATCAACAAACAGAATAAACTGGAGTTCAGGATAACGTCGCCCAGTATTTTATTCCCACATACACATGGCCATAGAGCATAATGCTCTACCATATCAATTGGGTCAGGTTGATTATGCAACAGACTAGCAGCTGACACTGTGATCAGGGAAAAAAGTTCACCTATTCCATCCGAAAGCCAGCTGGGTACCTAAAATATTTTTTTCAGGAGCCCAGAATAAAAACCAGGAGCCCAATCAATTCTCGGCTTTAAGTAAATACAAACATGAATTGAATAATTTTTCAATTGTTTAATTTAAACTATTTAAAAAAGGCCAACCAAAGTGACATAACATGAAAAAAGCTAAGATTATTCTCAATAAATATTGACCAAATTGACAAGATTATTGAAAAGGGAACCGAGGTCACTCTTTCTTACTTTCGTTTTCAAGTGGCAGTCGTGTTTACGATGCCATTATTTTGATTTTTGAAATGACGACGTAGATTGTTGAATCTCTTAGAATATTGTACTCTCATAAAATAAATCTTATAATATCATTCGCCACCTGGGCTACTGGAATTTGGATGTTAGGGGCCCAACTGGATTTTTAATGGCCATGGGCGACTGGGCCCCTGTAAACTTTCTTCCCTGGTGATGCTAGCAGCCTGTATTGGGATGTGTATTAGAAAAGCATAGTGGACTCAACAGAAATATCTGAACTCTGGTTGACCCCTTATGTGTGGTATTTAAAGGAATATAAGGGAGATACCATTGTTTAAATTTGACATGATGTTTAATGTGATCTGGTTTTTGCAGCTAGTTGCCATAAAGATTTTAAACAAATTAATTAATTATGTTTGTCTTTCATCTTAATTTATTTTTGAAACACTTAAAAATATAGAACAACTTGCACGACAATCTTAAATATTCCATACTCAAGATAATATTATGATTAGTAAGTTAAAACTAGAGAATTTATATGGTGCCAGTGATCACTTGATGAAAGCTTAAAATTAGATAATAATGATGTGTCATCTGCAGCTGAAAAGACAATATGGCTGCTATTGCAGCCATCATGGATTCTCAAAACTGAAACGTCTACCTTTCTGTGCGGAATCACTATAGGTATAACATACTACAATTTAAAAATGATATCTAGATTGGTTTAGGAGAAGTAGTCCTTTTCGTGAAATCTAATTGAAAATTCAATATGGCTGCCATGGCGGCCATATTGGAGTCTCAAAACTAAAACGTCTACCTTTCTGTGCGGAATCACCATAGTTATAACAGACTACAAATTCAGAATGAAATCTAGATTGGTTTAGGAAGAGTAGTCTTTTTCATGAAATCTAATTGAAAATTCAATATGGCTGCCAGGCTTTTCAGCTGCAGATGACACATCAAAACTGAAACGTCTACCTTTCTGTGAGGAATCACCATGGGTATAACATACTACAATTTCAGAATGATATCTGAATTCCTTTAGGAGGAGTAGTCTTTTTAGTGAAAGTTTACGGACGGACGGAAGGACAGATAGACGGACGACGGTAAGAAGCGCCATGACAAGCTCACATTTACTTCGTAAAGGTGAGCTAAAAATAGGTTTTAAGGGTGTGGCCCCTGTGTCCCTAATTAGGGGTCATGGGGCCACCACAGCTACAATTAATAATCCTCACTATTCAAGGAATCTGTACACAAAGTTTCAACTTTCTAGGCCTCATGGTTCTGGAGAAGATGAAAATAGGTTTTAAGGGTGTGGCCCCTGTGGCCCTTATTAGGGGTCACAGGGCCACCAAAGCTACAATTTATAGTCATCACTAGCCAAGGAGTCTGTACACAAAGTTTCAACTTTCTAGGCCTTATGGTTCTGGAGAAGAAGTCGAAATTCCACAAAGTTTACGGACGGATGGATGGACGGACGGACGCCGGACACCATGCCATGCCATAAGCCCATCGGGCCTTACAGGCCAGATGAGCTAAAAATAGAGCCATTGGCTCTGTAGCTCATCAGGCATCATATCAAGTTTGCTTTATACAGGCCAGATGAGCTAAAAATGAAACTGATGTTACCTATTGCAAGAAAACCTATAAAAAAAATTACAAAACAAATGTAACGATTTCGGAATAAATTTCCTTACCCAAATGATTTATTATTATTCAACACTTTCTAGATCGCCAATATCAGACAATGAAAGAAGTCCACACTAAAATATCCAAGGAGAAATATATTTGCCATAGACTGTCACTGTCATCTAATGGAGAAAAATAGGTGTTTAAGATTGTGACCCCTGTGACCCTATTTGGGGTCATGGGTCACGAAACCTACAAATTAGAATCCCCATTGGCCAAGGAGTATACATGCAGTCTTTCAGCTCAATAGACCTTTAGGAGCTAAAGATGATGATGAAAATAAGTTTTTAAGGTTGTGACCCCTGTGACCTTATTTGGGGTCTTGGGGTCACAAAATCTACAATTTAGAATCCCCATTGGCCAAGGAGTCTGCACATATAATTTCAGCTCTCTAGACCTTTTGGAACTTGAGAAGAAGATTAAAATAGTTTTTTAAGGTTGTGACCCCTGTGACCCTATTTGGGGTCACAGGGTCACCAAAGTTACAAATTAGAATCCCCATTGTCCAAGGAGTCTGCACATATCATTTTTAACTATCTATTCCTTTTGGAACTGGAGAAGATGAGAATTGATTTTTAAGGTTGTGACCCTATTTGGGGTCATGGGGTCACGAAATCTACAATTAAGAATCCCCATTGGCCAAGGAGTCTGCACATGTCATTTTTAACTCTCTAGTCCTTTTAGAACTGGAGAAGATGAAAATAGGTTTTTAAGGTTGTGACCCGTGACCCTATTTGGGGTCACAGGGTCACCAAAGTTACAAATTAGAACCTCCATATGCTAAGGTACCTGTACACAAAATATCAGCTCTCTTATGTGTATGGTTCATGAGGAGAAGTTGAAAGTGTCAAAAGTTTACGGACGGACGGACGACGGGCCATGCCATAAGCCCATCTGGACTTTCAGTCCTGATGAGCTAAAAAGTAAGAGTTAATAATTTTACATTGTTATCTGTGTCACACCTTCCTCGGATTATGTATCTCAGTATCAAATCTGATCAACATATCATGATAAGTTAAGGACTTGTAACAGTTTTCTAACAGAGTCAACATTTTTTGCCAAAAAAGGGCAAAATTTAAAACAAAAAAAGTTCAAAATTGTTCTTCATGACACACCTTCATATTATTATGTATCTCCATATAAAATATTGATCAAAATGTGATGATTAGTTTAGAAGTTGTGAGCCGGACAGGACTGTAACAGTTTTCTTTCTCTTAATTTATCACTTTTTCTCCAAAATCCTTATATTTCATGTAGATTTTCTCAAAATTGTTACTCATGACACATTATTACATGTTTCTTCATTTCCATAACTTGAATTGAAATGGTTGATCAGTTATAAAGTTATGAGCCGGACATAAAGTGTAACGGACTGACGGGATCCATTTTAATACCCCCAGCAACTTTGTTGTTGCGGGAGATAACTATGAAATACATACAAATACAACACCAAATATATGTACACAAGACTAGAGATAACTAACCTTTGATACTGATATATGTAACACTTCCAGACCACCTTGGTCTCTATCCTTTTGAAATAAGAAACACAAATCATATGGTGAAAGTGACTGACCAAACAACTTCTACTATTGCCACAGAGTAACTATTACATTAACCTTATAAAGCCTATGCTACGCTTGGATGAAAACAAGAACAATTGAACTGCCATGAGATACCTAAGCAAGGGGTGCGCTTGGGGACTGATTGCACTGTGACAAGCATGCAGTGTGAGTTAGCCAAGCTGCAGTAAGACTTGAATTGAAGTTTAGAGAGCTATGGCATAATATAAAAGCTTTAGATGTAAAATATTGATTTAAAATGGTTAAATTTACTTTATGAGAAAGTAATTCTCATCAAAATATCACAAACAAGTATATATACAATTCACAAGTTTATTAATAAAATATGTAGAATACAAGTTATTGACTCTGCCACATATATGATTGTGCTTTAGGGTGTGGCCAATGTGGTTCCCCCCTACCTAGGGGCCACAGGGTCACCAAATGTTCCATTTTGTAGACATTACCTAAGGATTCTCAACACATCATTCTTACAAGATTAAAAAAGGTTTTAGTAGGGGCCAATGGGTTTCCAAGGTCACCAAAAAACTATAAGATTTCAGCTTTCTCTGCCTTTGTTATAAAAGAAGACTAAAATAGTTTTTAAGGGCATAGCCCCTTTGGCCCTTATTAGAAGCCACAGGGTGACTGGTCACATTAATAATAATCCTTACTTGTCAAGAAGTCTGTATGTGTATAAGATTTCAGCTTTCTACACCCTTTAGAGAAGACGACGAAAATAGATTTTAAGGGATTTGCTCGTGGCTCTTATTTGGGGTCACAGGGCCAGAGGGGTATATACATTATAATCCTTGCTAGTCAAGGAGTCGGTACACAAGCTGCAGGTTTCAGCTTTCTAGGCCTTATGTTTCTTGAGAAGAAGGCGAAAATAGGTTTTAAGAGTTGTCTCCTGTGGCCCTTATTGCTTTGGGGTCCAGAGACCCCAAAGTTATGTAACATCTGATATTGAAAACTAATGGCAGAAGTTTCTCTCTATATTACTCTTGGAAACTTCAAAGGAGAAGTTTCAGCCAATGATATTTGATTTAAGCATATCCTGGTATTTCAACGACCAATGGACCGTGCTGTAGCACATTTATACCCACGTGACCATGTGGGTGGTACGAAATAATTGGCAAGCTTTAATTTGGAAACTGATTATTATAATAATGCTATGATGTAAAATATATCGTAAATTTTCCAAAATATATAGATGAGCATTTACACCATTAATAAATATCAATTTTGCATGTGCATGTGAGCTGTTTTGTAGTTATTCGGGCTATTTTTTGCATTCCACATTCGGAAACGACATTCCATTTTTGTATCAACTAGGAATTCGGTTCCTCCAATTCTTTTTATTATAACGCGAGCGCTAAATGTCCCGCCTTGTCAATGACTGATCGTTCACTCAATGCATCTCATCGCTTCACGGAAAAAATGATTCTGAACAGGCCATTTTCAAATTTCATGTTTCAAAACAAACGTTATGGATGATTTATTTACGATCAAAGGTGTCTTTCGAAGAAAGTATTGACATAGAGCCTAAAGTATGACAAAATATTCTTAAATTTCATCCTATAATATAATGAAAATTATGAACTTTTAGCTGAGATCATTTCTAAATTTTTCAGCAACTTTCGGCTGTAATTCGATCAACACTCAATTAAGGAAAATTATTCTTGCAACATGTAATTAACCTGAAACTCAATAGCACAACTATTTATCTTCTAGCTAATCACTGGTTCTTGTATTCAACTCATCGTCAGCTATCTTTTAAAGCAACATAAATTTGAATAACCGTATTAATTAATGTTTAAAAAATTATATCATAATTGAGATAGGAGACGTATCTATCATTGTTGAAATTTAAACGGAACGAACGAGTCGTTTAACTATGTACATAGTGTACAGATAACTATCAAAACAAAGAGCAAAGAACATGCGTCTCCGATTGGAACAATTTATTCAAGTAAAAGTCCCCGTCCCCGTCCTCCCTAACCTAAATTTCCTGGTTCTATATAGTGATACATAACCGGGTGCCCCAAAGCTTGCCTTTTTAAAGGCTTTTCTTGTTCACTGTCGTGTACCCGGTATGGAGGGGACTAACCAAGATGGCAGACGAAACAAGTCAACAGAGGTAGGTGTCTGCTTTCAGTGCTCCCTTCTAATAGTCGGGGTAAAGATGGTCATTTTCAACTCTGGTAATCAGGAATAGAATTTTGAATACATTCCTTTTGAGTTTCAGTGCACAAACTGTAAGAAATTTGCGGATATGCAATTTCAAGTTGAAGCTTATCTTGCTTTCACTTATGAAGCGGAGAGGAGACTTGTAAATGCTTTGTTTCATGCCCTTAACAAGCTTGAATCTCACTTATATATTCGGGCATGTCAGTGTTTGGTTATGATAAAGATTTCTGTGCAACTAGAACTGAGTTGGTTCAGGAACTTCAAAGTTATCGACAAAATTACAAATCAACAATGCAGCAGAGTTTACTCGCCAATAAACCGGTGGAGTGGACCGAGACATAAGAGCAGGGAAGGGACACATTTGGATATGGAGCGTACTCCTTTTTAAAGTCTTGTCAACTGATCTTTGGCTGTCATACAAATAGGTAATGTAGTAATTGCGGGCGGATGTTTAAATAAAAAATAGAGCCATTGGCTCTGTAGCTCATCAGGCATGATATCAAGTTTGCTTTATACAGGCAAGATGAGCTAAAGATGAAACTGATGTTACCTATTGCAAGAAAACCTATTAAAAAATTACAAAACAAATGTATTATTATTCAACACTTTCTAGATCCCCAATATCAGACAGTGAAAGAAGTCCACACTAAAATATCCAAGGAGAAATAAATTTGCCATAGACTGTCATCTAATGGAGAAAAATAGGTTTTTAAGATTGTGACCCCTGTGACCCTATTTGGGGTCATGGGGTCACAAAACCTACAGTTTAGAATCCCAATTGGCCAAGGAGTCTACATGCAGTCTTTCAGCTCAATAGACCTTTAGGAGCTAAAGATGATGATGAAAATAAGTTTTTAAGGTTGTGACCCCTGTGACCCTATTTGGGGTCATGGGGTCACGAAATCTACAATTTAGAATCCCCATTGGCCAAGGAGTCTGCACATATAATTTCAGCTCTCTAGAGACCTTTTGGAACTTGAGAAGAAGATGAAAATAGTTTTTTAAGGTTGTGACCCCTGTGACCCTATGTGGGGTCACAGGGTCAACAAAGTTACAAATTAGAATCCCCATTGTCCAAGGAGTCTGCACATATCAATATTAACTCTCTAGACCTTTTGGAACTGGAGAAGAAGATGAGAATTGGTTTTTAAGGTTGTGACCCCTGTGACCCTATTTGGGGTCATGGGGTCACGAAATCTACAATTAAGAATCCTGATTGGCCAAGGAGTCTGCACATATCATTTTCAACTCTATAGTCCTTTTAGTACTGGAGAAGAAGATGAAAATAGGTTTTTAAGGTTGTGACCCCTGTGACCCTATTTGGGGTCACAGGTTCACCAAAGTTACAAATTAGAATCCCCATTGTCCAAGGAGTCTGCACATATCACTTTCAACTCTCTAGTCCTTTTAGAACTGGAGAAGAAGATGAAAATAAGTTTTTAAGGTTGTGACCCCTGTGACCCTATTTGGGGTCACAGGTTCACCAAAGTTACAAATTAGAATCCCCATTGTCCAAGGAGTCTGCACATATCACTTTCAACTCTCTAGTGCTTTTAGAACTGGAGAAGAAGATGAAAATAGGTTTTTAAGGTTGTGACCCCTGTGACCCTATTTGGGTTCATGGGGTCACGAAATCTACAATTTAGAATCCCCATTGGCCAAGGAGTCTGCACATATTGTTTTTAACTCTCTAGTCCTTTTAGAACTGGAGAAGAAGATGAAAATAGGTTTTCAAAGTTGTGACCCCTGTGACCCTATTTGGGGTCACAGGTTCACCAAAGTTACAAATTAGAATCTCCATTGTCCAAGGAGTCTGCACATATAATTTTTAACTCTCTACTCCTTTTGGAACTGGAGAAGAAGATGAAAATAGGTATTTAAGGTTGTGACCCCTGTGACCTATTTGGGGTCACAGGGTCACCAAAGTTACAAATTAGAATCCCCATTGGCCAAGGAGTCTGCACATATCATTTTTAACTCTCTAGTCCTTCTGTAACTGGAGAAGAAGATGAAAATAGGTTTTTAAAGTTGTGACCCCTGTGACCCTATTTGGGGTCACAGGGTCACCAAAGTTACAAATTAGAATCTCCATATGCTAAAGTACTAGTACACAAAATTTCAGCTCTCTAATGTGTATGGTTCATGAGGAGAAGTCGAAAGTGTCAAAAGTTTACGGACGGACGGACGACGGACGACGGACGGACGACGGACGACGGACGACGGACGGACGCCGGACGACGGGCCATGCCATAAGCCCATCTGGACTTTCAGTCCTGATGAGCTAAAAATTGGCCTAAGCAAACATGAAAATAGGTTTTAAGGGCGGGACCCTTATGAAGGGCCACAGGGTCACAAAAGCTATAAATTATAATCCTCACTAGTCAATGAGTCTGTACACAAAGTTTCAGCTTTCTAGGCCTTTTGCTTTGGAGATCTGGAGAAGAAGTAAAAAATATGCAAAATTAACAGACGGCCGGACACTGGACACCATGCCAGATCTGAGATGAGCTAAAAATTACCATCATTCTGAATTAAGTACGTTTCCAAACTTTCCATGCAATTTCAGGTGGCCACCTTCTCTATCAAAGGTTTCAGCTGGTCAAGTTTTATGAGAGGAGTTTATATCTACAGATACATGTATGTACAGTAAGCTGGTGATAATGCAGCTATCTGGCAGGTCTGCAGGCCGGGACAAGTGCAATTTGATGTAGAGACACATATTGCAAACATCACGACCTAAACATCTACCTTTCTTCTCCACCTTGCTCACAGTAAAGATACCAAAATTACACTAATACAACTGGTTTCTGCACACACAAAAAGTTCTACAATCCATTGAGGCAATCAGAACCCAAATTTACAAAGATGACAAAAATCATAGTAAATTTTTAAATGAACAACACTGCTACCAAAGAGTTTTCTTCGATATCAGGTGACTGTCTCCAATACAGCAGAGACAGACGGTGGGGTCGGGTGAGGTCTAGTTTGATAGTGGGTGCAGAGAGGCAGGCCGGGACCAGTGCAATTTGTCCTCAACAAAATATTGCAGAGATCACGCCTGGCCCTCTACACGCTGTCAGCTGTCATACAGACAGACTACTTCCAGTTTTAGAACATGCCGCTACTTCCCTACAAGAATTGCTACTCAAAAATGTTTCTATCACATCATATTTAGTCTTAAAACATGCACTGATCTTAATAAAAATAGTATTTAGTGAAGTGTTCCTGTTGTGCTACATCTTTTACTTACAAGTACAAATAGTTGGCACATCTGCTGAACACCAGTCTCCTGTATTAATGTTATCCAAGACATGGACACTCCAGCAAGTTGCAGATAGCGAAGAGTGAAGGTAACAAGCAGGCCGGGACAAGTGCAATTGGGCAATTATCAACCAAGATTGCACAAATCACAACCTGCATGTCACCTTGATTCTATGCATTCAACACAAGTAGGGCAGCTTTGCTTAATAGACACTGTCTTGATCCTCTTAATACGTCTCTACTAACATTTCTACAAGCTGCACAATTCATGAAGAAAGAGAGCAGATGCTAGAGTTGTGCTGGCATCCAATAGCAGGCCGGGACGAGTGCAATTTGGTTGATTATGCAAGATTGCTCTCATCAAGACCTTCCACAGAATACATTCACAGGCTAGTGACGGAGACACGTGTCCATGCTAGATCCAGGAGAAGAAGAGACATCCAGCCAGACGTGTGCAGATGGTAATCCAACTAGTCTCAGCTCAAGTCTGGTGAGTGCAACACATGCCAAGATCAGTGGGGCCACAAACTGTTTCTAGATCGTTTTTTCCCCTGAAAAATTAAGGTCAGGGTTTCTGTTTTAAAAAAAACAGAACCAAAAAAAGAGAGCATTATGACAGACAGTTTGTAATTATTAACACTTATGTTTTATCTATTGGATTTAATTTTCGTACATCTGACAATGTTTTAAGTGTCTTCTGAGACAATTTTCAAATTAGATATCGTGAAGTTAGTACTTTACACAACAATTTACCTTTCTAATGTGTAAAGGGTTTTGACGAAGATAAACAAAGTTTGTTTGCATTCTTATTAGGGCTCATAGAATCACTATCTATATCTTGTCATACCCTTGCAAGTACAACATCGATACCTCATCAAAAAACCTGCAAATTGCATTTTCATGTTCTATCATTTGTTCTAGAATTGTTTCTGAATTTTTGTTAAAGGAGGCGTCCATCCTGTATTCTGCACTAGAGTATAGTTTTGAGTGATATACATGGTCCATGACCATTTTGCTATGAGGTCACTAGCCTTGGCCCTGGTTTCAATTTGCGGCCAAATGTGATTTACATAGTTAATGTTTATTTTGAATCAAAAATACCTAAAAAAAGGTTAACATACTAGAGTAGTTATAGAGTAGCCCTTATGTGTTTTGCAGTAAAGTATTGTTTTGCCCTGAACTATGAAAACGTCAAACCGCTTGGTCATAGGCCTTATGCATTAAGTTCAGGGCAATACTATCCTCTATTTCAAAACACATGATGGTTAGCAGGGTTTTGGCACTAGTCCAGTAGCCCATGGCTAGTGAAAATGATGCTTGGCTAGTAAAATGAATTGATTCACAACTTAGTTTATTCATGAGAACATAATGATAAAAGAATGGGCACTCATTGCTTCCAATCAGGCAGAAGACAATTCAGAAAGGGAAATTGCACACCCCCACTACATTGTAGCAGGAGTGCAACAATTCTGTGTCTGCAACAAGGGTTCAGCAGTATTGCACTGGTCTCGACCTGATCTCTCACACGCATTCAATCAACCGCAATCTCACCTCATATCTCACAAACATTCAATCAACCGCAATCTCACCTCATATCTCACACGCATTCAATCAACCGCAATCTCACCTCATATCTCACACACATTCAATCAACCGCAATCTCAACTCATATCTCACACACATTCAATCAACCGCAATCTCACCTCATATCTCACACATATTCAATCAACCGCAATCTCACCTCATATCTCACACATTCAATCAACCGCAATCTCACCTCATATCTCACACACATTTAATCAACCGCAATCTCACCTCATATCTCGCACGCATTCAATCAACCGCAATCTCACCTCATATCTCACACACATTCAATCAACCGCAATCTCACCTCATATCTCACATGCATTCAATCAACCGCAATCTCACCTCATATCTCACACGCATTCAATCAACCGCAATCTCACCTCATATCTCACACATATTTAATCAACCGCAATCTCACACACATTCAATCAACCGCAATCTCATCTCATATCTCACACGCATTCAATCAACCGCATCTCACCTCATATGATATCTCACACACATTCAATCAACCGCAATCTCACCTCATATCTCACACACATATAATCAACCGCAATCTCACCTCATATCTCACACATATTTAATCAACCGCAATCTCACACACATTCAATCAACCGCAATCTCACCTCATATCTCACATACATTCAATCAACCGCAATCTCACCTCATATCTCACACACATTCAATCAACCGCAATCTCACCTCATATCTCACACGCATTCAATCAACCGCAATCTCACCTCATATCTCACACGCATTCAATCAACTGCTATCTCACACGCATTCAATCAACTGCTATCTCACACGCATTCAATCAACCGCAATCTCACCTCATATCTCACACGCATTCAATCAACTGCTATCTCACACGCATTCAATCAACTGCTATCTCACACGCATTCAATCAACCGCAATCTCACACGCATTCAATCAACCGCAATCTCACCTCATATCTCACACACATTCAATCAACCGCAATCTCACCTCATATCTCACATGCATTCAATCAACCGCAATCTCACCTCATATCTCACACACATTCAATCAACCGCAATCTCACCTCATATCTCACACACATTCAATCAACCGCAATCTCACCTCATATCTCACACGCATTCAATCAACCGCAATCTCACCTCATATCTCACACACATTCAATCAACCGCAATCTCACCTCATATCTCACACACATTCAATCAACTGCTATCTCACACGCATTCAATCAACTGCTATCTCACACGCATTCAATCAACCGCAATCTCACACGCATTCAATCAACCGCAATCTCACCTCATATCTCACACGCATTCAATCAACCGCAATCTCACCTCATATCTCACACGCATTCAATCAACCGTAATCTCACCTCATATCTCACACACATTCAATCAACCGCAATCTCACCTCATATCTCACACGCATTCAATCAACCGCAATCTCACCTCATATCTCACACATATTTAATCAACCGCAATCTCACACGCATTCAATCAACCGCAATCTCACCTCATATCTCACACATTCAATCAACCGCAATCTCACACACATTCAATCAACCGCAATCTCACCTCATATCTCACACGCATTCAATCAACCGCAATCTCACCTCATATCTCACACATATTTAATCAACCGCAATCTCACACACATTCAATCAACCGCAATCTCACCTCATATCTCACACACATTCAATCAACCGCAATCTCACCTCATATCTCACATGCATTCAATCAACCGCAATCTCACCTCATATCTCACACGCATTCAATCAACTGCTATCTCACACGCATTCAATCAACTGCAATCTCACCTCATATCTCACAAACATTCAATCAACCGCAATCTCACCTCATATCTCACACGCATTCAATCAACCGCAATCTCAACTCATATCTCACACACATTCAATCAACCGCAATCTCACCTCATATCTCATCACATACATTCAATCAACCGCAATCTCACCTCATATCTCATCACATACATTCAATCAACCGCAATCTCACCTCATATCTCACACACATTCAATCAACCGCAATCTCACACGCATTCAATCAACTGCAATCTCACCTCATATCTCACATGCATTCAATCAACTGCAATCTCACCTCATATCTCACACACATTCAATCAACTGCAATCTCACCTCATATCTCACACACATTCAATCAACCGCAATCTCAACTCATATCTCACACACATTCAATCAACTGCAATCTCACCTCATATCTCACACACATTCAATCAACCGCAATCTCAACTCATATCTCACACACATTCAATCAACTGCAATCTCACATATCTCACACACATTCAATCAACCGCAATCTCACCTCATATCTCACACACGCATTCAATCAAACGCAATCTCACCTCATATCTCACACACACATTCAATCAGCCGCAATCTCACCTCATATCTCACACCCTGACCCCCATGTTGAAAAAAATTACTTAGATTCAAAGCAACAACACAGGAGAATTGGGAAAAAAAATCTTAACTTGAGGAGTGAAGATACAGATCCATCACAATACAATCTCTCATTGTGATACGCTTCGATACGATGCACATCATGATACGCTATTTCAAGGTTTTGACAAGATAAAACATAACTTCTTTTGGCAAAATAAACGATTTTAAAGTCAACAATGTATCTCGATTCAGAGAATACATCACAATAGGTGTATAGTCAGATTAAGTATCATGATTCTTGAATACCATGATATTATATCGTCACACCTCTCGACTTAACAATTTATGGACTCATGGCATATTTTTGGGTAACAAGTTTCAAAGGGTTATTAGCCAACAGTGGCACTGTGCAATTAGGAATATTTGGTCATATTTAGGAACAATCATTGTCAAATTCAAATTTTGGTGACAAGTTTAGTTGTTATTCTGGATTAATCTTTCAGACATAAAATGTGATATAGTTACATCAGGGAGGAGATGATAAGAATTAAGCACTCAAAACTTACATTACAGCACGGTACAGTATGCAACCCTTTCATTCCCAGTCAGACACAGGAGGCGATCACAACTTACAAACATGACCAACATAAATAACATGCAGAACACTTCAATTTCCTCTGTGCTGATGATTAAGGAATCTTGTAAACAGTAGACAAATAGTATTTCATAAGATATTATCTGATTACTTCTTGTTGATGTTTAAATCTTTCCTCATCAAGTGCCAACATACCACATCCCATTTACATGTATACAACTAAATATGTGAGTAACAAATAACGCTTGGGAAAATATCATACAGTCGCTTGTGTTGTAAAATCAAAAAGCCATAACTGCTTTGCTCAAAACAAAATATTACGAATGAAGAAAAATATTTTCTAAAAACATTTGTTGAACTTTCACCAATAATACAATAATATTCAAGGACTTTCATGAAACAAAGTATTGTCGAACAAAGTCCCTGTTATTTACAATGAACAAGGTTACCACCAGTGCTGCATTTATCATCTCAACTTGCATCTCAAAGTTAGAAGAGAGCCTGTCCTCAGTTTGTGGTATGTCAGGGAAGCAAGCAGAAGCTTGCAGGAGTGGTGTCTACAAGGGGAGGAACAAGACATAGTTCATACAAACCGTGAGAGAACAGCTAGCCCTGATTGAGAAGGGCCTGTAACTTAAGTCAGAGCTTGTAAGGAGAGAAGTGTCGCGCCTGACCAACCCTCGCGTAACAGTAGCCCTGTCACACCTGACCGCACTCATTCATGGTCCGGGCCACAGTGTGGGAGTCTGCTGAAAAGAACAAAGAGTTTATTACAAAACATTAATATTAAACAGGGCGAGTTAACTAGGCCTGGAGGGGAATTACAATAAAGTAGCCGAGTTGAGATGTCCTGCAGTGGCCTAGTGTACCTGTGCTGTACATGCTGGCTGACCTTGTGGCCCGACTGAAGCACCAGCAGAGATCTGCACTCCACATTCTCTTACACAAAGCTTACAGGCAAACCGTACATACAAATATAACTGTTCAACAGCCCATTTTCACCATTCTATTCATTTGTCTCGCCATAAAAACTTCACTACATAAATTATTACGATCTAAGATAAAGTAAATCAAAGCAAGCCATTCATTAAGTGTAGCCATTGAGTGGGGTGTGAGTGAAAGCCTCTGCTACGCCCTATCAGTTGGAGTTTCCTCCTTGGCTTCATGCAGTCAGTCGGCTCCTGTGTACGCAAGTACTCTGTACACCAACTGGGTCACTCACATCCGCAATGCTGGCCATGCAACTCAAACACCCCATTCACAAACACACCTTTCATTTCCTCTATTCACTTTGTCATAATCTTTCCTGTCAAGTTATTTCTAATTCATACTAAATTTAGCATCGTTTCCCTGACGTGACTTCAGTGTGTTTTATCAAATATTTTAATATTCACATTTGGCATTACATTTAATATCAACTGCCATTAAACATGAGAATGCCAGATGAAGCTAGTGAACTGAGCTTGCTGGCCTGCATTATTTAGTTGTTCATGCTGCAGAACTTCAGCCACTCTGGAGAGATCAACAGGTCCTTGTGATAATAGTCAAGAGCATTGCTTACTGTCCCTGATATGGTGGCTTTATTTAGTTTCAATTTAACACAATATAAGTTCCAGATTCAACATCTGAGAATACTGCAAGGCACAAAGAACAAGTGAAGTCAGTGTTAAAGTTTAAAATTGAGACAAAATACAACTTACAAGAACAAACTTTTTAAATTTAGTAAACAAATTTGATTGTACTGTATATACATAAACAAAAAGTTACTGTAGTTGGACCATATAAATCAGTTCAACTCACCACACAGCTCCAACAAGAAACTCACTTCAGTAGATCCCTGAGAATCCTGAACTTCCAAATATCCATGTGAGAAGTACTAGCAGCGTACCCACGTGCTTATCACCGTAGCAACAGGGTTAACAACTGTTGAGTTGAAGCCTGTTAGGCGAGCACAAGGCGGGTAGAGCTATTATACCCCTCTACCTGACTGGGCAGGCAGCCTGGTCCTTCACACTACACAGCCCAGTGGAGACTACCTAGCTGACAGACACTCGGGTCTACACGGTGTAACGGGTTACTGCTGTAAGCCTCTGCTCAATAGGCGTGTTAGAGGTGGCCAATAAAGGAGGGATTACTGCACTTTAAGCTCATTACAGCCTGTGCACCCAAGTGTGAACTCACAGGAGTTACACTGGCCCTCATATCAACCATTTGTCCTGAAAACTTCGGACATGTTAGAAGTCTTATAAAGAAGTTGAAGTTCTTAAACCCAGAAGCAGTGATATAGAAACATGTTATGAAGTAAAACATATCATTATCCTATCAATTGACACTTTCCAAAAATACCTTTTAAAAAACCAAGGTACTGACAGAAGATTTCTAACCTTGAATCAGCTGATATAGATTTATAAAGAAACTTCCCTGAGCAAATAACTACAGTACAGTGCTAAAGGTGAGGCACCTGTTGGATCTGCTTCTCCAGAGAACAAGCACTGCACACAAGCATGTATATCTGCCACGGTCAGGAAACAACCATCAGTGTGAGTGGCACAAGGGTCTAACCACTCACAATCAGCATGTATGCATCTCTGTCCAGTGTCCAGTATAACAAGGTGTCCCTGGCCCCTTGGACAACAGCTAGGTGCCGACAACTACCCTCAAGAGGCTGGCTCCCTCTCACTGACTGGCCACAGCCATGTGCCACAACCTGTATTATCACCATGTGCTAAAACTTGTATCACCATGGCGCGGGTATGCAGGACACCTACTTAGCAGTCAGGTAGCCGGTGGGTACGCTCTACAGCCCAAGGGTGTGTGTGAGTGAAGGGGGGGGGATATAGAAAAGGAACAAGCAGGGCTGAATAGAGACTCACCGAGTAAATAGAAATATTAGTACCACATAATATCCAGATTAGGACTTGCAGTTCTACTATACAAGCACTCAAGCATCATACAATAACCAACGAGCAAGTTAGTGTCATTGTGTCTTAACACGTTGTAACCAGCTTTCTTTGCTCAACTAGGTACTCTGTCATACTGGACTGGAGCAGCTTTCTTACCCAAATAACAGCTACACTGATCAAAGTTGGTGGTTGTTAGTATCCATGCTACATTCATGATGTAACAGGCTAGGATTGAAAGCCAACCAACCAGTTTCAATAATTTGTTTAAAGAGGAAACCTCTTGAAATTATCTTATGAAACTGACAAACATTCACAACAAGTAATGAGACTGAGCTATATTGTTCTTAAAACTATTAATACCCTAGTCTAAAAATATCTACCTCCCAACTACCTCAAGCTACTGTGTGTACATTGGTTCAATACCCATCTCTCAGTAACAATGTCATAATACAATTTCCAAATATCTTCCAACATAAAATAAAAGTACCGAGGGTACAGAAGCTCACCTTAAAATGATGTGGTAAAATGGTTTAATTATACATGTAACCATCTTTTATATAATTGATTATGGCTGCCATCATGATTTGTTTTTCTTTTAAAATACTAGTCTTCTTTTGGAAACCACTAGAGCTTGAACAAACATTAATACACGAATGATATAATCATGATAAGTTAACAAGCAGTAGGTTTTTGTATAACTTTTTTGTATATCTGTGGCTGAATTGGTGACCATCTTGTACTTTATAATCTTCAAAATGCTACTTTTATGTGGGCATCCGTATTAATTTCATTATGATATCTTGATTGGTTTAGGTGTATCCATTTAAATGTCATTCATTACTTACAGGATGGTGGACACTTACATTTGTTTTGTAGTGAATCATTAATATGATTTCAAGATTATTTCACTGATGGTTATGCTGCATGGGATATTGAGAATCCCAAAAGTACAGATTTTTCAAGGAAAATGAATGACTGATTGAGAGGAAAGTCATAAACACAGCAATGCATAAGACACGTTTATTTTGTTCACATAATATTAACATGTCAAGTGACCATGAGATGCCTTTCATTAAAGTATCAATTTATTTAACACTCATACAGTACTATAATAGTAAAAAAATTTGCATTGTCAAATCAACAGAGAGATATGACAAATCAAATTTCCTTACTTTTCTTACTAAACCCTTTTCGATTTTCATCTGCACATTTATTCCACATCAACTTATCATGTAGATTGCTAAACACAAAGCTTATTGTAGACAAGTTTTGTGTAAGTTGTTATTCTTAGAAAGAACATATCACTGTCATGAGAATACAAGTCCATAACTTTTATTGCATACACATGGGCCATGGCCATATATAGCATAATGCTCTACCATATCAATTGGGTCAGGTTGATTATGCAACAGACTAGCAGCTGACACTGTGATGCTAGCAGCCTGCCTTGGGATGTGTATTAGACAGCATAGTGGAATATCTGAACTCTGGTTGACCCCTTATGTGTGGTATTTAAAGGAATATAAGGGAGATACCATTGTTTAAAATTTAACATGTTTAATGTGATTAGGTTTTTGCAGCTAGTTGCCATAAAGATTTTAAACAAATTAATCAATTATGTTTGTCTTTCATCTTAATTTTTTTTAGAAACACTTTAAATTATAGAACAACTTGCACGACAATCTTAAATATTCCATATTTAAGATAATATTATGATTAGCAAGTTCAAATTAGAGAATTTATATGGTGCCAGTGATCACTTGATGAAAGCTTAAAATTTAATAATAATGATGTGTCATCTGCAGCTGAAAAGTCAATATGGCTGCTATTGCGGCCATCTTGGATTCTCAAAACTGAAACATCTACCTTTCTGTGCGGAATCACTATAGGTATAACATACTACAATATAAAAATGATATCTAGATTGGTTTAGGAGAAATAGTCTTTGTCATGAAATCTAATTGAAAATTCAATATGGCTGCCATGGCGGCCATATTGGATTCTCAAAACTTAAACGTCTACCTTTCTGTGCGGAATCACAATAGGTATAACATACTACAATTTCAGAAAGATATCTGTATTCGTTTAGAAGGAGTAGGCTTTTTCATGAAATCTAATTGAAAATTCAATATGGCTGTCATGGCGGCCATCTTGGATTCTCAAAACTGAAACGTCTACCTTTCTGTGAGGAATTACCATGGATATAACATAATACAATTTCAGAATGATATCTGTATTTGTTTAGAAGGAGTAGTCTTTTTCATGAAATCTAATTGAAAATTCAATATGGCTGTCATGGCGGCCATCTTGGATTCTCAAAACTGAAACGTCTACCTTTCTGTGAGGAATCACCATGGGTATAACATACTACAATTTCAGAATGATATCTGTATTAGTTTAGAAGGAGTAGTCTTTTTCATGAAATCTAATTGAAAATTCAATATGGCTGTCATGGCGGCCATCTTGGATTCTCAAAACTGAAACGTCTACCTTTCTGTGGGGAATCACCATGGGTATAACATACTATAATTTCAGAATGATATCTGAATTCGTTTAGGAGGAGTAGTCTTTTTCGTGAAAGTTTACGGACTGACGGACGGACAGACATACGGACGGACAGACGGACGGACGGACAGACAGACAGGACAGACGACGGACGAAGCGCCATGACATAAGCTCACATTTACTTTGTAAAGGTGAGCTAAAAATGATATCTAGATTGGTTTAGGAGAAATAGTCTTTGTCATGAAATCTAATTGAAAATTCAATATGGCTGCCATGGTGGCCATATCGGATTCTCAAAACTTAAACGTCTACCTTTTCTGTACGGAATCACCATAGGTATAACATACTACAATTTCAGAATGATATCTGTATTCGTTTAGAAGGAGTAGTCTTTTTCATGAAATCTAATTGAAAATTCAATATGGCTGTCATGGTGGCCATCTTGGATTCTCAAAACTGAAACGTCTACCTTTCTGTGAGGAATCACCATGGGTATAACATAATACAATTTCAGAATGATAGCTGTATTCGTTTAGAAGGAGTAGTCTTTTTCATGAAATCTAATTGAAAATTCAATATGGCTGTCATGGCGGCCATCTTGGATTCTCAAAACTGAAACGTCTACCTTTCTGTGAGGAATCACCATGGGTATAACATACTACAATTTCAGAATGATATCTGAATTCGTTTAGGAGGAGTAGTCTTTTTCGTGAAAGTTTACGGACGGATGGACGGACGGACAGACGGACGACGGACGAAGCGCCATGACATAAGCTCACATTTACTTTGTAAAGGTGAGCTAAAAAGCTGCTTTAAGCAATACCTCTTGACATGCATGTGGTCCGACCTATATCACTTTAAACCAAGAGCTATGAACTCTCTACCTCATTAATATATAGAGGATATTATATGAGTGTCAATGACATACTAAGTTTACGACACGAGTGGCTAAATATTAGTATTTCCCGAGCGAGAGCGAGGGATATACTGATATTTAGGCACGAGTGTCGTAAACATAGTATGCCATGGGGACTCATATAATATTCTGTTTATTACCGTAGTCTCAAAATTAAAGAAAATACTCAACAATACTTCTCAGCATAGACGGATTAGCCGCCGACGGCCCGTATAGATTGTGACGTCATAAGCGAAGCGTGACGTCAAAGCATTGTTTATTACGTGACGTCACAATGCAAAAGTGATATTTTGCCCTAGGGCAACATATGAAAAATATGAACCTCGATATGACTGCCCTCGTAGGTAATAAATCATTATTCATTATCTTGAGTAAACTTAGAAATACAATAAAACGCATATTGAATCATTATATGATCACTGATAAGTCACTTAAGCTTGAACAGGGATGTCTACAAGACCTAAGCATTGTAGTTTGCTTTCATTACAAAGGAAAGCTCTAAGGTGCAGCAATGGGTGCACTACATCTCCTATGGTCAGTGTGTGTTTGTCAAGTGTGTTCCTCATCAACCAGAATGGCTTGTGTAGTGGGAAGTATTCTCATGATTGCCTTTGTACTAAGCGCAACGTGGCCGACATACAAATACCCATGTTTTGTTGTAGTTACCTACTGGTAAAATATACCTTAACACTTGAGACACACTACACAAATATAAGTCTGTATTTAATTATTTATCCCTTAACAGTCAGTATGCAACAAAAGACTGTAAAAATAAGTTGTAAAATAATAAAACAAAGTTCCCTTTTTCAAATCGACCTCTCAGCCCCTCAATTCAACCGTTAGCTAGGTTAACAAGTGACTGCAGGTAACCACTTCCAGGATAGTCTAGAGCAACAAATATCAATAAACTAACTGGATCTGGAAGGGCAATTTTCAAGTAAGTACAGTATGAGTTGAGGAAAGACTATCAGTAGCTGAGAGCCAGATTGAGATGCAGAGTTGTCTCCGCAGCAAGCACCTGCCAGTGTGTGTCAGTGTGATGTAGGAGCGCACACCCCTAATAGGCCGGGACGAGTGCAATACAGACATGGGTCCACATGCACTGCACACATCCAGACCTACTAGAGGCACAGAGAACAGGACTCACACGACTCCACCAGCACGCTTCACTCCTCCACCTACCACCGTATGCATCTTTCCAACACATGGACAGCCTCAAAGCTCCCTGACCGTGCATCCCTGACTAACTGAATTATTTTTTACTTTCAATGTAGTCATTTCTTGCACAGCATTTGACCCCCAAAGAGGAATTAGAAAAATGACTAATAAAAAAAATGGACCTTTGTAAAAAAAAAAACCCAAAAAAAACCCGTATCAATTTTAGTTTGGCACTGCACCGCTCCTAGGAGGGAAGAAGACACATGCAAAATGTGAAAAGAATCAGATGAAATGTTTTTCCCGTAAAAGGTTGGACTAATCTGATATTTGAAAATTCAAATATTAACGAAATTTGCTGTAACTTCGCACTGCACCCCTCCTAGTAGGGTAGAAGACATGTGCAAAATTTGAAATTAATCGGATAAATAGTTTTCCCGAAATAGGTCGGACAAAAAATGTCCTCTGACAGACAGACAGACAGACAGACAGTCACAGACAGACGGAATTGTTGGTATTACTAGATACCCCGGACCGTTGGTCAGGGGTATAATAACAGTTTGACCATAACTTCGGAACTGTTGTTTTTATGCATGACAGAATCTGGGTGAATGTCACAACAGATGCTGTCTTGTGAAGGGAACAAATCTCACTTCCAGAACAAGTTCAACTGACTTCATGAACAAACTTAGTAACTTACATTATTATAGAAAATAATGTACATCAAGATCTCCATGAGAAATTCAATTTTTTATTTTTCATAATGATCATAAACGAGGTAAATCAAGTTTGTTTGAAAAACGCTTGCTAGTGTTTATTCAAGAAGATAACTGCAGATAATGGTGGGTTCTCTGTGCAGCACACCTTCAGACAGTTACTAACAAAGGGACTAGAACCCGGCCTCCAGTCAACAGTTAAGTGCTTGAAAGGATTTGTCCTCTCCTACCAGTACAATTAACTAAACACGATCCCTGAAAAACTTGTAGGAGAAAGCAAGCATGGACTCAAGTCAAGTACACAGAAGAGTGTAGTGGTAGAATTCCCTTCATAGCAACAGGGCTATGAGGCCTGGAGCACAGCATTATCATACTGCATATTGGAGCCTTCAGTGTCCAGGCAGATACTCTCATATCAACCAGTCATACTCCCGTTATCTGGGTCATTATCACAGTATATCACAGGGCAAATATTAGCTTGAAGCTATAGTTTTGTAACTAACAAACATCAATTCTGACAGCTTTATTATTTATTGTTAAAAAATGTAAATTCCCTACACAATTAAAATGGTGCAACTTAAAAATGCAAATCTGGGTACTTCAAAGAATTTATTCCATCTCCTTGCAAATTTAAGAAGTTATATTTTTACATACACACACACACGTATCATTGAGTCTGAAAGTATATTTTTGGTCCAGAAATCATATTAAGGGGCATAAGCACAATCAAAATCTACATAAACTGTTATGATTCTAAATTACATTTTCCATTTGAAATCCAATAGATGACACCGACTTTGGCGCATATAATGACTTAGGGGTGTAACAATACATCAAACTATCGATATATCGTGATAGTTAGCTTGGCAATAGTACACTATCGATAGGAAACACAAAAAGACTATCGCTATTGCAATAGTAAGGTTAACTATCGATAGTATCGAAAGTGTAATGTTCCGCTATATTTGGAAATATTTACTAATTTTTCTGCCGGTTAGTTAAATTATTCATTCTCGAATGAGGACAGATGTGATATTAGAGTGAGGAAGTCATTTGCTAAAGTGAAAAATGACAAAAGCTGTTTAATTCATGATTTTATCACAGATTTTGTCGCATATTACTTTTAGCAATTACATGAATATAATAAAGATTATGAATATTCTAGCTAATTTTGGATTTTCTTAAGATCCAACACTATCGCAATAGTTATTGCAATAATGGCTCACAATAGTCTATCGTTATCGCAATAGTAGGTTGCAATAGACAATCGCTATCGCAATAGTCCCACATGGTCAATAGTCACCCCTATGACATATCATTTAAATTACTGCCAGAGCTCCAGATAAGCTGCGTATTTGCGTATTATACGCAAAAGAAAAGTCAAAATAGCCAAGCAAAATAATTGTCTGCGTACAGAAAATCATTAAATATTTACTTTTACGCTACATAAAAATAAGAGTGCGTATTTACCCAATACCACAAAATGACATTGCGTATCGTATCAATTTCACAAATCGAATTAGTTAAGTGAAAATCATAATTTTATGTTGTGAAAAACACAAGTTAGACACTGTGTCAAAGCGGTTTCGCTGACAGTGACTATTCCGAACACCAATTAGAACTCGCTCATGGTTTCATAACTGATCTTTTGGTTGCTAGTTGTGTGAGGAGTTTGAAGTCCGTTTCATTCACCTTGATCGGGGCCTGGTACACCCTAAACTAGCATGAAACATGATTACTCGTGTTTCGTCTCTCTTTTCTTTCCGATTTATGAATCGAATATATTTGTTAATTGTAAAACCTGCCTTTTGATATAAATAAAAGCCAAAGAAATAGCAGTAGACAAAAAAAAATAATTTTGCTGACGATATTTCAAGAACAAATGCAAGATGATAAGTGATTAGAACAAATCAATTAAGGTAATGAAATCATAAGCTTCCCAATCTGAACCCCATCAGTGATATTTGAATGCATTTTTAGATTCGTTCTTTTAGTATGTAACGACGGGATTTGGATAAAGAAAATACCTCCTTCCTTTACTTGTGTTTCAACCCTCAAATGTTCTGCTGTTTCTTGATCAGTCAAATATAAAGAGCTATTCATATGAAATGTGTTATTCACGTTTAATTCCCATCATAATGTGTTTCTTGTGATGGCTGTGCTATTAAGAGTGACCACTCAAACATAAACTTATGGCTTATATTAGCAGTGGTCAACATACATGGTCGAAAGCTTCAATGTCGTCGTAACAGTAAACTCTCGCCTCAGAATGTGTGTTTTTCAAATGTCATATTTAAGTCATAATTTAATGACAATAAACTAAACAAGTGAATACAGCTTGTCTATTCATTTTGTTGATTAAAAGTTTATAACATCTTTAACTTGAATACCCACATTTTTAAAAAGTGATGGGTATCAAAAAGTATAGATACCCACTTCAAATTAGAAATACCCACTTAGTTTTCAAAATACGGGTAACATACCCACATAGGCAAAAGCTTATCTGAGCTATTGATAATCGTTGGTTTTAATTAAGTACTTTTTTGCTCAAAGAATCTTAAAACTAAACTCTTATCTAAATATATATTTGGACATGGACGAAAATTTCCTTGTGTATGGGATGATTCTTTTAGAAGCTTCCCAGTTTTTGAGTGCAAAAGAATAACCATCACAAACCAAATGACTTATTATTCAATATTTCATTATCAAATATGTTATTCCCAAACTAATAGATGTGACAGATACGTAAATATTTGGAGATTGGTTTATTTCGGATAGTAAATCGTACAGCGCGCAAAAAGTATAGAAATTATTATCTAGAGCTAAAGCCTTTCCCGTTGACAAATTAAAGTAGAAACCAAATGGGCTAATTATTGAACAAAATTTTTTCAAGTGACGTGCCATACGTTTTAAAATATATAGACCTCTAATAAGCCAAATTTTCCCTTGTGGGTATTATCCAAATAATTTTAAAACAAAGTGGGAAATTACAAACAATTTGTCATACAATCGAACAGCAACAATCGAGAAAGTCTACCTTTCTTATTAATCGGTACAGATGAAACGTTAACCGTTATGAAAAAAAGTACATTCCATAAGAAAAGAAACATTATTAGCTTGATTAACTCAGAATCTTAAATCAGATCAATGAAATTTCTTGTTATTGTTTTAGCAATCCACAATCATAATAAACTTGTCATACTAAACCACAATGTGACAAGTTACTTGGGTTTTTTTTCTAAGTACAGAGTTTTAGCATGAGCTCAAAACCTCCTCGATATTCGAACCTTAATCTGTGGGTAAACGACTAAACAACAAGAGAAAGCACATTAACAAATAGTGTTTTTGGATGACAAAAACTAGAAAATACCGAAATTTGAATAATATCAATCATAATCAATCACACACAAGGACACCCTTTAATTAGCATTTAAACATAACACCGACGTCTAAGTGAATATTCAGTATGATAATAGATTCCACTATGTAACCAACTTTAACTTGCCTTAATATTGAGTAGACTAATTATTATATAAAAGGACAAAGTGTTTTTTAGTTCATTAAAGTTCTCATGTTTCGAATATATTCGTTGATGCACGCCATGACGTGTTGAGCAAACTCGTAGACCTCTATATTCATTTGTCAAGTGTTCTGAAAAAAATATGCATTGAAACCTAAATGGGTTAGCCACGATGATATGGTAATATTGATTAAGGTTAAATCAACACATCAATATAATAACTTAAAACAAATTAATAATCTCGTTGTGATGTCTATCTTTTTCTGTCCCCGATTCCCGTGACACTCGAAAGTCCCATTGACTGTTCTCGGTATTTGAGCGTTCGTATAAACTCACCACAATCCTATAATGCATTGAGCTATTACCATCCTCAACCCGATCTATTTTTAGACATGTCAATTCGCTTTCAGATTTTTGGCTGTAATATCATAAATGATGATCAAACATTTTTAAAAAATTGTAAATGCTCTTCATGCATTTGTTGTTTTTTTGGTTATTTTTATTAAGGATTGATAACTCACGGAGTGTCTCTTTAATGATATATAGCATGTTGATATTGCACGTGGTCACATAATTTCTAATTTCTTATGAAGAGTCAAAGTTTTGAAATTGAACAACCCTGTGTAAATAGGACATCTTTTGAAGTTTCAGTGCAAAGTTGTCATATCATATTTCCTTCTTTATTCAGCTGAAACCAATGTATCATCAAGGACAATCAATTTTGCTGTAGGGTGTGACAAAGAAGACTGATGAATCTACACTACTGCTCTGGAAAACTTAACGGGGGTTTACCTCAAAGCCAATTACCTCCCTTTGCGTCCATGTTATCCAATCAGAAATGAAATGCAAACATCAAGTTGGTAAACAACTCGATCATTCGCAACATCAAGTGATATCATTGGTTGTGAAAGCAAGCGTTTTGCCGAGTAATTGCAAAGGGAGGTAACTGAGGATTCTGTGCCTTTTGCTTCTGGAGAAGAAATCTAACATGCACAGTGTTTCAGATCGTCACTGGTCAGAGGTCTATGACCAGTAAAAATCCTAATTGACTTATTATTTTGATTACTGAATGGTCTTGTGACCATAGATTTCTTCCTAAAACTGGTCTCAATCAAATGTTTTTAAACAATATGATAAAAGAAGTCTATATAGAAAGCAACATTTGAAAAAATACACAATTTCACCATTTATATTGTTCATATCTACAAGTTAGCTTTCATTTGCTTTGTTTCAAATTATCAAAAAATATATAAAACGCAATGCTTTTTTAGCAGATTTATGAAAACTTCAGAAATCGAAATTCCACTTACTTCATGTCGCATATAGAAATGTTACAAAGTTTTCTCATATTATGATTTGCTTTTAAAGATATCAGATTAGACCAGTTTTGCAGAGGGATAAAATATTTCTCGAAAGTATTTATTAGTGTCTGAACATCATTTATAAGTATAAAGGACCTTAGGAATCATTGTTGAATAATGTTACAACCAAACCTCAATTGGGCCTTGCAATTAAGATTTCAATATTGTTTAATATTAACTTTTGCATTATGTTTTGGATGAGAATCGATATTTTTCAACGCTTTGAAATTATAACTTGTTGCAAATGCTATTGAATATGCTAAAACTACTATTAGTAACTGGTTGCAAAAAAAGGCCGGCTTGCTGAACTAGCACTTTCTCTTTGAAATTTTGAGACTTCTTGTTACGTGCCAGTGGAAGTTTTATTAAACAACTGGTCAGTGACTTATGAACTCAGTTGAGGCTCAAAATCACTGATGCACAATGCTTGATGGATTGATGTGCTGGGCCTATTGGGGGTAGTAGCCATTCTGACGTGCACACCAGAGAGCATTAGCCTAAAGACATTCTGACTAGCCAAATACCCAGATATAATCAAATTTTCATTAAATTCAACTAGTAATTTTGACTATTCGTCATTCTACCATGACATTTCAAAATCCTCGAATTTCATTGGTTAATTTCTATGGTCGAATCTACATTTGAACACGATTTATAAGACCGCGATTTGATACACACTGCCATATTTCTTCATGACCAAATCGATATGCATACAGTCACTGTACGCTTCGGGTGTTGCTTCATCTGAATACCAACTAAAAATCTGTCATCATTGTACTACCCATACTTTTATATACCCCGGGTAAGTAGAATTTGATTCGCATCAATATCATGCATGTTTATGTCCAGCAAATTGTGTAATTTACTAATTTTAAACTCAAGGCTGAATGTAGATCAAGCAGCTACAGCAACCAGTTTTGGTTCAGTGATGTTATGCGGTAGAAAAGAAATAACATTTAAAATGCTAAAAAAACTTGTCATGGTAGACTGGAGATAAACATACTGTGTTTTTAGTCTTCGTTTTTTAACATAGATTCGATACCGTTCATGTTACATGTGAGGCCTCATGCTAACGTGTTCGGCTCCGAATGACATCGACAGGTATCGAATCTACATTAGACCACGAAAATTAAAAAACACAGTAGGCTTATTTCCTAATTGCACCTTATTAGCCCAGCAGCTTTTTCACTAGCCATGAGCTACCGGGCTAGTGCTAACTTCTAACCCTGGTGACGTGACAAGCGGACAGCGTCTGCATGTCATGCCATTAGCCTATCAGGCCTTTCAGGGCTAATGAGCTTCAAATTGGTAATTTCAACTCACACAGTGTATAGTAAGTTATCCTAAATTGTACAAATAAAAAAATATTGCTGATAAACATACCTTAGCAATTTGTAATAAAATCCTCTTCCTGAAAGTCTTGATACAAGTGTAGTAGACTGTAGACTGGGTCAAGTGCTTGCCAGCCCAGGTTGTGTGGCGAGGTTGTCCTCTGCTGGTTGGTCAGTCAGTCTACAATACATACAAAGCAAGTGGTCACACTTGTCATCACTATTCACCAACACAATGATCAACTAGCTTCAGTTCAATACAAGTCACTTTGATGACAGATAAACTGAAGTTAAGGAAAACATTTATGACAACATAAGCTTTCAAAACTTACGGCAAAGATAGATAGAAATGCAGCAGCTCCATAAACAAATACAACAGGGCTTCTTACTTTGAGCTTCTGGTACACTAGAGAAGTTAGAGCAAGACTAACCTCAAACCAGAGCACAACATTAACACTGCTTTTTCAAGTGTACAATGTAAATATGACTATTATAGAAAGAAGATAATCAGATCTGTAGCATTGAACAGGAATTGCTCAACCTCTAGAATGTGGGCTTGTTGCTCAAGTTAGTCCATGCTACAGGCTCCGACCATTTACACCGGTGAGCTATCTTGAGTATGACAGAGTCAAACACAGTAATTATTTACTGCTGAGCTTCAGCACAATTCTATCAGACGTTGATCACTGCAGTGTGTAGGTATACCTTACTGTGTCTGTCAAACCCAAATAGTTGAACGCTTTCAGATAAGCTTTTGTTGGCAGTGTACAACCAGGTAAGGTAGTTTCCAAGTAGAGTCCAAGTCTGTGATAGCTAGGGCTACAATCGACTTCACTTGTAATGGTGCAATTTTCACCTTCTGATTGTTATCAAACAAATTACTTTCCGAACAGTAATGCTGACAACTCCACCATTATTTTGGCTATTTTAATCACTTAAATCTAGTTCAGTTTGCTTTCCTTGATCAACTTACCTGAGCATGTTAACAAAGGTTCTGATTGATTGCAAATTCATGATTATACTCACTGTGAAATAAATCACAATGCTAGATGCCAAACTAGTTTTGTTTTAGCATGCTTTGTTCATTTCAGGGACCAAAACACAACATACATTGCATAAAGACGAGATGGTCATCCTGAAATCATGGCAGCTGAATCTGGTGCTAGAGTTGTGATATGGCGATAAATTATAGATCATGATACTTAGGAGCCACAGGGCCACCAAAGCTACAATTTATCATCCTCACTAGTCAAGGAGTCTGTGCACCAAGTTTTAGATGTTAGGATAAACTAGAAATATGTGCAACGTGATGTCCCCCACTCGTCAAACCTTATCTTAGCCTTATTTGCCAGTGAAGCCACAGACATTCCTCAAAGATTAAAACTTCTTAAAAGAAATAAGTAGCCCAAGAAGTATTCGAGTCTCCGTCCACTCCATCTATGGGTCTAACCACATTCCAAATCTCATAAAATTATACTGAAAGATTTTGAGATAAAGGTCAGAAAATGACCATACCTGCAAATATTCACAATGTTCAAATTGTTTCCATGGAAACGTAGAAAATGAAAAATTTAAAATAACCATAGCACAAGGCGCCACTCCACCACTAAATTAAAGCACATACTAAGTATCGTTAAAAAAATAAAGTTTTTGAGATATGACCCGGCAACAAAAACATTATGGACATACATATATGTCTCCTTCAAACCTTTGCGGGGATATACAAAGAAATAGCTAGCCTAAAGAAACTAGATCTAACCAGATTTGCACCAAATTGTCCATAGAAAACAACTTTATTCAAAGAAGGAACAAGTTTTAAAGAACATAACTAAAGTACATTTAAGATAAATATCTTTTCACACAATCGTAACAACAAAAACTACATAGAAAATCAGATGCTATTCATTTTCAAATCAAAGCATATCAAGATCACATTTTTCTATTGGTAGAAAACGGAATGTTATCGGCTATCAATCCTACTTCAAGAGTTGCCAAGCAACAATGAAAGCGGGATATAAATAGGGCTACAATTTGACAGTGGGATATTGGCGATGCATTATGTAGCAAAAGACCAGGGGCCAAGCATAATCCCTCTCATACCCCTGTTAGCTATCACCAATCAACAGCCAATCACAATCGACGGCTTCACAAATATCAGGGATAACAGATTGGCCAACCAATTGATTGATAGGGCTACTCGTACCAAACATGCTGCAACGTGAAATTACAACACACACAAGAGCTTCCATCTTTTGAGGGACTATTGTTACTAACAAATACACAATGTTTGAGAATAGGATGAATTTTTGCCCTTGATTTACACATTCCAAAAATTATCAATACTGTTTTTCCATCTAGAGGAAATTGTGTAAGCATGCCATTCCAAATTGAGTACTAAGACGGTCAATCACGACATCTTTGAGCTTCCTGGCTTGTCCAAATATTTTATAACTGGACCTGTGTTTCTTGCTTGCAAGTTTAGTCTGATAAAATTTACACACTTAGCTGTTCGGCAGTTTTGTTTGAAAATGGTGTTAGTATCTACACCAAAACGTCACATCTCTTTGCAATAAAGAAGTTGTAAATCCATTTATTTGTATTTCTTCATCAAACCAACTTCTAAAATGCCACTGAAAGAAGCTATACGTCGTCTGCCTGGAGACGTGGTAATTCACACTGTAAACAAGCCGAACAAGCTACAGAGAGATTCATCCCATCCTCCAATCATCTGACTTTACTCATGCGAACATGTTTTGCCATGTGTATATATATTCTCAAGCTTCTAATGTTCAGCAGCTTTTGCTTGAAAATGGTGTTAGTATCTACACCGAAACGTCACATCTCTTTGCAATGAAGTAGTTGTAAATCCATATATCTGTATTTCTTCATCGAACCAACTTCTAAAATGCCACTGAAAGAAGGGTCAAAGTCATTTTCAAAATCTTAACCAGCAAAAACAAAAATCACAAGTAGATGAAAATCCCAAAAGGCACACATGCTGACTGATCCACAAACCATGTTTAAAAGAGTTGGATAATAGTTGCAGTTGTTCCAAAACAAAATTATTTCAGACTGACTGACAGGCCAATTGCTATATCCAACATTACATACCAATTGTACAAAAAGAGATAAACAGTGTGTAGTCTTGCATCACTCAGGTCGATTAATTCAATGTTTTAACATTTTAGCTGGTGAAACTCAAATGGCCCATACATTGCCATAGTCAGTGCTGCATCATGGCACCATTTGGCCCCAACTTTTGAAAATGTGGGCCAAGTACTAGAGAACTTCCCAAAACTAGGTATGGTACAGTCACAAAATAACAAATATTGTTATCTACTAAACTTTTTTCTGGCCCCTAACATAACAGTAAAATCCTCATTGAACTCTCTGAGGATGAGATTTGTATTCCAAGAAGTCTGCATTGAAAACTACATGTATTGATACATGGTTGCGGGTGACATGATACATGACAAATTGAAATAAATTTCATGAGAATAAATAGAAAGATTATTTGGTAGTTCAAAAACAGTTAAGGCAAAAAAACTTCTTACTACACTTGCCACGCAGTTGTCAGTTTTGCCAATGTCACCGATGTGATTGTCACTTGGTTCAGTTTGAGTTTCCGTTTTGTCTGCTTCACGATTTTGATCAAGAATAATTGCATTTGTCGACACCACACACCGTAGGAGCGGTGAACGGCAGGCAATATTTCATGGCAGGAAGTGAACTTATTTCACACGCGAGAGGTAAGCACGTTACATGTTTTAGGTGTAGGAATATTGTCAATATCTATATATCCATAAGATACATTGAAACTAAAATTCATGCTGTAAAATTGTAGGCCTTTACACGTAATATGACCAAATTTCTCTTCATTCTGTCATCACAATAGCCTATGAGCCTGTAAAACATAGCCAGGCCGCGCTAAACAGTCCGACAATTTGTGTAAACTTATCAAACTTTAAGATTTTTATCACATATCAGTGAAAGACAAAATACACCAACATTTAGAATATTTATCAAACTATCATCATGTCAAATTTGAATGTTTTATGTTTTGCCGTTTTCGAGCTGTCATCTTTGAAACACCAACACCATCAAACTAACAGTGAACTATTTCATAACACAGGCATTTTGTCTTGGTGAACGATTTCATTTTCTGGCAGTGAACTATTTCATGTCATCGAAAATTCGTCATCTATATTGTTTTACAACATTCTCACTAAGTTCAGGTATATTATGCTTCAGATTTGCTGTGAAAAGTATGGAAATACCAAATTATCAATGCTGTTACTGTTCGGAACCTTTTCAAAACTTTTCTGGGATTATATATCACTGCATTGATATTCATTGCGGAAATAAGATTATCATTAAAAAGTACGACTATGTGACCAAACAGGCAATTTGAAATATGTGCAGAAAGATGTTCCCAGGAGGAAACGGAAACGGAAACGGGGTGAAGTGTCCAGACCTGGACAATACAGCAGAGGTGCGAAAGGTGTGAGGGAACATCACAGGCGAAACGAGACAAAAATCCTATCGCATGTCAGATTAGGAATAGACATTGAAAAGAACTCTACAATCTTGTGTTTATTTGATTTACAGATCGAAAGTTTGATGTGTAAATCAGATCAAGTGGTACAAAGTCGAAACAAAGAAAAATTAAAAATAAAATGGTTCTGTTTATTTCTATGTGACAGTTTCAAAGCTAATAACCTGAAAATAACCCAAATAATACAATGTTTGATTCAAATTCGACGTTGTTCAAACTGAATTTTAACTACAAACTACAGTTGCATATCGAAAGTTTGTTCACATACCCGAGTATCTCAGTGCAAATATCATGTAATTGGTGATGTTTTGAAGTATCATAGCATAGCGAGAACAAAACGGATATGGTTGAAATTTCACTACAGAAGTGATGATCCACTTTACCTCAATAAAGTCGTTTATACTGCCCCATAGATATTGTTTGATATCATATATATGATTGCGTTAATGTGCAACGAATCTTCAACTCTGAGGTAAATTTTCAACATCGTTTCGTTTTGGCAATGCTACCATGAATTAAAGACATCACAAATCGTATGATATTTACACTAGGATACACGTATATGTGAACAAACTGGTAGGTTGCAGTTTTGTCATGCATTATACGGGTGTGGCTTCTCAAACTGTTGTGGGACGAATACTGTTTGCTGCAAGTTACACAGAGGTGAATTTGGATCTCTTTGGGCGGTGTTTTACAGGAGTAGATGTACGTATTTACAGGGGTATGAGCATGTGGCTCATTCAATGACCCGTCCAAAGTTATTCCGCTCACTTCTAAAATCTCCATCTGCAAATGTTGTACGAGTGAGAAAATATGATGAAACGCTAGTCAAGAATAAATGCTTTTCAATTATTCAAGTTTTGGGAATTTATAAAAATAGAGCCATTGGCTCTATAGCTCATCAGGCATCATATCAAGTTTGCTTTATACAGGCAAGATGAGCTAAAAATGAAACTGATGTTACCTATTGCAAGAAAACCTATTATTATTCAACACTTTCTAGATCGCCAACATCAGACAGTGAAAGAAGTCCACACTAAAATATCCAAGGAGAAATAAATTTGCCATAGACTGTCATCTAATGGAGAAAAATAGGTTTTTAAGATTGTGACCCTTGTGACCCTATTTGGGGTCATGGGGTCACGAAATCTACAATTTAGAATCCCTATTTGGCTAAGGAGTCTGCACATATAATTTCAGCTCTCTAGACCTTTTGGAACTTGAGAAGAAGATAAAAATAGTTTTTTAAGGTTGTGACCCCTGTGACCCTATTTGGGGTCACAGGGTCAACAAAGTTACAAATTAGAATCCCCATTGTCCAAGGAGTCTGCACATATCAATATTAACTCTCTAGACCTTTTTGAACTGGAGAAGAAGATGAGAATTGGTTTTTAAGGTTGTGACCCCTGTGACCCTATTTGGGGTCATGGGGTCACGAAATCTACAATTTAGAATCCCCAATGGCCAAGGAGTCTGCACATATCGTTTTTAACTCTCTAGTCCTTTTAGAACTGGAGAAGAAGATGAAAATATGTTTTTAAGGTTGTGACCCCTGTGACCCTATTTGGGGTCACAGGGTCACAAAAGTTACAAAATAGAATCTCCATTGTCCAAGGAGTCTGCACATATCATTTTTAACTCTCTACTCCTTTTGGAACTGGAGAAGAAGATGAAAATAGGTATTTAAGGTTGTGACCCCTGTGACCCTATTTGGGATCACAGGGTCACCAAAGTTACAAATTAGAATCCCCATTGGCCAAGGAGTCTGCACATATCATTTTTAACTCTCTAGTCCTTTTAGAACTGGAGAAGAAGATGAAAATAGGTATTTAAGGTTGTGACCCCTGTGACCCTATTTGGGATCACAGGGTCACCAAAGTTACAAATTAGAATCCCCATTGGCCAAGGAGTCTGCACATATCATTTTTAACTCTCTAGTCCTTTTAGAACTGGAGAAGAAGATGAAAATAGGTTTTTAAAGTTGTGACCCCTGTGACCCTATTTGGGGTCACAGGGTCACCAAAGTTACAAATTAGAATCTCCATATGCTAAGGTACTTGTACACAAAATTTCAGCTCTCTAATGTGTATGGTTCATGAGGAGAAGTCGAAAGTGTCAAAAGTTTACGGACGGACGACGGACGACGGACGGACGCCGGACGCCGGGCCATGCCATAAGCCCATCTGGACTTTCAGTCCTGATGAGCTTAAAATTGAAGCGTCCTGAAGCCGTAGGTAGGAAATATAATCACTTTGTTATGAAAAAGATTGATGAAATATAATCAAGTTAATAAGCATTTATAGGATTGACATAAAGATGAATTTATTACATTAAAATTGGAGTTTACGACATATATACCTCCTCACTAGAAAACGCATTGAATGACCATATGAAACAGTACACTACGCAAATGACACTTTGACATGAAATTGTTCACCATGAACTTATGAAATAGTTCACTGTTAGTTTGATGGTGTTGGTGTTTCAAAGATGACAGCTCGAAAACGGCAAAACATAAAACATTCAAATTTGACATGATGATAGTTTGATAAATATTCTAAATGTTGGTGTATTTTGTCTTTCACTGATATGTGATAAAAATCTTAAAGTTTGATAAGTTTACACAAATTGTCGGACTGTTTAGCGCGGCCAGACTATGTTTTACAGGCTCATAGGCTATTGTGATGACAGAATGAAGAGAAATTTGGTCATATTACGTGTAAAGGCCTACAATTTTACAGCATGAATTTTAGTTTCAATGTATCTTATGGATATATAGATATTGACAATATTCCTACACCTAAAACATGTAACGTGCTTACCTCTCGCGTGTGAAATAAGTTCACTTCCTGCCATGAAATATTGCCTGCCGTTCACCGCTCCTACGGTGTGCACCAACAACAACTGCATCATTATTTTCAGTAACTGAGTAACTCTATTTGATGGTTTAGTGTAACTCATTTCTTTTCATTTTCTTGTTTCAATGATTTCAATAATTATTGCAAAGTGTAATTCTCTCTTTGACATATCAAAACTAAGAAATGTGAATCTGACAACAATGAGCTGTGTAATGAGTCTTTGTTGTAGAAGCTCCACACATCAACCAAGCTCAGTACGTCAGAGTTGTTTCTTGGGGATCAGCGTGGAGGGCCAGTTTGGCTTATTCTGAGCATGTGGCATTGATAAAAGTATCCTAACACTAGCTTTGTTAAGGGACATCAAGCCAAAAGGGTGGGCCAACATCCCCAGGATCCCCTCCAGGAACAACACTGGTACATTGAACATTGTCATGGCTTTCAATGCAAATAATAGTAAATATTTTAGAGATGTAACAAATACAGGAGGGTTGCGATACAATACGTAACCCAATATGGGGGTCACGATACAATACGTAACCCAATATGGGGGTCGCGATACAATTATCCTGATACAAATTAAAACCTTACACATATATCTTTTCAAAAAATATTTGGATCAATTAATTTTGTGCAAGAATTTAACTTTACCTGGTTTGATGTAATTGTGATACGATCAAAACTACAAGTATAAGGTGAGGTTCTTGTGTGCAAGAAAAATATATTTTAAATTTATCTCAGTTTTCACTATCTACATTGAGAATTCATTAATATGTTTTTTATCATGATATGCATCCTTCAAAGCCATACAACATATCGTGGACAAATGTATACTATCGCCATACAATACCGTATCGCTGTATTGGTACACCTCTAGCGAATACATGTCCATGTACTGGCAACATGTGCAGCTTAAAAAAAATTGCTTCCAGTTTATATGCGATCATTTGAGTTTTTTGTTATTGGTGACACAGTGTTGCGTTGAAAAGGTTGTCAGTAAAGAGAATACCGCACCAGATATACAAGAAAGCAAAAGAAATCATACGTTTTGTGCGACTGCAAATTGTGCCATGATTGGTTTATAAATAAAGCACAATGTTTCCCCCAAATACACAGCCTGCCTGCAGCACATCATACAGCATTATTTAAAAGACTTTAGAGCCATGAAAATGCAAATAAGTCATGACTACCTGTTCTTACTACAAATTAATGTTGTCATGGTAACCACATAGGTCGTAGGGTTCACCAATAGGAGGCGTATTTAGGAGATGAGCTTATCTGGATTTGCAACATAAGTCATAATCAATATCAAGTTGACACAGTGGCCATATTTTATCATAAATGTGCTTACCCTATATTGAAACTTATCAGGAAATCAATGTACATGAACACGATATACAAAGATTCAGTATTTCTCATAAAACCTTTAACCAAAAGATGTAAGAATTGATCTAATTTGTTCAGTAGCTCAGTCATTCCACAATTAAATTTCTCCTGTATTTGAACAAATTGGGGAGACTTTCCTATGAAATGTTTACAAACTTAATTGATTCGTCACAAAACATTATCTTTCGAATAGCTTATTAGCTATACAGATGAAAAAACTTCTTGGTAAAAAACTTGAACAGTGGAAAGGCAGAGGCCATGGGCAATTTTGCTTATTGGATGAAAAAATGGCCCATTCAAATTTTGAAGTTTACTATTGATATAATGGGCAATGGACCATTCAAATTCAGAAAATTACCAAAAACCCTGAAAATCCCTGCTTGAAATATAAAGACTACAATCCTTATACCTGACATGTTAATTTCTACAAATTAAAAAATGAAATTATGAAAGACCAGGCTTATAATAACTGGTGTGACATACTGACTGTTTTTATCAGATGTAAGCGTTGAATGCATAGGTAAGCAACACAATTTGGACTTGTTTCGACAGGGTGCCAAGAGTAGACAAAGCTTTGAAAGGTAAATGCCTATGGATATTATATTTCTAATTGCCTATAACTCTGCAAGGTCAGACTCACACTGAGGGAACAATAGAGGAGAGTCTCGACTCTACTACCCAAGTTGAGTGCAATGGTTCAAGGGATATGGCTTTAACAAGAATGTCAAAACTGACTGGTGTCTGATGCAAGACATTTGGTGCAGCAGTTCTAGAGATATTGCTTGAACAAGAATGTCAAAAGTGGCCAATGGGCCGTGGTGAAGTTAAAGTCAAGGTCACCAAAACTGAGTGATGTCTGCGTAATCCCCCAACGTAAGTTGTGCCCAAACATGAAGACTTTTTGTGAAAAGGTTCGCCTTAACAACAGTTTCAAAATCGGTCAAAGTGACGTGGTGACCTTGATATTATAAATAAAGTCAAGGTCACCCAACATGACCAGTGTTTCCGTAATCCCCCAATGCAGGCTGTGACCAAATTTGAAGACATTTGGTCTAACGGATCAGTCGATATTGCGTTAACACGAGTTTCAAAATCGGTCAAAGTGCCATGATGACCTCGAAAATAAAGTCAAGGTCACCCAACATGACTGGTGTCTGCGTGATCTCCCAATGTAGGCTGTGACCAAATTTGAAGACATTTGGTCCAACAGTTCATTAGATATCGTGTTAACAAGAGTTACAATAGTGGCCAAAGTGCCGTGGTGACCTTGAAAATAAGATCAAGGTCACCCAAAGTGACTGGTGTCTGCGTAATCCCCAAATGTAGGCTGTGACCAAATTTGTAGAAAAGTTGGTCCAACGGTTCAATAGATATCGCGTTAACAAGAATCCGGACGTACGGACAGACGCCGCTGAATTCTTAGTTCCTCGTTGGGGCGGGGGACAATTAAGGGCAACAGGGTCACCAAAGCTACAATTTATTAAACTCACTAGTCGGGTCAAATCAAACCTTTCTCTCGTTGAAATTTTATCAAGAAGGTAGCTTCTGAGCCCAGGGCACAGATTAGTGCAGTTCGTGTAACGTTCGTTTCCTGAGATAGGATGGGTAGTTGTGGAATCTGTAAACAAAGTTTCAGCTTTTTAGGCCTTATGCTTCTGGAGAAGGTCGAAAATGCACAAACATTACAGACAGACGGACGCCAAACACCATGCCCATGGTGTATACAGCCAAAACAGAATGACAGTCCAGTACTATTTTTCAAGTACATAAATTTGCAGGGAACCGTATTACCGATTGTTGGTATGATTGGAAGCTCGCAGACTGATTTCGTTTCATTCCGTTCACTATCAATTTGTGCAGTTGAAGTGAGGTCACAGGAGTTGCACAAGGTCAATAATGGTCATTATGTATATTTCTTATTTCTCATTTCATTTTCTCATTTCTACGTTATTTGAAATATAAAGGTACTCCTTACTCCTAAGAAAAACATTTTGAGAGGTTAAGGGAGTATATTCTATTAACTCAAATATACTTAATGACAAATTCTCTAAAAGTCAAGGGAATAAGATGTTCACATGCATACCTGACACTTTTCAAGAATCCTTGAAAAGGCCACCAACTTTCCTTATGCCTCTGGGTTGCAAGTCACCAGAGGCACAACTTAATGATCAATTCAATTGAGTCCTCTCAATGCAGGTTGAATATTCAAGGGTACTTTATTATCAACGCTTCTTTCAACCTCTTCACAGAAGTGCATCTCTGTCAAAAATCCACTGATCGTTACTGTACCAATGAAAGAAGGAAAGCAAAGAAACAAGAATGGAATATTTATTAGACATATTGTGAATTCTGTCAATAACTGTTCAATACAGGTCCCATCCTGTCTGAGTGTGAGAACAAAGAAAGGCAGAACGATGATCACCCAGGAGCAGGGGAGAGAAAGCTCCAGCACATTCCTCCCGAGCCCAGCCCATCTCCTGGGTGCCAGTACAATACAGCACGGTCTGTCAGGGAGAATACGGGTGGACTCTTCCCGTGGAAGCTCTCCTGCATTATCATGACAAACAACTCTCCACCGAGTCTTGTACCAACCACTCACAGTCCACAGAGTCACTACACCAAGCTCATAACCAGACCAGTTAAAACACGCAGGAGCACTTGGATCATTAGGATATCAAATGTCAATACTTCACGATCTTTCAATCACAACTTGTTGCCATTCTTTGTCAATCCAACGTTTTGCCTTTTTACAAGCACTTATAAATACATACAACTATAAAACAATAAGTAACAGAAACTCAGTTCATTTTTGACAGCACATTTTGAGCACTATAATAAATTATTAATTCTGCTGGCCACTTTGATGACAATTTTATATATTTTTATTTGTGCAATATGATTAAAGGGATGATCAATAACAAATATACCTACAGCTTCCCTTTATCAAGAACCAGAAGTAAATAAATGTTCATGTTTTGTGAAGTTCACGTGTGTTTTATTATTTATCCCAAAGTAACCAAATTCTATTGCTTCTAATTGCTGGCTAAATTATAAAAATAATATCAGCTAAAATCTTTGATCAGTATTTTGCTTACCTAACATACTATACTGTAGTATAGAGATCATGCCAATTTAATCTTATTTCAAGCTTTTTACTTTTCGAACAATAATTTCATTAAAAAAATCTTCAACTAGAAAGTGTTTTTACCCGTAAAAACAGATTTCTCCCCCTTCCTCAAATGCTCCAAACCTCTAAACAATACTATCATAAAGCACCATCAACTCAACAATTGTAGCAAACAAAATATTCAAAATTCTAAATGATTTGATGCTGAAACCCTTGAAAAAGACTAAGTCTAAATTATTGCCATGGAAAAATTTTTTTTATGAAATCTATGACCTCCAAAAGGCACATCTACATGATATGGAGAGACAGTATACCAAGTTTGGTGATGATCAGTCACATAGTTTTAGAGATATGCTCCGGAAACGAAATGGGAACGCCGACGCCGACGCAGACGCCAACGGGAACTCAGCTAAAACCAATGTGTCTCCCGACCCTTCGGGGGGGAGACATAAACATAGTTTTAGAGATATGCTCCGGAAACGAAATGGGTGGGGGGGGGGAGACATAATTCAAAATGTTGTAAGCTTTGCAAATCCAACCTGCTCTTGCTTTCATCACAAAATTAGGTAACGCAGATATTTAAATAGTTGACAAGTTACTAAATTTTGGGAGTGGCATAACCCAGAGGGGATTCAAAAAGGAATCCCTAACAAGTTGCTTAATCTAGGAGTCCCATTACCTCACAGGGGAATCCCTGACCAGTTTTACCAGAATTACTCATATATGCCAAAAAGATAATCAAAATAATGCGTAATTAAATTGAGAAAATATGGTCTCATAAGTATGTTATTCTTTTCATTATCTGTTTCATAAAATCTCATTTGTTATGTTGGATTGTCTTAATACCAAAAATCTGAAAACATGTGACACCCCTATTAAAAGTGTTTGAAATAAGCAACATCCAGTAGGGCCAACAGTTACTGTAAATGCTTGAATAATTGCCCTGCCATTATTAATTTCAAATGCTGATTTGACATGGCAATTTTTCAAGGCATATGATTATTCGAGGCAGTGCCGAGGTGATTGTTTTTTTTAGCCAAGATACCTGTATACATTTATTTTTGAAAAATGAAACTTAACCATCATCATTGAGAATTATTTAACGTGTATACTATTGTAATTGAAGCTCTTATAATGGTTAAGTGTTTCATAACAATTCATGTAACCATGTGTGCCAGAATTTCAATGGTTTGTTTACATAAATAAATCAAACCAGGCAACTATTTAAGCAATGCGATTAATTATTTCAACGAGGCCATAGACATTGCATGATTTCAAAGTAGGCAATTATTCGAGGATTAAGGGCCATGATATTTTAACTGTTCATAACTGTTCCTTATTTTCATGCAATTTGTCAGATGTATTTCTTAGTCAAACCTTCATTACCATTACTCTTATTGTTGGATAGGCCTATTCATATCAAAATGATTTACTTATGTGTGGGTCCTTTTGACTATTCCATAAACACTGCCGATGGCATACAAATGAACAAAGTTGTAATGAAATTCATTAGAAATTATGTTAGAATATAACAGAATTTTTTTTTTAAATTCTATGATGCAATATATTTCGAGTTCGTTCAAGGTAATAAACCAACTGGTTGATGTACAGCCGTGTCCAGTCGGGTAAAGATACGCAGAGGGTAAAGCTACGCACGAACACAAAAGTTAACCTAGTAATTGCACATTAGTGATAGCTTATAATGTTTTGTTTTCATGACATCTTTTTGAAATTTAGAAGACTTTAAAAGGTTTAAGATTGATTTAAAGGAGTAAGATGTTGAACAGCAGCACAAAACAGCGACATGTTTGTACAAACTGACAAAATTCCTAACAAATTAATTGTCATCAAATATTTCTCTTCTCCCATATCAAATTTCGATGGAAACACATTCATTGATCCTACGATCAATATGTCATTTCCTGAACTTCTGAAAACACTTTCAAAACCTTTAAATATTATAAAATTGATAATGTTAGGTGTATTCAAAACCTGCCTGCGTATCTTTAGCCTCATCTTCCCACGGCAAGGTGAAAACATATCGAGCAACTCCTCGTTTCGACCTTGCCTTCACAAGGTAGAAAACTGGTGATCCGAAGCAGCGACACCTATCGTGATCAAGAGTTACACCCCTTATCAGCTCTTTCAACAATAGCCAATGAAAATGCCGTTTACATTCGAAACAAATTCAAAATACTAACAGAAGATCTTTTTGAAACTATCCGAGTGAAATTTGATTTTAAACTTCAGTCCGCATGGTTGTTTTCATGTTTTTGATGAGCACCGAGAATGCAGAGAAGACAAACATTAATGTATCACTCAAATAAAGTGTTTCTCTCCCTTGTAAAACGCATACGCATTTCAAATCGGTACATTTAACATGCTGTCTTCTGATTGGACTATTCTACTTCCGTGCAGCGGGTTGAAATGCTAGCACAGAAATTACGGCCAATGATGTCAAGGGAGGAATGAGAAAGTTTAGAAACTTTTTCGTTTCGCCCGTGACGTTGTGAAGATGCTTTAGCCTACACTTCCGGATCTCCACGAAATAGGGGGTAGATCTAGTCGTTAAAAATATTTGACTGTGTTTCACAAAAGAATTCCCAAATGATTCTTCCACATTAGAAATAAAAATTGTCAACTAAACCCTAAACTTTCACATAGACATAGGGGTTTTCTCATATCTTGTATTTTCTTTGCATATAGATATATGGTCTCTGACTAAATCAAAGAATGTACACAGTTCTATATTAAAGCGCAATCAAATCTTCTCCAATCTTTAAATGCCAAAGTTTGCCAAAGACAAAATCAATTTCAAGTTATATCAATGATGATATAGAAGATGTTGCTTTTTAAGTATTTTGACATTGCATTCAAGAGAGGACGATAAAATCGACTGTATTTTTAAAAACATGGTTAGGATTTTCTTGTTTTAGTTTAGTGTCTATTTAATCATTATTCAAAACAGCTACTTAAACAATGTTTGGGTAGGAAGTTGTTTTAAATAATGGCAAGAAGCATTCGTAAGCTAACATAGCAACGCTAGAGGTCTACTCAGAAGTTGCTTGATATTCAATATGCGTATCACAACACACCGAATGACAAAGCAAGGCAAAAGCACGCATTCACAGGCCATGTCACGGATGTCCCAAATAGTCGTCCAGCGGAATCTAGCAATTATTTCTGTAATAAATTACAACCAAAAACCACATTTGATTTCAGCAAAGGGCAATTTTAAAAATAAACCCTCCAAGCAAACTGTCAAAGGATGGAAATTCATTGTCACTTTGCGTTTCTTATTTTCTTTCTCACGTCTGCTAGTGCTGTGCCCTACTTACCCGACCGCCTGCGTGTAGATGTCATTAATTTCGTGTCGCATTGTCATAAAGTTACCAAACTCTGCAGTCATGTTTAACAATATTAATTAAATAAATGCAAAGGTGTTCTCCCGAAAATTAATCATACAAACCTGCTGATAAACAGAAGTCAAAACTTTCCCGCGAAACTTTACAACTACCGTAATGGCGGCTGTGACATGTGGGGGACCTATCCCATGATACTTTGCGACAATTCACCTGTGCTCCTTGGCGCGCTAACGTCCGCTTGAGCTGTGTTTACCTTAGCTTATATGGCTGCCCAATAAAACACGGATTTATTCATTTCCTTTGATTTATTGACAGCGTTGATAACAAGTAACTCCGAGTTTCAATATTCCCCATAGCTGAGGAAGCAAATCTTATTTTCTAACGCATTATAAACATTTGTCACCATTATTATTTTTTGACAAGAATGCTTCTAATATTTGATTAAGAATTTAACCTGGGGCACTGTATGCCAGTGGTCAAAAAGTTGTAGTAGCCTAGTCACATAAACAATGTTTTTTTCTTGCCAGCTGCATAGTCGACATTATTTTCTAAACCTTATCTCATATATCAATGATTTATTCAATCTTGAGATATTGATATGCATTCACTGTGAGAGACTGCAAAGGTTGATTGAATTTCAAGCCCTTTGAAAACAGCCTGGCTTTGTTTGGCTTTATAGACGGACAATGCAGCCTAATCGGTTATCGTTCATACCGTTCTGAAGTGATATAGGCCTACAGCTTGATGTAGAACTAACAAATGTTCACCTTTTTTACTTGAATGCACCAGCTACCTATAGGCTACATGTATGGACAAATATAAGACGAACAGAAAACTTATCGATAAAACATTGACGTTTGATTTGTTATAGGCCTACATAGGCCAAGTAATTAACTCACTCTTATCTCCAGAGAAAAGTCATGCATAGCCTATATCGGCTCAAATATGTAACAAGGAAACAACTTTTATAAATAAACGGTTTGCATGTATTGGATATATATATAGCCACTATATAGGCCTTTGGTGGAATCCATCATAGATTTGACTTCGCATAATGCAAATAAATAATCTAAAAAAAAATATCAGTTTTTTAGATGTTTGTATAGGTTTGATCTGTTATACACAACATCGTTGCATATACATATATAATATATTTATATTAGCTTATATATGTAAATGCTTTAGACCTTTAAGCTACCAAAGTAATGCATGCAGGGGGAGGTTTTATGTGTTGATTGGCGTTTTATAATTAGGTTATTGTATTCAGGAAAATTATTAAATAATCTTATTACGATAATGTTTATCGAAGAATAAGGGAGTGAGTGAGTTTTTGTTTTACGTCGCTTGGGCAATATTTCAGCCATTAGCGGCGTGAAATTTAATTTATGAAAATGATTGCAAAAGCAGAAGAATGGAACAGCACTAAGGCTGTAAAAGCATGAGCAAAATATCACAGAATTTTTTAAAAGCTGATGTAGCATATTAAAAGACTACAACTTGTTAAATGTATTAATTGCTTTGATGAAATCTTAAATTCGGTGTTTACCGAAGTGATAAAAAAGCTGTGAAATTGGAATATTTAGGCAAAATGTTTCCCTGATGTGTGTAATAGTGAGGGGACAGCTAGGGTGTCGTAGAATAAACTGAATATCTCAATCAAAGACACATCGATCATGCAGGCGTTAACGTATAGGCACACCTACAATTCTTATTCAATCGGCGTATCAGCTCTTTGATTTCAGATCTAGATTCAGATTCAGATTCAGATTCAGATTCAGATTCACTTTCGTTCATTAAGTATTTCAGGCCTAAAAGCTTATAGCGCTAAAGGGACAGTCCTGTCGGGGTATTGTTTTGTTGTTAAAGCGACATTCAAGATTACTTTCCTTTCTATACTTATGTTATAAGTTAGCGAGAGGCTGATATTTTCCCTTACACAACGCGGGAGATTATTTCCTTTGTCTTTACAGGTTGCTATTTGACATAACGACCTAGGTGCGTTATGTGGATTACTTCAGCCTGAAAAATACTGTTTTTTTCCTAATTATTTTAAAATCTTTAAAATCAAAATAGAAAAATAAGTTATAAAATGATGTCCCATGTTGTGTAAGACGGTTATATACTCCTTTCGGTTGATATGGGATATAAAGCCCTCGGCTTCGCCTCGGGCTGTATATCCCATATCAACCTCAAAGGAGTATATGACCTATACTTATCCAGGGTCACGTAGACCAATCAGAGATCGAGATTCTTACATGAGGTAAAATAAATTATTTTTACATGATTATATTTGCCTTTTATTTTCAAATATGTTAGTAGGGGTAACATTTAACTTGTTCTAGATTTAATAATTTCACAGAGAAAAGAATACATCACAGCTCCTCTTTAATTACGTTTCCAAAAAAATACCGTTTCAGTGGCCGATAAGTGGTCGTGACATTTCTTGCAATGACTACACTGAAGGGCAAAAGAAACTTTCCCTTTGAAAAGTGTCATCAATTTATGAAATATGTCACATCATTGGTATTTTTTTACTTAAATAGTATATTTAAGAACTGGGAATCGTATTTGGTGTGCGCTAACGTAAAAACGTTACTTTACTAAAATAATATGGCAAATTTGGCGAAAATCTCGTGCATCTCCACTGTCGTAGGATGCACGCGCAAAAAGTGTATAAAACCCACGACAGACACTTGGGAGACATTTGAAGTAACAGAAAAACACAAAAGAATGCCAAGGTTAACGACGGCAGAACGCGAGAGGGCAATTGGAATTCTGCAATTCGGAGCTACAAATGGCCAAGTTGCTAGAATGTTCGGCTGCACTGTAGTAACCGTTAGGAATCTTCGCACGCGCTTTTAACAGACAGGACAGACTTCAGACAGACCACGTACAGGTAGACCCTCGGTAACAACAGCACAGGAAGACCGGTATTTGAGGGTATTGCACCTGAGAAACCGCTTTCTGGCGGTGACGTCACAAGCAGCAACGGCATTAGGTCGCCACGTCAGTCGAAGGACGGTTACTAGAAGACTCCATTCCTTTGGTATCAGAGCATTACGACCATTCCTCGGAACGGTGCTTACCAACAATCATTGGCAGTTAAGACTTCGTTGGGCCACACAAGTTCGACGTCGGCAGTTACGTAACTGGCGTCTGGTACTTTTTTTCAGACGAAAGTCGATTCCAATATCAAGAGCTAATTAAAGAGACGGGCAGGTAAAATAACAGCAAATGGTTGTGTTCAGGAGTAGGTGGTGGTAGTGTGATGGTCTGGGAAGCATTTGTGGTGACCAAAAGACGAACTTGTTGTGGTGAACGGTATCCTGACAGCCCAACGTTATATCGACCAGGTACTGTGGCCAGCACTCCTTCCATTTCTGCAGCAACAACCACAGGGAGTGCTATTCCAACACGATAATGCCCCATCACATGTTGCCCGAGTAGTTGATAACTTCATCAACGTCAATAACGTCAACGTCATGCCATGGCCTGCTAGATTCCCAGATAAGTCGCCCATCGAGCACTTATGGGAAGACCTTGATAGGCAGATGCGGAGTCGACAGAACCCGCCAATTAACCACCAACAGATGGCTCAGGCTCTAATCGAGGAATGGAGGCATGTCCCAGATGACGTCATCAGATGCTTACCTACGTCAGTCCAAAGACGTGTCTTTGCCTGTATTAATGCAAGAGGTGGACAGAATCGGTATTAGAGACTCACATTACTGTTTTTCCATGCTGTCAATATGGATACATCTGACATGAAATTCCAATTTTGACCCCATGTCACTTTGTTCATATCCTGTGATAAAAACACTTGATGAATCTTATAACTTTTATCTCTTACACATGCATGGATGCATTATTATACACAAACAACCCTCAAAACTCTCATTGCCTTTGTTGTTTTTTATTGAAGTTAATATCAAACAAGGGAAAGTTTTTTATGCCCGTCAGTGTACATGTTTTGAATAAATTGCGAGATATCTAATAATTAACATCGGTATGTTTATAATTTAACAGACTGAACAGTGTATGTTTATCGCTAAAACAGGCGATGACACAAGCGATAAATATCTGCATCTTAAATGTGAATACATTGTACACACAAATAATACATGGAATCCATCTTCAACTTTGCCTGGGTTACAATTTCTGCAAACAGATTATCATAAATTGAAATTGAATTTGTTTTTCGTAAGGAATTGAATCTTAACCATGCAACTTAATTCTTATTTTACATCGTGGTCGTCTTAAATATTTATCTTTTAAGTTCATAATATAAAACCCTGGTTAAATCTATCAAAGATTTATGACAATAATGGTGTTCTAGATAACTTACGTTATTAATTGACATAGGCCATTCCTTGAAATAGATATCTTGTAGGTACTCCATGAAGACAAATAAACAATGATTCCAACTGCCAATAAACCTCAAGTGAAATCCATACAAAAAGAAAGTCCAGTCGAAAAATTATAATATAACTTCTGAAACCGTTATCAATGTGTTATGATTACATATATTGTACCCATGTAGCCAATATTTTAAGGGCGCTTCATCATATAACACTGTAATACATGACTTGAATTGTATTGAATAAACAATATTTGAAAAAACAACTTCTGATACCCAATTCTTACTCATAATATCATCTTGCAGCTTTGAAAAAAACTTATTTCTAATAATTTCAGCCAATATTGAACAACTCTTAGTCTACTTGAAAACAGATTAAAACGAGCAATTTCCTCTAAATACAGCCTTACTTAATGCATATATACTAGTACTCTCCCAAATCTAGAAATATTTCAAATATGTACTTTTTCAATGGCCAAAAATATCTAATACCCAAGATTTCTCTGAGCAATATAAAATAATTGAGAACATTTTTCAGTAGATTACTTGCTGTGACACTGTGTCAACAAGATATACAGATTTCTGTAGAAAGTTCATTGATAAAAAATAGTAACAAAATTGTGCTCAAAATGCAGCTTTAGCGTACATCGGAGCTTGTTAAATATATCAGGTTAATAATTACCAACTTTTACACAATATTTTTCAGATAAATATATTTATGAAGAAGATTGTACAATTAACTATGACATCCAGATTAAAGTAGCACATACAGTAGTTGAGCCCTGTCAACTTAACCCAAAGCCTTTTCAATCTATAAAGGTACAAAGGAAACGCTTTGAAAGATACCTAAAACGGAGAGGCTTAACTAATATTGACGTGAATACATTTGCTGCCACATCCAGGAGTGATATATATATCTGATAGCTGTTCGGGTCGGTGTCACATCCTCACTTTATACAGGAATGGAAAGATCAGAGTTCCAGGAATCAGGAAATATTCCAGCGTATAATATTGAGTGAAACAGACTGTAACAAAATACAAGGAGGTATTCCACTGTGCCCCGGGGACTGGCCAGTTTTCAATAATAACATCAATAAGTTCAGATTCATAAATGTTATGAGAAGAGTTGGTCTATTCCCGAAGCATCCATGCGCACACTCATATCAATGGTGGGTAGTTATAACATCAGAAACATATTCATCAAAATCTTCATCTAATACTTGTTTAGCTGGGTTTAGAAGATCCTTTAAATAGTTCTCTAGGTTATCTGGACAACTTGTGTTTTTATTTCTCATTGAATTCCAAAATGTTTTACAGTCACCATATATTAGCAGCTTGAGATAATTCCTCTGCTAAACGTTGATCTCAGTTGTTTCTTGTCATAGCGCAAAGTCGTTTGAATCTAGTTTTAGTTTCCACCTAATTACCAAAATGTTCTTTACATTTATATATATTAAGAGTTTGGTATTTTGCCTTTTAACTTCAGCACATTAACTATCAAACCATGGTGGTTGGTTTTCTGCACTTTTCACTAAGTCTTTTGACACACACAATCCCCAGCATTACACGTACATGTGGATAAAAAGTCATTTAGTTTGGATACAGCGGCTAGCATGTTGGTCAGAATGAAGCACTACAAGAAAGTCATCTAATATATTCGCTGATCGCAGTAGTTCTTTATAGCTAGATGAGACTGGTTCTTGCAGCCTGTATCTTTGGACTGCTGTTAGATGTATGTAACTGTTAGTCTAACTGGAAAAGCCATGAACACCGCACAATATGTGCACACGGCCGGCATGTGGTCAGAGTATCGATCTCGATCAGGTATATTCAGATCGACTCCTCGTGAAACTATAGGTTGGACACAAGGAAATAATCAACCATGCTACATCCAACATGTGAGATAAATTGGAGCATGCTGGACGTGCAATAATTAGTACGACCGTTTACAATATGAATATCAAATATTTTACATATATCCACTAGTCGCATGGTTCTCTTGGAATACTGAATGCATCTGTATTTATAGTCATCGGGTAGAGGTAAGTATTCTGGTTTGGCTTCAATGATGTGATCCCAAAGGTTGCCAGTTCTTGCATTGAAGTCACCACTAAGTAAAACCACTGTTCAAAGCGTCACTAAAATCATTATATATTTGAAACAGTTACATCTATTCCATTTTCTCCTACATCATTACACAACAATAATACATCAAAATAAAATAAAAAAATAAGAAAATATAATTGTCATTTATGTTGGTACAGTTTAGGACTTTAAGAAACATAAAAATTCCCTAATGTTTATAGACTCTCACAAAATATTATACTAAATGATTTTTCACACATACAATAATACTCCCTGTAACCAGGTCCGGAATGCCTACCATAACTTAATACATGCGTAGGATCACATAAAAAACATGTATTATCTGTAAACACAGCGTGGAAGTCAAAGGTTAAATTCGGCTCACATAACATTGGAAGGTTAAACAATCATGGGTGATTGGACACATAATATTTTGATATTCAATTGAAAAGGGTCGATTGTACTCCCTTATTATAAAAACAAGGTAAAACATGTACATATTCATGACATGACGTTTAAATATTTCACCTTAAATATACAATATACCCTAAATCCTTGAACATCGCCAGGCGATTATTCATTTCAATCACCAATTTTATTCAAGGCAGGCGATTATTCGTAGCAGGCGATTATTATTTTCAAAGCCATACTTTGTGTATGCATTTTGAAACAAAATCGAACATCATCGGCAATTCTTATTGTGAAAGTTAAAATAAAGGTTTTTGCCATTTCATTCATATGCATAATATATGCCATAATTCCTTAAAAAAGAGTATATACAAAAGATTATTCACATTGCTCAATCAAACCCGGCGTTAATTCAAGGCAGGCGATAATTCAAGGAATTTCAACTGGCGGTGTCGCGTCAAATCGCACAGATTAGACACAGATTCAATTATTGGTCCATATTTCACCAGAGATGACCATTATTTGGTCTCATATTATCTCGCGTATCTCAAGTAGCCAATAATTTTACTAAAAAATGTAAAGAAATTAAATTTTTCATCGAAACTTTATGTGACTTGTTTGATACCTTCGTCACATCTACTACATTGTATGGCTGGGGTTTGTGGGGAATCACAAAAAGCAATGAATTGGAGATATTTCATTTAAAGTTCTGTCGAAGAATACTTCAATAAATTCAAGGTCATCATGTGTAGCAGTTAATGGTGATATCCCCTTTTTATACAAATGCATATTCGGGTACTGCGCTACTGGTTCAAGCTACTACACAGTGAGAATTGTATTCTGCGTGTTATGACCGGCAGTGCAACTAAATGGAGAACTACTATTGTAGAAACGCCAGGGATAGAAAGGCCATCACTCAGCTAAGAACTTCAACACATCGTTTCATGATATAAATAGGCAGATTTAGCAACATCCCAAAAGAAGACCGGCCATGTTCGGAGTTCGAGTCCCGACATCTTCACTTAGAATTTACTATGTAATGAGGAAATAAATAAAAATGAGGAGTTATAATGACTTTTATCATCATTTTTATTATCATACATGCAATAGAGAAGAAGCCAGAGATATGTATATGCAAACACATTACAAGTTGGAGCACTGCATCAAAGGAGAGAGTGAGATGAACAGATGAGAGTGTAACGTTTAAACGGAAGGCGACCCTTGATCAACAGTAAGGAAGGAGTATTATAACATTTCTCACTACTTGTATTTCATACCTATATCTTTGATACATATGGGGCACTTGGGATCAATTCAAATTTTGGTGCAACCTTAATGGTTCTGTATATCAAACAAAATAAAAATATGTACCAACCGCCTATTTATGATCGAGTAGCCTCACAATGAATTTTCTCATTTATTATAGACGTTTTCTTTTCTAATCAACGTGTGATATATAGAGAGGATTGTTGAAACAAAAGAAAACATTCAATATTCAATATGAAACCCAATCGAATCAAATTCAACCGTTTTAACTTATCATGTTACACGTAAAGTTTGCTTCATCTGGTGAAGCATTCGTAAAATCTTGTTTTGACCGCACTTGGTCTTGTTTATCAAGTGTTTCAGGTGTAATATACTTTCTTTGGGTAAGTTATTTACTTTCACACAATTAGTCTGTCTGTCTACCATATTCCTGCCTGCTTCCTAAAACAGCAAGAGCTATTACACAATTCTGTCCCAAAACTTCTACAGGTCAAACTTCTACTAACATCAAGGTAGAACCGTACCAATGAGTACAATGAAACAGCCCAAGATATGGGATTACAGAAGGCTTAAGGATTTCCGATAAGGCAATCATCTAGCAGTGTAGAAAGGAAATTATCACTCGACTAACGTTTTACTGTCTCTGAATAACTGTTTTTACCACATCTTGGTATTTAAGTCAAGTCCAATTACATTTTAATTGAGAATGAAAATTAATATTTTTGGCTGCAATGTGATTATTATCATTCTCTTGATGACTTTTTAGCAAATGACTTTATAACAAACGTTGGTCGTTAAAGCAGTATGAACCTAAAAAAATCAAAAGAATATAAATTATGTTTGGTCAGCAATTTCTAGTCAAATAATCTTAAATGTACTCAGGAATTTTAAGAATGTAGGCATGTTTTCAATAATTGAGGAAAAAATTAATGAAGGTTCAATGTTCTGCTATAGCCTTTCATCATGCATGATAAACAGGTTTTTGTGTATGAATGACAACATGGGATAAAATTGTTTTTTTGATTTTCTAAATCCAAACTTCATTTTGTTGTTTATTCCAAAATTTCTCTTCAATTACAATTCCCCTGATATTTTCATTATTTTGCATATTAGCGATTTTTATTCATTGATAATAGTTCATAAAAAGGAATTCTCGTTACATCGATGTGATCAAAATATTCCATGAGCACCCAATTTAATTTTTCAAAACTGATGTTGCTAAATAAGTTCTTTGTGTATATTTACTTACCGGTAGTTACATACCTTGAATAAAACCGTATAAACATCTTCACTGAAACGTTGCATACCAAGAATAAAGAACTTGTCATTCATATATTCCTTTTCATTGTTGTCATTCCAACTTCAAAATTTACCCTCAAAGAAACTTCCTTAAGTAAACATGCCTTCACGTATTATCAAGACAAAACATTTATTAGTGCTGACAGTTTAAAGATTTGTGTATATCGATATGTTATATATTTTAATCATTTCTCAAATAATAAAATAAGTATGAATCATTTCTTCTTCAATTCTCTCAATTCTAATTAGTTAGACTATTCCATTCAGTGCATCTAAGGTAAGAGGCAGGAGACCAAGTGGTGCAACGAACCAAGAATATTGTTGCTTAAAGCTGTAGGAGTTTGGGGATACTACCGGGTAGGGCAGCATATTACACTTACAGTGTACCATATAATGCACGATGATCAACACCTGGCTATTGTATGACTTCAGATAATTAGGTAACATTTAATAGCAATTGTATACCATAATATCCTATTTTTCTCCAATTGGTAAATGATAACCTTTCAAAATCAAATACTGTTTTTTAATTCTCTATCTAATTTGCTAGATTAAGATTTATTCTAGGTAAGGTTGTTTTATTAAATATTCTGTTAGGACAGGTATCAGGTATTGTTATGAAAAAATTTATCTTCTGTATGTTTAAGAGTTTCATATTAAAACATCAATATTATCATTGAAATTATATAAATATTACATTTTGATATGACAGCAACTCAGTCATTATTTAATACATGCTTTTGATTCATTATTGTAAGTTGAGTTTTTATGAACCAATGTCCGGAAAGTTCCAACCAATATGTTGGAGCAGCATACTTACATGGCGAAAGGGGTACACAATGATTGCTATTACAATTCTAAGTCGTTAATCCCGTCAATAAATGACCACTACACTTTCAATGAAATTTCTATCACACGTGGAATGGTTTGTCAATTTCATGTTTGATTTAAATGATGATTTGTAGTAGGTATACTAAACGAGATTTAAAATAAACTTCCGAAATGGACCCAGTTTTACAGAATGAAATCGGAATTTGCAATTTTAGGTATTTTTCGTCACAAGCTTGTCAAATCACTTGGTCATTTTTTATGCGTCATTTTCCTAAACAATTCAAGTGCTACTGTAGTGCGTGACCTCCAATGGCATCGATACATGTCTGAATACGACATCAAGTTGAGTTTATCAGTCGCCGAATCGTTGTTTCGGACTGACTGTCATTCCTGTGTGACTGCATTAACTTAACCTTAATAATTCAAATAAGGGCGACTTTCAATAAATTCTCGGTCAGAATGATCCCATAAGTGTTCAATTGGGGACATGCCTTGAGGTCGGGGTGGCCACGCCAATTCCGAGTGTGACAGCGCCGTGTTTTATGGGCCTACCTTGGTCCTTCAGGTTGATTACATTGGGTCAGAGACATCATACGGAACAAACGATAGAGACGGAGAACGTGGTGTCATATTCGTCTGGTCACTGTGTGTCGACGGATGGCATTATTCAGTGATGATGCTTCCGGTAACATCACAGTGACGGAACAATTACGGTATTGGATCAACTGCACATACCGGTCTTTGTTTTTGGTTGTTATTTATGATTTATCGCTTCTTGGCCTCTCAACAGTAGGATCCGTCTGTCCCTATCCTGTCTCGAGCATGGTTAATGTTGAACGAGTGCAACCATAGATATAAATTATTGATGAGTGGTTCCTAGCTGGATAATGCCAAAAGCTCTTTCCTGCTCTTCTTGAGATATTCTCGCAGTGTCCTTTGTAGCATTCGTGTTTCTTATCGTTTAAGAGACACCGACTGCATGTCTTTAAACCCTTCAGCATAAGAACCTTGTGATTATGTTAATAACAAAACTGTTTTGTGCATATATCATATTTAGCGGATTTTAGATTCTAAAATTATTTGTTGTGATCGGCGATACATTTTTGTAAACAGAACTTAAAGAGTAAATATAATATCCCTCTAAATCTATGTTCTTCTAACATTTTTCAAATATAACTTTCTTGGCATACCTTGAACAACCTGTAAGTAATGTCGGAGCTCCCTGTTTGTCCACCCCATTCTTTACATGCACATGCAATACGTTGCATTATGAACATCTTATGAATCATATTTTGCGTCTTTCAATTTAAGACATCTTTGAATTTCCTTAGGAAACTAATCATTATATCAGTTACTTTTAATATGTTGTTGATATGACAAGACTATTTGCCGTCAAAAGAGAATATTTAGTCGATGATGCTTGTGACTTTCAATTTGTTTTATCAATATACTGTCAAACAGTATTTAAATTTAGTTAAAAAGTTAAAATTTCATCATGTTATAGATAGTTATACAAATGTCACAATGTATTATACAAACCAGTGCAGTATTGAGCTAGATTTCAAAATGTCGCCATGAAGATCTTGTGCATAATGTACATCGCTAGATTTATAATTGTTGATGTATCATCAAGTTATAATTGATGCAAATGCTTCCAGTGGGGATACTAATAATTATTTATCCGAAATATTTCTTTCGTAAATCTTTATACCACGGCAAACGACAAACGTATCTAGTTTTCGAAGATTTCTGTTCGTTTCAGCTTCGAATACATCACACTTTTTGAATTGTTAACCAAGTGAGGTGTCATCGGCAAACGGTCTTGCCATACAATCAAATTCATCACCTACAGTATTGACATATACAATGAAAAAGGAAAGGACCAAGCACTGACCCCTGTGGTACACCGGTGTACACGTCTAAGACTCTGACGTGAGTGAGGTCCATTTACAAATACCTGTTGACTTCTACTACATGAACTTATATAACTCGCCAACTACTTTAGTACCACCTTTAGTCCTAATTTACCATTTCCTTTTGTTTGATGCACATTCCGATTAAATTACATCTCATGTATAGTATTGATATAAAAAGTACATACACCCTGGACTGTCTGCTGGATCAATGATGTACAAACATCGCTGAAACTGTTGTTTGATTATCTAACTGGCGTTAAACTTACTATAGATGATGTGATGGTTTTTACAGATTCAACTTTTCTTATATGCAGTGGGATGTTATGCCAAAGTTGTGAACATAATGGAAAATGATTGATTGTAAAGAGTTACGGCAAAGAAAAGTCACAAACGTATCTGAGGTTATAAGTAGAGGATATTAAAAAGTGTCCACGACGTACTGTGGTTTTATAGTCCCGTTTCTAGAAATGTTGTTCAATGCTGTTTTAGACAGTGGAATATTTCCTGACAGTTTGAATGTTGGTTTGATCATTCCAATCTTTAAAAAGGATGATAGAAATGACCCAAATAACTATCGGGGAAGTTCTTTACTTAGCATTATGGGGAAAATATTTACATCCATCCTTGAAGCTAGAAGTAGAATACGTGTCTGGTTGGACTTCAATGATATATTACATGAATGCCAATCTGGATTTAGACCAGATTACTCAACAGCTGATAATATGTTTGTTCTACAAGCCTTATGTCAGAAGTATTTGAGAAAACCTAGACATAGATTTTATGCAGCTTTCATAGACTTTCGAAAAGCCTTCGATTTTATTGACAGAAATAAGTTACTTTAGATTCTTAGACGACACGGTTATAGGTTTACAGAAGAACCTGGATGTTTTAAAGTCATTCTGTCTCAAATGGGGTCGTGGGGTTAACTTGGATAAATCCTGCATAATTGTTTTTAGAAATGGTGGCTATCTTAGACGATCTGAAAAATGGATATATGATGGAATTCCTATTAATGTTTTGTCTCACTATAAATACTTAGGCAGTGTTTTTTCGTCCAAGTTAAACTGGTCGTAAGCATGCGAGACATAAGGTCTACAAGCTAGAAAGGCTTCGTTCCCAATATTCTCTCTCTATAAAATGTATTTGAATTCATCTTTGAATGTAGCATCTACAGTTGATAGTAAGATATCATCAATTCTGCTTCATGGTGCAGAAATATGGGGTCGCACATACCGTGTAAATATTGAAAAATACGGAGTGCATTTTTTAAAAGATATCTTTGTGTTAGCAAAAATAAATGTTTCCTCAAAAATTGTACTTGGTGAAACCATCTTTGTGTACATTATTTCACCTGCTGTATAACATACTGATGTAGACTAATAAATATGGAAAGTTACCATTAACCAAAAGTTATTTATTATTATTATTATTTCACTCAGGATTTTCATATGTATGGCTAATGCAAGATTGTGCTCAGTCGGCAAGAGCGCCGGTCTCACGTTGCTGAGGTCCGGAGTTCGAATCCAATCCAGGTCAAGGTGTAAAAACCTAGAGATCACCTCTGTTAGAACTCTATAAGTGTCACCTGGAGCCCTAGTGTGTAGTGCAACAAAAAATGCGCACTCAAAAGATCCCACGAATTCATACGCCGAGCTGTCGGTTATCAGCGTTCAGCAGTGTTGGACAATCTGCTGTAACAATGTGTCTCAGTTCACCCAATGGGTACCCTGTAAGGCATAGAAAGATCCCTAACCTGAGCGCCACATATGTGGATGCCGGTTGAATACTCCCCAGGGAGTTGAATTGGAAAAATGATCGGACTGACGGTGAAAGAATGTCATTGACCAGGGGAAACAACAAGCGCCTTGAGCAACTACGAGTGGATGGATATGAGCGCTATATAAATATTCATATATAATGAATATCATTTTTGACGTGTTTGTCCATTTTATTCTTAACAACGATCATTGTATATTCCCGATTTCTATACTGCAAACCCAACCAATATGAACTGCAACCAATTGCTTGAAACAACAAATGTAAGACTACTAAAAATTATTGCTATTTTCCTGAAAAGAAATTTACCTGTATGATAAATAACGTATCTCCGCCTGTACATGTGCAAAAAAATGTGTTTCACTGATTTGTATTTTTTGTCATATGGCCACATCTACTGAATAAAGCTCTTCTTCTTCTTCTCTTTTGTTAATGACACGAGTTAATATGTGTATTTTACCGAGCGATGGCAAGATGTAAACATATATTTAGGCACTAGTGTCATAAACATAGTATGCAACTGGCACGAATATAATGTTCTGCTTATGACCGAAGTCGCGAAACACTCTAAATCTGTTCCCAAACACAGGCAAACTAGCCTACATACATATGACGTAGCTTCATAGACGAATCGTGCCGTCCAAGCATTGTTTACGTAACTACACTTTAAAGGAGATATCGTTTTGACAGTTTATTGATGAAACTTGTCTCACAATTGCTCATGGACATCATTGAAAATGTGAATTTTTATATCGATAGGACACCCTTGCATAAGTAGGGGGCGAACGAAATGTTTTAGTTTTTTTAAGATAAAGGTTATTGCATTTGTGCTCATACATGTAAATGAGAGCAGCAAGTTAAGCTTGTAAAATATAACTTTAAAGAGGGACTGAAATGATCTATGGTCTATTCATAAATAGGGGCTTGCAATTTGAATTAGATTCAACTTTGAATGTTCGAAATCGGACGGTAATCTGCCTCAATATGGCATATATAATATATATATATATAAATACAATGTTTGAACGTTTACAATATGTTCTTCTCTCCTTTAGCAATTGCCATCCTGTTTGGTTAATCGATAATTGAAAATTCCACAGTATGTTTAGGAAGTCCGTTAACTATCCTGGCCGGCTCAACCTGAACTTATCCAACTTATCCAACTAATCCATCAGACATTTGAATAAACAACCGTCCTACAAATCACAGTCATTTCAGAATGTGGTCTTATGAAACATGTATAAATCGCATTCACTGTTTCCCTGTTCGTCAATAACTTATTTTTAAGACGCATGCTCTATAAGATGGAAATATACTTCAATGTATGTATGTATGTATGTATGTATGTATGTATGTATGTATGTATGTATGTATGTATGTATGTATGTATGTATGTATGTATGTATGTATGTATGTATGTATGTATGTATGTATGTATGTATGTATGTATGTATGTATGTATGTATGTACGTACGTATGTATGTATGTATGTATGTATGTATGTATGTATGTATGTATGTATGTATGTATACGTACGTACGTACCAACCAATGTTTGATAAACAATTTTGGTTGTTGTTTTGCAGCATAATTATATTGCTTAAGCCTGTTGTCATCAGCTTTAGAATAGTGACCGCAACAACCTTATATTTTGCCCAACAGGGCTACTAAAGAAATGTTTTTGATAAACCTTATTTAATTTTTTATCGAGTTAGTTCAAACAATTCAGAGCATTGAATTCGCTTTTAATAAATGGCGACAGTAACAGTTGTGCACAGAGTAGATCTAACGTACGTTTGTCAAGACGGAAGCATGATCGCATGAATACACAGAGAAAAAACAACGTGATAAACAATTCTTTATTACTTTACAATATCATTTTGTGCTTCATCTTATCAATTCGATGAATAATAGATGTCTTCTTGGGGTTTTTTCATGAGAAATATTTCAATTCAGGACTAATATTAGATTAAGGAATGCCACGAACGAGGAAAGTTTAGGTAATCACCAACTATGGGCATTGCTATACTGATTATAAAATTTTATTTTCACATTAGACATTGCTATATTTCCAGTTGTTGCAGGTAATGGAAGATCACTGCCGTAATGGGGCGATGAGCGACACATTGATGTTTTCATTGAGTGTGTAATGGCGATTATGCTCTCCCCTTATCGCCTATATTCTTCATTAAAACCCCCATGTCATGTGTCGTGTAGAGAGATGTGCAGGAGAGGGGTGCGTATATATACCACTGGAGCAGCTCTGAACCAGACTGCAGCCCTGCATCTCCTGCTGCAACTCCTGCTGCAACTCCTGCTGAGTCTTCTGCTGGGGCTTCTGCTGCATCTACTGCTGGGTTTTCCCTGTACATCTACAGGATAGACGGTTAGTACATGTCAGGGTTGTCTATGATGTGATTTCCATTCAATACTGTTGGGAGCCTTGTTAGGTGTTAATTCTATCAATGTCGTTGGCGTGGCGTAGTCATTATGAAATGTCTCAAGTCTTGGTAGGTTACCCACTAACTACTTAAACAAGAAAAGCCTTTAAAAAGGCATGGTTGGTGCCACAGATGAACGTTGTGATTAGTCGACCAATTTGGGTGATTAGTGAACAGTAACAACACTCGGTACCAGCACTAGTATTGATCAATCAAACAAAATTAATTTCTATCAACATGAGTTTATGAAAGTTATGATTTTTTTTACATTTATAAATCCTTTTATCATCCAAAGTCACTCTTTTTCACATCTCAGAGAAAAAATGTACATCTCTGAACAGAACAATACCAGATTTTCAAGACAGTGAGACAGCGTTGACAATGACAGGATATTGTGCAAAATGTACTGCCAAAACGATATCTCCAAGGCGCTTTCGCTTGATCTGTCAGAAGCCATGATGGTTAATTATTAACATGAGTATTACAGATACTAAACAAAATACTCTCCGATCATCTGACGGGATTCGATCCCGGGTCCTTATGACCCGAAGTCGAACGCGTTATCCACTGAGTTAAGCAGGCCTTACAGTTTCTGTTTGGAACCAACGATATATGTCATATTCTAAATATAGCACGCGTCATTTTCAATAGCTCTGATGATAAATACATATTTTCAACGTAACCATTTAGTGACATCGTTAAGTATGACTTGTAACGTGGTCGTAAATGCTCCGCCTATTAGTAAACATTAGTCTAATTTCAATGTTACCAGCGTATTTACGGAAACATTCCTTTTAATTCGCCAGGCGAGCCAAATTAGCGATTATTGAATGCAAAATAATGCTCTTATCTAGAAAAAATTTAGACTCTTCTTCATATGAAGTTGTTTTTGATTGACTCTGTTAACATGTATCAGCGTCATGAATAGAAAATATTATTACTCTTTTAATATGACATTTAAAGTGAAATCATATTTCACAGTTTAATGTGCCAAATATTTTGTATTATCCACATGGTGGCATATTGCATATTTTGCTACAGCTCTGTTTCTTTTGATTTGGATACAGCACATGTGATTGGCACGGCTTCCCTTTAAAAATATCAACAGTAATATAGGTTTGTGCCTTTGGGCACCAACCAATGATAGTTAGAATAACCCTTCTAAAAAATTGTACAAGACATGCTCGATGGGAAGCAGGTACGGATTTATCGCTGGTCATGTCAATTTGGTTAATATTTGCTGTTCAAGGTTGGCATCCAATGAGCTTATGCGATGGCATGGTGTCCGGCGTCCGTCCGTTGACCTTATGCATTTTCGACTTCTTTTTACTGACTCCTTGGATATTGAAAATGTTAATGCATAGCTTTGTCGACCCGACCCATGATAAGGGCCACAGGGACCATGCCCTTTGCATAGAATCTTTGTACACAAACCCTTGGACAGAGCAGTACAGATACCATTGGACAGAGCAGTACACATACCCTTGGACAGAGCAGTACACATACCCTTGGACAGAGCAGTAGACATACCCTTGGTTTCTTTGCATAGAATCATAAAATGTTGTCTATAGAATCCTTAGGTCATGGAAATGATACCACATTGGCCACACCCTAAAACAATATCAAATACAAAATATGTGCACTTCTCTGTCCAAGGGTATGTGTACATTCTCTGTCCAAAGGGTATATGTACTGCTCTGTCCAAGGGTATGTGTACTGCTCTGTCCAAGGGTATGTGTACTGCTCTGTCCAATGGTATGTGTACTGCTCTGTCCAAGGGTATGTGTAATGCTCTGTCCAAGGGTATGTATACTGCTCTGTCCAAGGGTATGTGTAATGCTCTGTCCAAGGGTTATGTACTGCTCTGTCCAAGGGTATATGTACTGCTCTGTCCAAGGGTATATGTACTGCTCTGTCCAAGGGTATGTGTACTGCTCTGTCCAAGGGTATGTGTACTGCTTTGTCCAAGGGTGTGTGTACTGCTCTGTCCAAGGGTATGTGTACCTCTCTGTCCAAGGGTATTTGTACTGCTCTGTCCAAGGGTATGTGTACTGCTCTGTCCAAGGGTATGTGTACTGCTTTGTCCAAGGGTGTGTGTACTGCTCTGTCCAAGGGTATGTGTACTGCTCTGTCCAAGGGTATGTGTACTTCTCTGTCCAAGGGTATGTGTACTTCTCTGTCCAAGGGTATGTCTACTGCTCTGTCCAAGGGTCTGTGTACTTCTCTGTCCAAGGGTTTGTATACTTCTCTGTCCTTGGGTATTTGTACTGCTCTGTCCAAGGGTATGTGTACTGGTCTGTCCAAGGGTATGTCTACTGCTCTGTCCAAGGGTCTGTGTACTTCTCTGTCCAAGGGTATGTGTACTTCTCTGTCCAAGGGTATGTGTGCTTCTCTGTCCAAGGTTTTGTGTACTTCTCTGTCGAATGGTATGTCTACTGCTCTGTCCAAGGGTATGTCTACTGCTCTGTCCAAGGGTATGTGTACTGCTCTGTCCAATGGTATCTGTACTGCTCTGTCCAAGGGTTTGTGTACTTCTCTGTCCAAGGGTATGTGTACTTCTCTGTCCAAGGGTATGTGTACTGCTCTGTCCAAGGGTTTGTGTACTTCTCTGTCCAAGGGTATGTGTGCTTCTCTGTCCAAGGGTTATGTCTACTGCTCTGTCCAAGGATTTGTGTACTTCTCTGTCCAAAGGTATGTGGACTGCTCTGTCCAAGGGTAGATGTACTGCTCTGTCCAAGGGTATGTGTACTGCTCTGTCCAAGGGTATGTGTACTGCTCTGTCCAAGGGTATGTGTACTGCTATGACCAAGGGTATGTGTACTGCTCTGTCCGAGGGTATGTGTACTTCTCTGACCAAGGGTATGTGTACTTCTCTGTCCAAGGGTATGTGTACTGCTCTGTCCAAGGGCCTGTGTACTGCTCTGTCCAAAGGTATGTGCACTGCTCTGTCCAAGGGTATGTGTACTTCTCTGTCCAATGGTATGTGTACTGCTCTGTCCAAGGGTATGTCTACTGCTCTATCCAAGGGTATGTGTACTGCTCTGACCAAGGGTATGTGTACATTCTCTGTCCAAGGGTATGTGTACTGCTCTGTCCAAGGGTATGTGTACTTCTCTGTCCAAGGGTATTTGTACTGCTCTGTCCAAGGGTATGTGTACTGCTTTGTCCAAGGGTGTGTGTACTGCTCTGTCCAAGGGTATGTGTACCTCTCTGTCCAAGGGTATTTGTACTGCTCTGTCCAAGGGTATGTGTACTGCTCTGTCCAAGGGTATGTGTACTGCTTTGTCCAAGGGTGTGTGTACTGCTCTGTCCAAGGGTATCTGTACTGCTCTGTCCAAGGGTATGTGTACTTCTCTGTCCAAGGGTTTGTGTAATGCTCTGTCCAAGTGTATGTGTACTGCTCTGTTCAAGGGTATGTGTACTTCTCTGTCCAAGGGTATGTGTACATTCTCTGTCCAAGGATATGTGTACTGCTCTGTCCAAGGGTATGTGTACTGCTCTGTCCAAGGGTATGTGTACTGCTCTGACCAAGGGTATGTGTACTGCTCTGTCCAATGGTATGTGTACTGCTCTGTCCAAGGGTATGTGTACTGCTCTGACCAAGGGTATTTGTACTGCTCTGTCCAAGGGTATGTGTATTTCTCTGTCCAAGGGTATGTGTACATTCTCTGTCCAAGGGTATGTGTACTGCTCTGACCAAGGGTATGTGTACTGCTCTGACCAAGGGTATGTGTACTTCTCTGTCCAATGGTATGTGTACTTCTCTGTCCAATGGTATGTGTACTGCTCTGTCCAAGGGTATGTCTACTGCTCTGTCCAAGGGTATGTGTACTGCTCTGTCAAAGGGTATGTGCACTTCTCTGTCCAAGGGTATGTGTACTGCTCTGACCAAGGGTATGTGTACTGCTCTGACCAAGGGTATGTGTACTTCTCTGTCCAATGGTATGTGTACTGCTCTGTCCAAGGGTATGTGGACTGCTCTGTCCAAGGGTATGTGTACTGCTCTGACCAAGGGTATATGTACTGCTCTGTCCAAGGGTATGTCTACTGCTCTGACCAAGGGTATGTCTACTGCTCTGTCCAATGGTATGTGTACTTCTCTGTCTAAGGGTATGTGTACATTCTCTGTCCAAGGGTATGTGTACTTCTCTGACCAAGGGTATGGTTACTGCTCTGTCCAAGGGTATATGTACTGCTCTGTCCAATGGTATGTGTACTTCTCTGTCCAATGGTATGTGTACTGCTCTGTCCAAGGGTATGTCTACTGCTCTGTCCAAGGGTATGTGTACTGCTCAGACCAAGGGTATTTGTACTGCTCTGTCCAATGGTATGTGTACTGCTCTGTCCAAGGGTATGTGTACTGCTCTGTCCAAGGGTATGTGCACTGCTCAGACCAAGGGTTTTTGTACTGCTCTGTCCAATGGTATGTCTACTACTCTGTCCAAGGGTATGTGTACTGCTCTGTCCAAGGGTTTGTGTACTGCTCTGTCCAAAGGTATGTTTACTGCTCTGTCCAAGGGTATGTGTACTGCTCTGTCCAATGGTATGTGTACTGCTCTGTCCAAGGGTTTGTGTACTTCTCTGTCCAAGGGTATGTTTACTGCTCTGTCCAAGGGTATGTGAAATGCTCTGTCCAAGGGTATGTGTACTGCTCTGTCCAAGGGTATTTGTAATTCTCTCTCAATTTGCAGCCTGCCCTTTGTACGAAGCGAGACGTTCTCCAGGATGCAGGTGGCTACACTGATCCTCTGGCTGGCTTGTATTGGCTTCTTGCAAGGTGAGCTCCACAGGTCCAGTTAGAAACATCCGTATGCGCTTTCTGTATCTGCCATCACTATACTTATTTGTACTTGTGCCATCATTGATTTTTGAATAACATATTGAATCTTCTTAACTTTGAGTTTTAAATAGACTTATTTTGACCTTTCTTATTATCTATTTCTCATATATCTCAAGGAAGTAAAGTAACGACTAGTCAATGATTATTCCTCAAACCGTCGGGTTAAGCTGAATTACCCTTATCAAAGATATGTTGCTGATACAGAAATGCTTCAAATGCACGAAAGTTCCTGTGATCGATAAGGCCTTTATTTGTGGAATGAATAATTGATTTGTGAATGGCTTCTGACCATATTTGTTTTTTTACGGAAAATTGAAGCTTGGAATGCTTTGTTTTTAAATCGACAGTAAGTAATTACGTAAGAGAGAATAAGAGAAAGTATTGGACGGAACAAAACATTCATAGGACCTCACCTTTTCTTTTCCAGTAGTCCAATCCACAACAAGTTCAACATCGACAACGACAACAACTACCACTACAACTACCACTACCACTACAACAACCCCGACGACTACTACTACAACTACTACTACTACAACCACCACAGTCCCGATAACTACAACAACAACGACTACCACAACCACAACAACAACCACTACCACAACTACCACAACAACGACTACCACGACGACTAAGCCGGCGCCAGTCCGCAGAAGAAAGACGATAGTGAGGAGGATTGGATCTGTCACCAAGAAGATCATCTTCAAGACCGGGTGTTTCTCCAGCTGCCATGGGCTTCCCCCCGGCCGGTACCCGTCATGTTCTGGATGCAGCCACTTCCTCACGTGTAACCACCACCGGCGCTTCCTCAGGTCCTGTCGTTACGCCAAGTGGGATGACTACTATCACCGGTGTGTGGCCTCCCGCTCCAGCACGTGCACGGTTGTCGTCCAGCGCCGTGCCCGAGTTCACACCCCCTACCACGCCCGGAGCTCCTACACCAGGAGGACCCGCTACCGACGTCCTTCTTACAGGCGTCCTCGCTACCGCTCTTACCGTTCCAGGCGACGTTACGGAAAGTAGTTTGATAGAAACTTGGACGTCAAATTGATATATATTTCAGTTTTACCTTACCATCAGTGAGCGTATTTTGAAAATTTTCATAACATTATCATCGCGAATAATGACTATTAATATGTATTTGATTTGATTTTTCCTTTGTACTTGAAATTAGACATCGATTGAAGAATATCAAACTATCCAATTAATAAAAATGCATGAATTATCGACTTGTTATGTCTGAATACAATAGAGGTTACTGTAGGATGAAGGCAACAGCTTGGTTCTAGGCGGTGGGAGAATGGGGGCGGTGGGAGAATGGGGGCGATGGGAGAATGGGGGCGATGGGAGAATGGGGGCGGTGGGAGAATGGGGGCGATGGGAGAAGGCGGTGGGAGAATGGGGGCGGTGGGAGAATGGGGGCGGTGGGAGAATGGGGGCGGTGGGAGAATGGGGGCGATGGGAGAAGGCGGTGGGAGAATGGGGGCGGTGGGAGAATGGGGGCGGTGGGAGAATGGGGGCGGTGGGAGAATGGGGGCGGTGGGAGAATGGGGGCGGTGGGAGAATGGGGGCGGTGGGAGAATGGGGGCGGTGGGAGAATGGGGGCGATGGGAGAATTGGGGCGATGGGAGAATGGGGGCGATGGGAGAAGGCGGTGGGAGAATGGGGGCGGTGGGAGAATGGGGGCGGTGGGAGAATGGGGGCGATGGGAGAATGGGGGCGGTGGGAGAATGGGGGCGGTGGGAGAATGGGGGCGGTGGGAGAATGGGGGCGGTGGGAGAATGGGGGCGATGGGAGAATGGGGGCGGTGGGAGAATGGGGGCGGTGGGAGAATGGGGGCGGTGGGAGAATGGGGGCGATGGGAGAATTGGGGCGATGGGAGAATGGGGGCGATGGGAGAAGGCGGTGGGAGAATGGGGGCGGTGGGAGAATGGGGGCGGTGGGAGAATGGGGGCGGTGGGAGAATGGGGGCGATGGGAGAAGGCGGTGGGAGAATGGGGGCGGTGGGAGAATGGGGGCGGTGGGAGAATGGGGGCGATGGGAGAAGGCGGTGGGAGAATGGGGGCGGTGGGAGAATGGGGGCGGTGGGAGAATGGGGGCGGTGGGAGAATGGGGGCGATGGGAGAATGGGGGCGGTGGGAGAATGGGGGCGGTGGGAGAATGGGGGCGGTGGGAGAATGGGGGCGATGGGAGAATTGGGGCGATGGGAGAATGGGGGCGATGGGAGAAGGCGGTGGGAGAATGGGGGCGGTGGGAGAATGGGGGCGGTGGGAGAATGGGGGCGGTGGGAGAATGGGGGCGATGGGAGAAGGCGGTGGGAGAATGGGGGCGGTGGGAGAATGGGGGCGGTGGGAGAATGGGGGCGGTGGGAGAATGGGGGCGATGGGAGAATGGGGGCGGTGGGAGAATGGGGGCGGTGGGAGAATGGGGGCGGTGGGAGAATGGGGGCGATGGGAGAATTGGGGCGATGGGAGAATGGGGGCGATGGGAGAAGGCGGTGGGAGAATGGGGGCGGTGGGAGAATGGGGGCGGTGGGAGAATGGGGGCGATGGGAGAAGGCGGTGGGAGAATGGGGGCGGTGGGAGAATGGGGGCGGTGGGAGAATGGGGGCGGTGGGAGAATGGGGGCGGTGGGAGAATGGGGGCGATGGGAGAATTGGGGCGATGGGAGAAGGCGGTGGGAGAATGGGGGCGATGGGAGAATGGGGGCGATGGGAGAATTGGGGCGATGGGAGAATGGGGGCGATGGGAGAATTGGGGCGATGGGAGAATGGGGGCGGTGGGAGAATGGGGGCGATGGGAGAATGGGGGCGGTGGGAGAAGGCGGTGGGAGAATGGGGGCGATGGGAGAATGGGGGCGATGGGAGAATTGGGGCGGTGGGAGAATGGGGGCGGTGGGAGAATGGGGGCGATGGGAGAATGGGGTTGATGGGAGAATGGGGGCGATGGGAGAATTGGGGCGATGGGAGAATGGGGGCGGTGGGAGAATGGGGGCGATGGGAGAAGGCGGTGGGAGAATGGGGGCGATGGGAGAATGGGGGCGGTGGGAGAATGAGGGCGGTGGGAGAATGGGGGCGATGGGAGAATGGGGGCGATGGGAGAATGGGGGCGATGGGAGAATGGGGGCGGTGGGAGAATGGGGGCGGTGGGAGAATGGGGGCGGTGGGAGAATGGGGGCTATGGGAGAAGGCGGTGGGAGAATGGGGGCGGTGGGAGAATTGGGGCGGTGGGAGAATGGGGGCGGTGGGAGAATGGGGGCGATGGGAGAAGGCGGTGGGAGAATGGGGGCGATGGGAGAATTGGGGCGATGGGAGAATGGGGGCGATGGGAGAATGGGGGCGATGGGAGAATGGGGGCGTTTGGAGAATGGGGGCGGTGGGAGAATGGGGGCGGTGGGAGAATGGGGGCGGTGGGAGAATGGGGGCTATGGGAGAAGGCGGTGGGAGAATGGGGGCGGTGGGAGAATTGGGGCGGTGGGAGAATGGGGGCGGTGGGAGAATGGGGGCGATGGGAGAAGGCGGTGGGAGAATGGGGGCGGTGGGAGAATGGGGGCGGTGGGAGAATGGGGGCGGTGGGAGAATGGGGGCGGTGGGAGAATGGGGGCGGTGGGAGAATGGGGGCGGTGGGAGAATGGGGGCGATGGGAGAATTGGGGCGATGGGAGAATGGGGGCGATGGGAGAAGGCGGTGGGAGAATGGGGGCGGTGGGAGAATGGGGGCGGTGGGAGAATGGGGGCGATGGGAGAATGGGGGCGGTGGGAGAATGGGGGCGGTGGGAGAATGGGGGCGGTGGGAGAATGGGGGCGGTGGGAGAATGGGGGCGATGGGAGAATGGGGGCGGTGGGAGAATGGGGGCGGTGGGAGAATGGGGGCGGTGGGAGAATGGGGGCGATGGGAGAATTGGGGCGATGGGAGAATGGGGGCGATGGGAGAAGGCGGTGGGAGAATGGGGGCGGTGGGAGAATGGGGGCGGTGGGAGAATGGGGGCGGTGGGAGAATGGGGGCGATGGGAGAAGGCGGTGGGAGAATGGGGGCGGTGGGAGAATGGGGGCGGTGGGAGAATGGGGGCGATGGGAGAAGGCGGTGGGAGAATGGGGGCGGTGGGAGAATGGGGGCGGTGGGAGAATGGGGGCGGTGGGAGAATGGGGGCGGTGGGAGAATGGGGGCGGTGGGAGAATGGGGGCGGTGGGAGAATGGGGGCGGTGGGAGAATGGGGGCGATGGGAGAATTGGGGCGATGGGAGAATGGGGGCGATGGGAGAAGGCGGTGGGAGAATGGGGGCGGTGGGAGAATGGGGGCGGTGGGAGAATGGGGGCGGTGGGAGAATGGGGGCGATGGGAGAAGGCGGTGGGAGAATGGGGGCGGTGGGAGAATGGGGGCGGTGGGAGAATGGGGGCGGTGGGAGAATGGGGGCGATGGGAGAATGGGGGCGGTGGGAGAATGGGGGCGGTGGGAGAATGGGGGCGGTGGGAGAATGGGGGCGATGGGAGAATTGGGGCGATGGGAGAATGGGGGCGATGGGAGAAGGCGGTGGGAGAATGGGGGCGGTGGGAGAATGGGGGCGGTGGGAGAATGGGGGCGATGGGAGAAGGCGGTGGGAGAATGGGGGCGGTGGGAGAATGGGGGCGGTGGGAGAATGGGGGCGGTGGGAGAATGGGGGCGGTGGGAGAATGGGGGCGATGGGAGAATTGGGGCGATGGGAGAAGGCGGTGGGAGAATGGGGGCGATGGGAGAATGGGGGCGATGGGAGAATTGGGGCGATGGGAGAATGGGGGCGATGGGAGAATTGGGGCGATGGGAGAATGGGGGCGGTGGGAGAATGGGGGCGATGGGAGAATGGGGGCGGTGGGAGAAGGCGGTGGGAGAATGGGGGCGATGGGAGAATGGGGGCGATGGGAGAATTGGGGCGGTGGGAGAATGGGGGCGGTGGGAGAATGGGGGCGATGGGAGAATGGGGTTGATGGGAGAATGGGGGCGATGGGAGAATTGGGGCGATGGGAGAATGGGGGCGGTGGGAGAATGGGGGCGATGGGAGAAGGCGGTGGGAGAATGGGGGCGATGGGAGAATGGGGGCGGTGGGAGAATGAGGGCGGTGGGAGAATGGGGGCGATGGGAGAATGGGGGCGATGGGAGAATGGGGGCGATGGGAGAATGGGGGCGGTGGGAGAATGGGGGCGGTGGGAGAATGGGGGCGGTGGGAGAATGGGGGCTATGGGAGAAGGCGGTGGGAGAATGGGGGCGGTGGGAGAATTGGGGCGGTGGGAGAATGGGGGCGGTGGGAGAATGGGGGCGATGGGAGAAGGCGGTGGGAGAATGGGGGCGATGGGAGAATTGGGGCGATGGGAGAATGGGGGCGATGGGAGAATGGGGGCGATGGGAGAATGGGGGCGTTTGGAGAATGGGGGCGGTGGGAGAATGGGGGCGGTGGGAGAATGGGGGCGGTGGGAGAATGGGGGCTATGGGAGAAGGCGGTGGGAGAATGGGGGCGGTGGGAGAATTGGGGCGGTGGGAGAATGGGGGCGGTGGGAGAATGGGGGCGATGGGAGAAGGCGGTGGGAGAATGGGGGCGGTGGGAGAATGGGGGCGGTGGGAGAATGGGGGCGATGGGAGAATTGGGGCGGTGGGAGAATGGGGGCGGTGGGAGAATTGGGGCGGTGGGAGAATGGGGGCGGTGGGAGAATGGGGGCGGTGGGAGAATTGGGGCGGTGGGAGAATGGGGGCGATGGGCTCAGCAGGTTTAATATATAGAGGATACTAAATATTGTTAAAGTTTTCCAAATACCAGGTTTATTTCATCAAGTGTCCATGTTAAAGTTGATATTTCACGAGTGGCCCAGCCACAAGTGAAATATCAACTTTTTAAAAACTTCTTAATGTCGTTTAAGTTTCAAAAAGATGTAAGACAGCTTTGCTAACACTCAATATGTAATTGTTAGATTACCTTTTGTTCGAGTGCGTATCTGTACCCGACACGACAGAACCCAAGTCAACCGTATTAATTTTTCTTTGCCAAAATTGACATAGGTTACTTACTAAAAAATCATAAGTTAATAAATACCATGTTGCAATGGTTTATAGATACTGCGTGACACGGACCAGGTGGGTTAGTAGCTAGATGTAAACGTTAGGACTTAGGGGACGATAAAATTACAGCTAGTTTTAACTAGATTGTTGTACACATGGCTGAAAGTAGTTCCGGCACCTGACCAGTGACGATATAAATATCATACTTGACTTGAAAAAGTGATATTACACTCACTTTTCTAGCTCTGAGAAATGTAGCTGACTTTTCTAGCTCTCATATCGAAGTTCGAGTTTGAAATTTAACTCCTACACATGATAAATCAAACTATCAATATCAAACTGTCGGACACATGATCACGTCATCTCGTGCATTAGCACCACATCCGATTAGAAACCATTAGAACTGTCATGGCGGACTGTCGAGTAGGGGCGAATGGGTTAGATATTGTCGGAGTTATAGATAAGACAGGCATCCCAGAAAATGTACAGGTGAATTTGAGCGATGACTTTTAACTTAACTGATGTTCAATAGATCGGCTACCTGTAGATAGATAATTTTTATCTTGAGCTCGCCGATAGACATCCTGGCTCAAAGTGAACGGGTCAACATGCCGTGGAGAAGCTGTATGACTTGCTAATGTGAGATCAACAGAGTCATGTGAGAAGAAGCTAATATGCCACCAAAAAAGATGGCGGCAAATGCTCAGGGACTTTGTTTTCTCTGTGTGACAGTTTGTCAATGAACAGATTTAACATTAAATAATAAGTTACAAAGAATCTCCCATCGGTCTGAGTTGTGGCAAGTAGATTTTAATCCAAATAAAACTGTATCTGTACAATTTATTAGAAAGCGCTAACCTATTCACAAGCCAGACCTTAAGCTAAATAATGTACTTATTGATGATGTTCCTTCACATAAACATTTAGGACTTGTCCGCCAAGAAGACTATCAGTGGTCCTCTCATATCGATGAGATAATCGGAAGAGTGAAGCTTGTGGAAAACTTAGTAAGAAGTCTAAAATACCGTTTGAATACAATGAGCCTTAAACTATTATATAGACATTTCATTCTTCCTATTTTTGATTGATTTGACTGTTTAAATATAGGGGACAACTGTACTATGCACGAAGCAAATTTGTTTTGAAAATCTCCACTTAGATGCATTGAGATCAATATGTGGAGCTGTAAGGGGAACAAGCCACAATAGGTTATACCAGGAAACAAACATTGTGTTTGTTCTACGAAATGTTTTATGAATTATCTCCATCTTCTCTTGCAGAATTAGTTTCCAAACCAACCCTTACAATCTAAGAAACTTACTCTTTACAAACTATCCCCTGTAATACTGTTCTGACATTCGGCATCGTTCTTACCATCTGCTGTTAGAGAATGAAATTCCTTATAGAAGATCAAATATAAGGTGACTCAATCGGCAACTTTATAAAAGCAATAAATACAACCATTTACAACAAACATTTAGTTTGAAGCTTAGAAGCTCTAGGAATATAGTGGGTTGGAAGGCAGAAATCAGGTCAATTAGGTCTTCATTCAGGTACAGGTTTTTATTATATAATTAGCAATGAAATATAGGGTTATACAGTGAAAATATAATCCATATTTTAAGAAAAGCAGTAGAAAGTCATATTTTCACTGCAGTGAAAATATAATCCATATTTTCACTGCGGTGAGAAAAGTAGGACCGAACCTATTACCTCCCTTTGAAACACGATTATCTCCCTTTGAGGAAATCGAACGCTTGCCTCGCGTCACGGCGTTGGTTAGGATCGAAGAAAAAACACTCTTTAGGATGTTTTCGGTATGTAACTGTTTTCAGTTTACAGTGCCAATGTATCCTTCGATATCCAAAAGCCACCCGAAGTTCATATCTTGTTGCTGTAGTTAATAATTGTTCATTTTATTGCAAAATAAATTTACGAAGCGAGTGATCTGTCACACCGACATAGCGCTTCACTCATTGTATCCGTTCGCGTCAAAACTGACTTTCCAAAATAGATAAGGAGCCTTTGTTTCACCTAGTAATAACCAAACACATGTTGTGGATCTGATATCATTTAACATCCACTCATCATATATTTTTCATAAAATTATTTCCGATTAAATATCGAGTTATTTCTATCGAACTTTTTTTTTTACCGAGAAAGGATAAATTGAGTTGCTAGACTGTCATTCATCATAGAGCAAAACTTTGCCTTCCGATGTCTGACAACTCTGTTTTATGATCTAAAAATTATATAATAAATAGACTAATTTATTGTTTTTGCCGAATATCATTTCTATCTCATCTCGTGAAGTGAGAAAGTGTCATTTTCACTCGTGGCTGCGCCACTCGTGAAAATATCACTTTCTCACTCCACTCGATGAGATAGAAATGATATTCGGCAAAAACAATGAAATAGTCTCTATTTATTTCCTAATGACAAAATACGATAAAGAGTGTCCAATCATTAATATCAGGAATATAAATTGAATTTTTTAAATCGATTTTAAAATATTCCATATAGAGGAGTGGCAATTCTTTTCAACAATGATGTAGATTTTACCATTCACAGAACTATAAATGATGAGGATGGAAACTATATAATTGCTGAAATTACTGTAGAAGATAAAAGATTTACTTTAACAAACTTATATGGACCAAATACTGATCAAAACATACTTTCCTTTGAGAATGACTCCTTAGTGATAGACTGGAACCTGGTTGTGGACCCCTCAATTGATTTAGAGAACTACATACATTTAGATAATCCTTAATCAAGAGAAACTGATTTTATTGAAAATTATGACTTACTTGATGTATGGAGGGACATGAATAAAAATAATAGAAGGTATACATGGTAGAAGAAGAATCCAAGACAACAAGCTAGACTTGATATTTTCCTGATCTCCCAAGAAATGTTTGATAAAACTTTGGATTGTGATATCTTACCAGGATATAAAACTGACCATTCAGCTATAACACTTATTCTCTCAAATATATACTATAAACCAGAAAGAGGCAAATGATTTTGGAAATTTAATACCTCTTTGCTTCTCCATCCTGATTATAGTGATTTGCTTAGGAACATTCTAAAAGAAACTATTGAAGAATATTCTGGAAGTGACCTCTCCGATAATAACTTTACTGACCTGTACCCGGATAGAATAATACTTACTATCAATGATTTTTGGAAAAAAATTTAATGAAAGTAAGAGGAAATTCTAGATCTTTTGCATCCTTATTATAAAAAGATAGGAAAAAAATAACTGAACTGGAAAATGAAATAGAAACTTGTGAAGAAAACTAAATTTTTCCAAAACATAGATGAAACTAACTTTCTAAACTTTCCAAGTATAAGATAGAATTAGAACAGATAACGGAAGAGGAACGTAAAGGTATTCACTTTAGAAATAGAATTCAATGGTATGAAGAAGGCGAAAAAGCAGCTAAATACTTTTGCAGCTTAGAAAAAAGAACTTTTGTCAATAAATCAATAAACAAGATTATTACCAACAATAATGAGGAGATATCTGATAGCACTTCTATTTTAAAAGAAGTTAAATCTTTTTACAAAGAACTCTATTTATGTAATTATGATCTTGATGATAAGGTTACATTAGATGATGTTAAAAAAACATATTAGATGATAAACTTAGAAAAGAGCTTGAAAAGGACATTGATATTGATGAAATTACATTTGCAGTTAGAAATATGAAAAATAACAAAAGTCCTGGAATTGATGGATTCCCCATTGACATTTTTAAATTCTTCTGGAAAGACCTTAAAGAATGGGTTTTCAGAGTTATCAAAGATGTACTAAACAAGAAAGAATTATCAATGACAATAAGCCAACGTAAAACAAATCGTATAAATGTCTTTAGATGTACAACTATATAGAAGGTCAAAAAGTGAAGATACTTCCATTGCTTTGTGCCCTCACTGTAACAACAGCAAGTTGGAAAATGAATACCATGCATTACTGGAATGTCCATATTATAATGATGTACGAACTAAATATTTACCATGCTATTATTACATTAACCCAAATCAAGACAAATTTATAAGCCTAATGAATACAACATCAGTTAATATTATATTACGCTTAGCTGTGTTTTGTGCTAAAATATCGCCTGTACGTGAGAACAAAGTGTAGACAATGTAAAGGCGCTCCAGAATAATTGTTTATTAAAACACATGTCATTGTACTGTTGGCCTCATGGCCATTTATACAAATAAAATCTGTCTGTCTGTCTGTCTTTAGATGTACTCATACATGGAGACCAAACTGGTTTTATTCCAGGTAGAATAATAAGTGAAAATACAAGGCTATTATATGACATCATGTTTGAAAAAAAGCAAGAAATATCTCAGGTTTAGTAATTATAATTGATTTTGAAAAAGCTTTTGACACAGTTTCAAAAGATTTAATAAATTTAGCCCTAAAAAAATTGGGTTTGGTTCACAAATGATAAGCTGTTAAATTTCATTTACACATCTTACAACTTCATGTGTGATATGTGTGAATGGACATATATCTGAGGTTTTTGACAATGAAAGGGGATGTAGACAAGGGGACCCCTTTTCACCAAACCTTTTCCTCTTTGTAGCTGAAATTTCGGGATGCATGATACAAAATAACAAAAACAAAAAAAGGTATTGTCATAGATGAGGAGGAATACAAACTAGGACAATATGCCGATGACACAGAATTATTCCTTGATGGTAAAGAGGATAGTTTATTTGCAGCAATAGAAACACTAGATAAATTTGACAAGATGTCAGGTTTGAAAATAAATATAGACAAGACTAAAGCAATTTGGATTGGATTAATGGCAGGCAGTAAACAAACACTATGTACAGATTTGAACAATGAATGGTACAATGGTAAGTTTGAATTACTTTTGTTACATTTGTTGATAGATATATACACAAAGAACTTAATTAAGCACCCCCCTATTTTGTAAAATGAATTTGGGTGCTCTTGGACTATTTGGATTAATTTGATGTATTGACCACTCCAGATATAACAATCGCTTTTTATTGACTAGTTAATTGAACTAAAGATCGCTAATTAGCAAAAATAACGAAAATATGAGAACAACTGTGTGACTACTGAAATTTGGCCAAATATAACTATTGTCATAGGGGGAAAACTACACATTAAACTTTGGATGTTATGAATAAAAAATAACAATGTTGATCACTAGTTGACATTCATATACAAAAACCCTTTTTATCATGCATGATAAGAGGCTAGCAAGACATTGAATTTTCAGTACTTTTTTCATCAAAAATTGATAAAATGCCTATAATCTAAACATCTGTGAGTAAATTTGAGATTCCTTGAGTTGAAATTGTTGACCAAACAGTTCTCCTTCCTTTAGATAAGCCATTTTCTTTGACAGTGGCAAATTAATGTCTTTGTGCAGTTTTTAAAAAATTCATTTTTTGATAAATTTGTGATTTTGAAGGTTCATCCTGCTTTAACGATTGGCTTTTGCTATGAGATTATTTACTAAAAAGTCATCAATTCACTCAAGAGAATGATAATAATCACATTGCAACTTTCATTTTCAATTTTAAAGTAACTTGGATTTTGACTAAAAAATACCAAGTTTTTGTAAAACCAGTTACTAAGCGACAGTGAATCATAAGCCAAATGAAATGTTTGTTTCCACAATGCTAGATGATCGTTCTATTTTTAAAAAAATATTGTTTGATTGTACATTTGTTTTGTTTATTATCAGCAGTGTTTTTCTGTTTGAAAAAGTGAGGGGTGCTTAAATAAGTTCTTTGTGTATATATAAGGTGTATTTCCTCTGAAACATGTTTGGAGAAGAGTTGTTAATACTATTGTACACAGATATGAAGAACAATTGTGGCAATCTCAAACTCTTTATCGCTCAACTATGTCATTTTATGCAAGAATTCATACTAAACTCTCTTATCATGTGCTCTGGTGACTATCATATAAACACCCTGATTATAAATCAGCCTTGCAACATTGTGTCAAGATATCATCAAGAAGTAAAATATCAAGAGAGTGCGCCCTCTGTAACAAACACACTTTTGACTATGATTTCCATATACTTCTACACTGTGAAAACTTATTACAGCAACGGAATGACTTCTGTACATGCTTAATTGACCTGTTTGATGTTGAAACTTACGTAATGTTTGAAATGCAAGATGATCAAGATATGTTATCATTTTTCTTTGGAGCAGAAAATGACTTTTATAACGCCTTAGATCCAATACTATGGGAAACTGTGTTGTTACGCTTCTCACTGTAAGTACATGGAAAATCTCACTTTGTCTGTAATTACGATGATTAATACATCAAATATTGAATGTTTAAAAATGTTGTACATAATCATGTAAATATTGTTCTGTTCTGTGGTATATTGTACATAATCATGTAAATATTGTTCTGTTCTGTGGTATATTGACCATTAAGGACTCATGTGATGAACATGGATTTATGACTTTTGAACAGCTAATATACAAATTCAAAATAAGCGAGAAAATCTTAGATTATAAGTATCTTCTACTCATACTACCAGCTTCTTAGAAACATATAATCAGAATAACACACATCATTCCTTCTTATAATTTTTATATTAATATCTAATATACTCAAGCCAACAAAAGGTTCAAAATTATTCTATGACAAGCTGGTTTCAAGAAATGATAAACTTGAAACCTGTAATAAATGGGAACTAGTATTTGATGACTATGATTTTGATTGGTACAAGAGGGAAGGGATAATGGTCCTATGATACAATAGTTTCTAGTACCAGCAAAACGGCGTCACGCTAAGTCCCTGGCCAATGTTTCATCCTCAGTTTAGTTGTATAGTTCTTAACGTACATGATATAATGTATAAGCTAATTGATAACCCTTAACACAAGAGAAGCTACAAACCCTACTGGTCAAGTGAACTGCAGTGCCTGTGCCGTGGGACAGTGTATGTAAACAGGAATCAGATTGGCTAATGGCTCCCAAAACACCAGTCACACAGAAACAATTGAAAGGTACATTTATAAAAAAAGAAAACTCTTTAATAAAAATTTGAGGAAAGCTAAACGAAAGAATCAACTCTCACAACAAAATGACCTCTAAACTCATATCATAATGACAGTAGAGAATTTTGGACAAAATTGGAAAATTAGGTATTGCAAGTGATAGGAAAAAGAGAATTCCCCTTGAAGTTAAGGACAATAAAGATGAAATAATCTCTGATACAGGAGAAGTCTTGAATACATGGAAAAACTTCCAAGATCTACTCACCACCAGAGAGTCACCAATCAGTTATAAGCTGAAGCGCCCTATAATCATTCAACACAGACAGATTTATCAAGGTTGAACTCGCCCATTTCAAGGGGTGAGGTTCATAAGGCAGTAATGTGTATGAGTAAAGGCATGGCGGCTGGGCTAGATGGTATATCAATTGAAGTACTACAAAACCAAAACTGTTTATCACTTTTGTACCATATAAGCCCCAAGTGACTGGAACAGTGGACTGATCGGCCCAATCCTAAAAGCTGGAAGTGACCCTAGAGACCCATCAGGCTACAGAGGCATCACCCTGCTCTCTATCCCTTGTAAAGTATATGCAGATATTCTAAATAGGAGAGTCCAGTCCTGGTTGGAGGAAAATAACAAGTTAACTGAAGAACAAAATGGTTTCCGCTCTGAGAGAAGCTTGTAGAACACATATACTCCATTTACACAATGGTTAATAAAAGAAAAGCCTCACAGAAGTCAACATATGTCTGGTTTGTAGATATGAAGAAAGCGTTCGACAATGTAAATAATCTGCACGCTCTGCTACCAAATGTTTAGAAGAGTTACTGCAAAGGAATGATGTGCGTGAGTTTATGCTTTTATGTAATGGTACCGGTATAAGTGTATATACAGAAAATGAATATTCCACTTCGACCTCCAAACTAACTAATGATCCTGTTAAATAGACATGTATAAAGTGCAATGTGATGTAAAACTTTATCAAAAATGTGTAAAGAGTTCCCCAAAATGACTAGTGACTTGGCAGCAACAAAGTCCCCAAAATGTCCCTCAAAATGTAACAAATTGTGGTGTAAACCACTGTAGAAATCTAGTGATAAATATCACTAGAAATATGTGTCAAATAGATTGACAAAAATATATGAAAATCACATCTGAAATTGTGTAGATTTGTTTAAATAAACTTTATGCCAAACTTTGTTTGACACTGAAATAAATGTCCAAGTCAGCCCGACACACGTCTTAGCGTGTGTGCATCTGGCGGCTAACTGATGATCCAAACCACGTGGTTGAAAGGCACACGTTCGTGTGTGCTCGTCTTGCACGAGCTCTGCACACTATACCTTGTTGGTAATGGTGCATGTGTGCGAATGGCCCACGTTTGATGACTACTTTAAAAAATGATACAAATATCTTCAGAACAAATGTCTTTGGTTCAAGTTAATTAGAACAGGAGTCCAGGGCAAAATGTTGTCCGCTGTACAGTCACTATATAGGGATATAAACTGCTCTGTGAAACTTAATGATCTCTACTCTGACCCATTCAATGTTTGTTCTGGTGTAAAGCAAGGATATAAACTATCATCAACCCTTTTCTAAATCTACATAAAGGACCTAGCAACAGATATCAACTCTTTGAAATGTGGAATATACTTGATAATACCATGATCTCTCTCCTACTATATGCAGACGATCTTGCACTCATAGCCCCGGATGAAGCCTCCTTACAAAACTCAGTGGTGTAGGTAATGGACACTGAAAATGAATATAGATAAAACTATAATAACCCATTTCAGGAAAGGCCCCTCAGTTCATCAATCTTTTATATATTTCAGTGTTGTGATAATGTTGTAGAATATCGTGATAGTTATATATATCTTGGCATTTGGCTGAATGAATTCATGGATCTACAAAAACTCTTTAACCTATGTAAATCAGCAGGGCGAGCATTTTCTGCGTTATATTCTAAATTCAAGGCATGTGGTGGTTTGTCTTATGAAATGAATAATAAGTTGTATTCAGTACTTGTGGAACCAGTCTTGTTCTATGGAGCTGGAGTGTGGGGGCTTAATACCTACAAGGCAGTGCAGGCTGTTCAAAATAAGGCAACAAGATATTTCCTTGGAGTTGGTAAAAACACCTCAAATCTAGCCACAATGGGTGATATGGGATGGTGCTCGCCTGAGGTCAAGTTGAAAATAAAAGTTCTAAGACTACAACTGAAGATAAGTGCAATGCAAAATGATATGATTCTAAATAAATTACATAAGTGGTCACTTGGCTATGCCAAGTCAGTGGACACACGGACAAATACGTTACTCAATAAATATGGTGCAGCCTGGATGTTAAGGGATCATGTCTGGAGCATAAAGAAGAAATTAGAAATGATAAAAGAAATAATGGTTCATGAGGATAATGTGATATGGTTTAGAGGGTTGTGGAATGACAGTAACAATGTAACTAATGGGAATAAGCTAAGGACATACAGGTCATATAAGGACAATCTATCAACTTCTCCATATCTACTCAGTGTGAGGAATAGACAACACCGCAGTGTTTTAGCCAAATTCAAATGTGGGAGCCTACCCCTTGCCATAGAGTATGCCAAGCTCTATCTCTCAGATTTCCTGTCGTTTAAAGGTGAACGTGATTCAACTGCGTTTTATTGACAAAGGGCATTGATATAATACAGTTATCAGTATATTCTTGGTGAAACGTACATCCCCACAGACTCTCGGTATTGTGGTCCAGCCTCTCTTCCCAAGAAGTAAAAGTTGTCTTAATTAAAACGATTGCTACGTATACTCAATGCAGATTTACACAATGTATTCAATTTGTAAATTGATGTTGATTGTAAACGATTGCTACTCAATGCAGATTAACGTAATATACTCAATTTGTAAATTGATGTTGATTAAAACGATTGCTACTCAATGCAGATTAACGTAATATATTAAATTTGTGATATTGATGTTGCTTAAAACGATTGCTACTCAATGCAGATTAACGTAATATATTAAATTTGTGAATTGATGTTGATTAAAACGATTGCTATTCAATGCAGATTAACGTAATATATTAAATTTGTAATTCATGTTGATTAAAACGATTGCTACTCAATGCATATTAATGTAATATACTCAATTTGCAATTCATGTTGATTGAAACGATTGCTGCTCAATAAAGTCTAACGTCATCATCATCATCATCATATTTATTTCCTCCTTGTGGAGATGTTGATTACATCAAGGGACAGTAGGAGTATATACAAAAAGTGTTAATTTACTGAAAGTTTGGGATTAATAGTTAATAATAGTGTCTATTTTGACTCTGAGTTCAGTTTGATGTCACACTTGATATGTTGATGAGGCGCTGATATGCAGACATTGCAGACACGAGGAAGACGGCTGAGAGGTTGTGGAAGTGGAGTAGCGTTTCTGCATCAGCACACACACAGCTGCAGGAAGGTTTCCTCATCACAGCTGAATAGAAGAAGGTGCAGCTTCAGGGGCAGATAGTCCAATGTGTTGTTCCAGAATTTGTTGTATATGGCAGATAGTGCTGGGCATCAGCACTGCAATCCACATTTGTGTAAGAAGGTGAAAGGCTTTAGTATATTGTCTGTTTCTTGCTAAGGTCCACGGCAGGCATGGTGATGGCTTCAGATGCAGAATCGTCAGAATTTATTCTCTGCTTGAATACTTGCAATTGTGGGTTATTCGATTGGTGATAAGCTTTTCCAGGACTGCTTGCTAGGTAATGGAAGGCCTTGAATAAAATCAACGAGGTAATGTCCGAGATTGTAGACCTGGAGAAGGGTGACAATTGCGGGACAAGTTGACTGGTTGAGTGTGCTTTTTGTAGGTAGAGGAGGAGTCTTGTTGTGAACAGGCTTCGGGATAGAGCTGAAAGGGAGAGAGTGATCAGTCTGTGGAAGAACATAAGTTGGCGACGAGTTGACCGGAAGCCATCCTATCATTCTCATGCTCATATCTGTTCGCGTACGGGATGGGAAGCTTTGCATATGCTTTGCCATATAACGCCATGTTGTTTGTAGTAAGTGTTGATCATGTTGGGATATTGATGTCCACAGTTCGTGTCCGTACAATAGTGATGGTAGGACGACTTTGTGCACAGTGGATGCGGCAGTGAGTGGGTTAAGTCCATGCGGTCTGATACCAATACCAATTAGAGAATGGTAAGATCCTCTTGCTTTTCGACAAGCTTCTTTTATTGACTGTGAGTGTGTGAGATTGTTGGAGACTTTATTTCCGAGATGGGAAACGCAGTTACTGCCGGGAAGCGAGTTGCAAGCAAGAAGGAAGTCATTATGTACTACTTGAGTGCTTTGCTTACTGAAAACAACAACTTGACACTTGGTAGGATTAACTTCCTATCTCCAGTTGGATGCATAGGTAGTGATTATATTTAGAAGAGATTGAAGTCCTGAGGGATTGAGGGAGAGAACTGTGAGGTCATCTGCCAGCGTTGGATTCCCGAGACTGAGGTCACCAATCGTAATGCTTTGTCCAGAGATTTGTAGTTGGTTTAATAGGTCATCAATGAATACCAGGTACATACAAGTTGAGAGTACCCCTCCCTGTCTCACTCCTTGCTTGACAGAGAACGGTTCCGACTGACATTCATTTACTGCAACAATACTTTTAAGGTCAGAGTAGCAGTGCATAAACAGCCTCCATGTCTGTCCAGTGATTCCTAGGTTTGCTAATTTCAGGAATAACCCACTGTGCCATACGGTGTCGAATGCCTGTTTGTTATCAATGAAGGCTCCGTAGACTTTGCTCCCTAGTTCTAGGCTGTGATAGATAGCTTCGGATAAGTTAATCGATGCTGTTGTACATCCTAGTCCTGTTTGATACCCTTGTTGTTGTGCATTTGGAACTGAGATTTCAGAGTTTCTAAGCCATTTTGCAAGTTTGTTGTTTAAGAGTTTTTCAAACAGTTTATAGAGAACTGGCAATAACGTAATAGGCCTGTAGTTGTTTGCTAAATGCTTTAGTTTGTTGTTCCCTTTGTGAATGGGTATGATGACACCAATTTTACAGTTCTGAGGTACATGTGCAGATTGAATAATGGCATTAAATAGTCGAGTGATTTGGAAAAAAGAGTTCAGGTCCGCCGTATATGAGATGTTCATTTTGTATACACTCGTTACCTGTAGCTTTGTTCTGTTTAAGAGATTGTATGATAGATCAAGTGTCATCGAGAGTGATTGGCGTGGAGAACTCCTGGATGTGATCACAGTTTGGGGAGTATAGATCATACACCTTGAGTTCTGTTTCCTGTAAGAACGTGTGGTTGAAGTGAGGTTTTGCTTGGGGAGTATGAACCGAGTGGTATAAGGAATCCGCATGCCAACACTAAATATCTTTTAACATATGTACACTTGATTTAAAATATTGTCATAGCTATTTAACCAAATACTTTTGCCACTAAAGTACAACAGGCTGACTCGTCTATCATTATTTTCCTTCACGATATAAGAACATGACAAGTTTTTTTTTCCTGGACAATAAGTGCAAATTTATTTTGAAAATTACGACATTTAAGTATTTTAACGTTGATGAAAGTATGTAACGATATATACAATCCCAAAAATGTACATTAAAGCATACCCCTTCACAAAATGAAGATGAATTTTTCTTCAAAACAAATGCTGTTCTGAGGCATAGTGTCGTTTTGGGGGGACTATGCCAGCAGTGATATTTAGGAGCTACAAAACCAAGGCATGTAAAATAGATCTTATCATTTCATTGATATATTTGACTAGTTTCCCAATGTCACTATCAACATGATATCATTGTTATAAGCATAATCAGAAGCAGTAGCATTATCATCGTCGTGATCCTAACTTGTATCCTAAATCAATCGCCGCAGACACGTTTAGAAACGAAAGGGTCAATATTGATGGTGTGTGTTTGTATGTACTGTATGCATGTGCTAACGCACTAACGTATTAGCGTGTGTTTGTATGTACTGTATGCATGTGCTAACGTACTGACATATTGGCGTGTGTTTGTATGTACTGTATGCATGTGCTAACGTACTAACGTATGGGCGTGTGTTAGTTTGTACTGTATGCATGTGCTAACGCACTAACGTATTGGCGTGTGTTTGTATGTACTGTATGCATGTGCTAACGCACTAACGTATTAGCGTGTGTTTGTATGTACTGTATGCATGTGCTAACGTACTGACATATTGGCGTGTGTTTGTATGTACTGTATGCATGTGCTAACGTACTAACGTATGGGCGTGTGTTAGTTTGTACTGTATGCATGTGCTAACGTACTAACGTATGGGCGTGTGTTTGTATGTACTGTATGCATGTGCTAACGTACTAACGTATTGGCGTGTGTTTGTATGTACTGTATGCATGTGCTAACGTACTAACGTATGGGCGTGTGTTTGTATGTACTGTATGCATGTGCTAACGTACTAACGTATTGGCGTGTGTTTGTATGTACTGTATGTATGTGCTAACGTACTAACGTATTGGCGTGTGTTTGTATGTACTGTATGCATGTGCTAACGTACTAACGTATTGGCGTGTGTTTGTATGTACTGTATGCATGTGCTAACGTACTAACGTATGGGCGTGTGTTTGTATGTACTGTATGCATGTTCTAACGTACTAACGTATTGGCGTGTGTTTGTATGTACTGTATGCATGTTCTAACGTACTAACGTATTGGCGTGTGTTTGTATGTACTGTATGCATGTTCTAACGTACTAACGTATTGGCGTGTGTTTGTATGTACTGTATGCATGTTCTAACGTACTAACGTATTGGCGTGTGTTTGTATGTACTGTATGCATGTTCTAACGTACTAACGTATTGGCGTGTGTTTGTATGTACTGTATGCATGTTCTAACGTATTAACGTATTGGCGTGTGTTTGTATGTACTGTATGCATGTTCTAACGTACTAACGTATTGGCGTGTGTTTGTATGTACTGTATGCATGTTCTAACGTACTAACGTATTGGCGTGTGTTTGTATGTACTGTATGCATGTAAGCTCGTATGTTTGTTTATATGTATTGTTATGGTTTACTGTATGGTATTTTATTTATTTTAAGGAATTTTTTTCAATGCTTAATAGTGTCTCATTGGCCGGTGTAGGCCTGGCCCTGTTTCAGGGAATGACATTTTTTGGGGAAATAAACTATTCTTCTTCTTCTTCTTCTTCTTCTTCTTCGTCTATCAAAACATAAACAGTCCTTTGTTGAGCACCAGTCGACCATTGAGATACTCCACTGCAAACCGACCTGTTAGTTAGTACAACAAACCAAAGGTCGAACTCACGCGACATAACCGTCTGGAGGTACCACATTAAATGAATATATATTTTCCTTTTCAAGTGATCAACAACACGAACAACAATCATTTCTGAAAATATTTATATAAAATATACATATTTCATATCGTTTAACACATACATTTGAACATAGAGTCAAACTCAAAATACGAAGCGCTTTCAATTAAATATTATACATTTTTGATTTATGACAAAGACATATATAACAGTTCGTTAGTTGTTAGCCCTATCTAATGCGAATCCCTTTGTCACCAAAAAGCATTTACATGTTATTTCATAAGTTGTAAAATATATTCAAGCAACGATGATAAAGAAGGCAGAGTGACTGTTGGTTGGTTGATCACACACACAACGCTTCTTTTCTTACATCCATGTTTCAACCAAACATATAAGAAGTCGCAGTCCCCAGAAAACAACACCTGTCGAGGCAGTAGGCAGAGAATTGGTTGAAGTCCCTAGTTTAGATTTAATGAAACAGACGTTTGAAAATGGCATAAACAAGAAAAATGAAACTGCGTAATCAATCGAAATGGAAGCATTATGCTGAAACATTTGAAACTATTCTGAAATCATTTAAGCATATAACTGAAACATTTGAAAATATCCTGGAATGATTTAAGCATAATGCTGAAACATTTGAAACTATCCTGGAATGATTTAAGCATTTTGCTGGAGCATTTGAATCTATTATGAATGACTTCAACAAAATGCTGAAACACTTGGAATCGACCGTAAATCCTTATCTAAATGATAATCGATTCTAATATGAGTTGTTCTATATATTTATAGTTCGTTTAATTTTATAATATGTTGGAAAGGCAATCATCAGCTTATTTGATAAGTAGAGCCCGCTGATATCTACCGCAAGCCTCGTCTTACCTCCATAGGTCTGCTCTCGTCATGCATGTACACGTGGACTTGGTCCACTCAACCTTACAAATCATCCTAAACAACTTCAAGTTATGTACACTATCTGAACCGAATCTAGTATTTCTACCACAGGAATGGAAGTGATCTCATTAAGCACGCGATGAGTCGTTGTATTCGTTGACATTGTTCTGATACTCAGGTGTGTGTGGGTCAAGGTCGCGCCGACCAGGGTGAAGGTCAGGCTGCAAAGGGTCAAGGTTTGAGTAGCTGGGGTTACAAAGGTCAGTACCATCTGGACCTATCAGGTCGTACGGGTTGTCTTCGTGGGGGGTCGTACAGGTCAAATGGTTCGCTGCAAGGTCAAAGTTGGAAGTTCAGTTATATTTTCTATAAGCATATAATAGAACATGTCCAGTCTTGTAATGTGAATTAGATCAACGTTTACTTAAATTAGTCTGTTTGAACATATTAGGCACACAATTATATTGAACACTCAATAAAAAAATAGGTTTACTGCTTTAAATATATCATGCAATAACAATAAAAGACCACCAGAGCACGATAAATACACATGGAAAATATTGAAACGACGATTCCGTATGTAACAGTCTAAAAATATTTTTCAACAGGAGAAATTTAATTTTACTTGCATTCATAAAATTCTATGTCCAAAATGTTAAGTTTTACTGAGAAATGATTGTCAATACTACTTTAAAGTGTTTGAATATCTTTGCTGTCTAGTCCACTGATCTTACTTTCGGTAATTGTCGTTTTACAGATGTCGATAGCTTAGACAATATGAATCAGTTCAGTTTACATATAGAAACCAAAACTTGCCATTAGTAAACCTAAATAATATGATGGTAACCTTTTTGTAAAGAATCGTTTAAAATAAGATTTGATAGGAATGGTGTTGCAATACTTGTTACTGGTAAAGATCTCAAATAAAACAATATGTGTAATAACATGCCAAGTTAGATACAAGCCAGCAGTTTGTTGAGTCCCCTAATGGCCCACAGGCGTATGTGTGGTTGGAAGCTACAGACGATGAGGCGTGCGCCGTCCACGACGAAGCGCCGTGTGCTGGAGGCAGGGACTAGACTAGACGTAGTGGCCTCAACCTCATTGGTCGTTAAAACTCAATTTTGGTATATTACTTCAATTGCGTACATCAGATCTAAGTCTTATACATGTCCAATCGCGAGAGGTCAACTTGCTAAGTTCTACGTTCCGGATATATTGTGTACCAATATCTCTCACCCACTCTGCTTGAAGCCCAGATCTTCATTGAAACAGTGACGGAAATTGTATCACTGTATGACCTATTCTCTTCTGTCAGTCTAGTCATGAGTCCATTGCTCTTCTGTCAGTCTAGTCATGAGTCCATTGCTCTTCTGTCAGTCTAGTCATGAGTCCATTGCTCTTCTGTCAGTCTAGTCATGAGTCCATTGCTCTTCTGTCAGTCTAGTCATGAGTCCATTGCTCTTCTGTCAGTCTAGTCATGAGTCCATTGCTCTTCTGTCAGTCTAGTCATGAGTCCATTGCTCTTCTGTCAGTCTAGTCATGAGTCCATTGCTCTTCTGTCAGTCTAGTCATGAGTCCATTGCTCTTCTGTCAGTCTAGTCATAAGTCCATTGCTCTTCTGTCAGTCTAGTCATGAGTCCATTGCTCTTCTGTCAGTCTAGTCATGAGTCCATTGCTCTTCTGTCAGTCTAGTCATGAGTCCATTGCTCTTCTGTCAGTCTAGTCATGAGTCCATTGCTCTTCTGTCAGTCTAGTCATAAGTCCATTGCTCTTCTGTCAGTCTAGTCATGAGTCCATTGCTCGGTTTGATTGTAATAAGATAATTATCCAATGGCGACCAATGCAAACAATACTTGGTATTAACGCTATAATTTCACAAAACGAGTCCAGTTTTAGCCTAAATGGTCGCCGTCATTATTGCTCCTTCCTCTAGCTGAGCATTTCAAATTTCCTCCATAGACTTAACTTTCCAAATGACATCATTTCCAAACAAAAATAGGCCAAAATGGTTATATTATAGGGACGAGCAATGTCAACCGATGTTTATGTAAAATACGTCATCAAAACACATGGTCGTCATTTACAATGTCCGTCAGGGTAGAACCTTGCATCATATGACCCACACGTGGTATGCTGCAGCATCTGGTGCTTCATCGTTGTTAGCACGTGCTTCTCGTCCTTGTTCACAACCAGACATAGTCTGAGTTCCTGCGTGCAGCAACATCATGGTTTGAATGAAAGTGCTTAACGTCTTGGGCATATTGCTTGATTAGTGAGCTTACATAAAGTAAATGGAAGCTTTGCATGCAATTAGTAAACGTTTTTTGAAAATACCAAACAAGAAGCCCTGATAAGTAATACGACTGAAGAGACAAGACACATGCACAGATACACGTCAATATTGGTGCCGAGCTTAATGATACTCATGCATCACAAACGCCAGGATTGAAAACACGTGATTTTCTAAAGAACCCAAATGCCTCTGACGAGACAGCTCCGTTCCGTGCTGTAAACTCCAAGCTAAATTGAAACCACACTGGGTGCACGAGAAACATGATTATCTTTATTGTCAAAAGGAATCTGTACACGGGTGGGTGTGTAGGTGATCAGGTAGGAGGGGATACGAGACATGGTGCAGAGGAGACCTTAGCTTTTAGCTCCCAATAGTTATTATTATTGTCAGGGCGAATGTGACAATCACAGATAGTTTTGACCGAACAAAACGATGGTTTCTGCCTCATGCTGGATGCACATGCAAAACGATACCAGAAGATTTTAGAGGCGCTTCACTCACGGAGGCGGATCGACTCGTATATATTGTGGAGGCGGGAGGGCGGCGTGTGGTACCATGCGGGCACGTCCAGTGTCGATATTCCCTCTACAAACACTAGCGGTTTGTCGACACTAAAGTTGGGTGATATTTCAGATCGCTGCCTCCCTTCAATACAAGAATGGGTTCAGTGAACGAGAGCTTTAGACCTTCTCTGATCGCAGGCTAGGATCCCCACATTGTGTAAAGTAATATTGTATTGGTGCCGGTATACTGTGGAGGGTAGGCCTATATACCGTTTAGATAATGTCAGTGTATGGTCTTGCACCAGTAGTTGGGTGAAGCAACGGAGGCGTTACTCTGTGTTGGTGTCAGCAATGAGGAGGTTAACCTGTGTTTCAATGATGCAAAGCAATGAAGATGCTACACTGTGTGGTTATTGTCGAGTAAGAAGACTGTTTGTAGCTACATTGGTAGAAGCACTGAAGCATCTACTCGCCCTCCGTGCACTCAGGCAACATATTGTATTCGGATATATTACAGCGACATATATACATATTATAATGCTGAGGAATATATGGATGACAACTTCTTTGTTCATTGTATGCGACGTTTCGACACAGATTCTTGTGTCGTTCTCAAGCAGAGGAAGAGTAATGAGCTAGGGGCATATATATAAGTAAATAATACAATGCACAGTGACAACAACTAATGAAGAGATTAAATGTAATTAAACAGGGATGAGTGGTAGGAAACCAGTAATGTACAATGCAGTGCGTTACATTTAATTGATAGAGGCCATAAACGTCGCATACAATGAACAAAGAAGTTGTCATCCATATATTCCTCAGCATTATTTTCATCCCAACTTCTAAAATGCCTCTCAAAGAAATATATACATATTTCCGAGAAGGAACTACACACCCCTCTAACCGCAGCAGTGATACAGTTGACGTAACCCAACCGGGGCACACACAATACAGTAGCTGTAAGAAACAGGTGCTCTATCCCAGTCACGTGTTAGTGCAAAGCTTCTACATGTACCACTACTAGCGCGAACGGCTGCACTCTCCGTCAAAATAGATAAGAAACAGTGGCACTGTATGTATGACGTAAACAAATTTCAATCACAGGATTTCTGGAATACATAAAAATCTACGATAGATTTCTGCATCATTAATTTCCTTAGAATAGATATCCTAAAAAGGCTTACATCTTTATTTTCAACACCAAACAAAGGCATCCTAATAATCTTGGATAAACATAGTATTGTTAACGGGTGAAATTTGATTTCTTCATATTTGTACGTTAATAACACAACGAAAAGAAGGATTTGTGCAAATTATGAAGGATAGCTTTTACCATGTTGTCACATACGTAGGGCATGGTGAGGTGATTGGATTTTTCCTATTTTCATTTCTATTCCCTGTGATATGTTGCAAGGACACAGTGACGCTGAGTCCCGACGATGCTACCGACCTGCCCCTATATACAGACTATTCTTCAGCGACTAGACAACCCCTAGTGCGACGTAGATCAGTCTACTAGACAACCCCTAGTGCGACGTAGATCAGTCTACTAGACAACCCCTAGTGCGACGAAGATCAGTCTACTAGACAACCCCTAGTGCGACGAAGATCAGTCTACTAGACAACCCCTAGTGCGACGTAGATCAGTCTACTAGACAACCCCTAGTGCGACGTAGATCAGTCTACTAGACAACCCCTAGTGCGACGTAGATCAGTCTACTAGACAACCCCTAGTGCGACGTAGATCAGTCTACTAGACAACCCTAGTGCGACGTAGATCAGTCTACTAGACAACCCTAGTGCGACGTAGATCAGTCTACTAGATAACCCTAGTGCGACGAAGATCAGTCTATGACGTAGGGAGACACTTAATGGGAACTGGTAAATTCAGGATTAATTCATGTTCAAAATAACAATTTGTTCCATTGTTGATAGATGTTCAAAATGCGAGTCTACCTACATCGGAAAAGAATATATACATATTCAGCGACATTTCCATCACCACATCCCCACTAGCCACAATCACATTAACCACATCCCCACTAACTACAATCACATTTACCACATCCTGCGAGATGAGAGACAAAGTACTACCTGTAGTATCCAGGCATGTCCATCTCTACAGTGCATATATATACATATATACATATATACAAGGTATATCAAATCTTTATCAACAGATCCAAGCTTAAACATATGTCTATTCAATATGTACCTATTTGCCCTAACTATACTACTCAAAAGAAGGGTCAAACCAATATTTCTTCACGATATCTTCATAAATGAAGAACCAATGCGTGGCTGCGGGTTGGTTGCACACAAGGGAATGTTTCACACAGATTTGAAATGGGCATGAAAATTAAAAACTTTTCTGTTGAACCAACCTGTAGCCACACAATTATTTCTCCCCTATCCACATCGTCATGTTTACTCCGTTTGTGGCGTAATTTCAGTCGAAAGCATCATCATCATGGTAGTGATTTTTGTGCTTAAATTGTTCATGGAAAATGCAAACTTTTAACACGTTTAGAGACAAAACCACCCCAGAAAGGTCCGACAACTTTGTGTTTGGTCGGTGCAAGTTCCAGTTCCTGTGTCAGATACGAATTGATGATTCTCACCAAGGACGTAAATTGTGTGAGAAGCCGTGAGAAGCCATGAGAAGCCGGCTAAAGTTGCAGACACTGCCCGACCTTTGTGTGCTCCAGTGTACACGAGAAGCGGTTAAAGTTGCAGGCACTGCCCGACCTTTGTGTGCTCCAGTGTACACGAGAAGCGGTTAAAGTTGCAGGCACTGCCCGACCTTTGTGTGCTCCAGTGTACACGAGAAGCGGTTAAAGTTGCAGCCACTGCCCGACCTTTGTGTGCTCCAGTGTACACGAGAAGCCGGCTAAAGTTGCAGGCACTGCTCGACCTTTGTGTGCTCCAGTGTACACGAGAAGCGGTTAAAGTTGCAGGCACTGCCCGACCTTTGTGTGCTCCAGTGTACACGAGAAGCGGTTAAAGTTGCAGGCACTGCCCGACCTTTGTGTGCTCCAGTGTACACGAGAAGCGGCTAAAGTTGCAGGCACTGCCCGACCTTTGTGTGCTCCAGCGTACACGAGAAGCGGTTAAAGTTGCAGGCACTGCCCGACCTTTGTGTGCTCCAGTGTACACGAGAAGCGGCTAAAGTTGCAGGCACTGCTCGACCTTTGTGTGCTCCAGTGTACACGAGAAGCGGTTAAAGTTGCAGGCACTGCCCGACCTTTGTGTGCTCCAGTGTACACGAGAAGCGGCTAAAGTTGCAGGCACTGCCCGACCTTTGTGTGCTCCAGCGTACACGAGAAGCGGTTAAAGTTGCAGGCACTGCCCGACCTTTGTGTGCTCCAGCGTACACGAGAAGCGGTTAAAGTTGCAGGCACTGCCCGACCTTTGTGTGCTCCAGCGTACACGAGAAGCGGTTAAAGTTGCAGGCACTGCCCGACCTTTGTGTGCTCCAGTGTACACGAGAAGCGGTTAAAGTTGCAGGCACTGCCCGACCTTTGTGTGCTCCAGTGTACACGAGAAGCCGGCTAAAGTTGCAGGCACTGCTCGACCTTTGTGTGCTCCAGTGTACACGAGAAGCGGTTAAAGTTGCAGGCACTGCCCGACCTTTGTGTGCTCCAGTGTACACGAGAAGCGGTTAAAGTTGCAGGCACTGCCCGACCTTTGTGTGCTCCAGTGTACACGAGAAGCGGTTAAAGTTGCAGGCACTGCTCGACCTTTGTGTGCTCCAGTGTACACGAGAAGCGGTTAAAGTTGCAGGCACTGCCCGACCTTTGTGTGCTCCAGTGTACACGAGAAGCGGTTAAAGTTGCAGGCACTGCCCGACCTTTGTGTGCTCCAGTGTACACGAGAAGCGGTTAAAGTTGCAGGCACTGCCCGACCTTTGTGTGCTCCAGTGTACACGAGAAGCCTGCTAAAGTTGCAGGCACTGCCCGATCTTTGTGTGCTCCAGTGTGCGCGAGACTAGCTCGTTGTGTTACAAGGGGGCGCCACAACTGTCAGAGGGCACTTATAATATAATGTCGTATTTATTGCTACGATATACGAAATATCCACATGTTTAATAAGTTGAAGAAGTGTATTGTTATAGAACAGTGCTGTTTCCGTGTGTTATCATGTCGAGAGTAGAACTGTTAAAGAGAAAGAAACGTTTTGGTAATACAGTTAGTCAAGAACACTACAAATCCTAACGGTTCTCACTTTATAGCCTCTGTTCCACTGTTTGATTGGCTGCAGGAAAAAAGTCATCACCGAACGTATTTAGTCATATAAAGACTAGTGCTAAAGACTGGTAGATATGATATCACATTGATACATACTGTACATAATGATATATGAAAATGTACATGTGTTACAAACCAAACTAAGATATGTATTACTGCAGAATAGGAACAATAGTTCAATAATTTCAGCATTCATTTATATACAACACTCATACAGAATTTGCCTAAAAGATCATCCCTAATTGACCGACAATAATGAGATAGCTGTTTCCTTAAACTGACTACGGAGGTTCAAATATGAAAAAAGTGGATAAAGTGTCCATTCCACACACCTGTGGATGTCACAAGCTCTTCTGTGCAAAAAGACCAAAATGAGCTTGTATAAGATAAGTTTCTAACTCTTTAAATGATAACCTAATGAAAGTCAATTTGTTAAAAGTTGCTAGAATTGTAATTGTATATTTGTTAACAATGCGCTATTAAAGTTAAATTCAAACATACCTTCAACTTCAAGGTTCGATAATTTTATTCGATCTATAGAATCTAAAGAAGCCGCATCGTCTTCAAATCGTGTGGTGCTTGGAGTCACGTAACCATTGAGGTTGACAGATTTCACCGCTAGGGCTGACGTGGCCGTGCCGGAAATGGCTGCAGGGCTGAGGTTGTTGAGTCGAGCGGGCGGAAGTTGTTGTAGCGGTTGTATGTTGGGGATGATGTTGGGTGTTGAGTAGAGGGTGGAGGGGTCAGAGCTGGCGTTGTACACAGGGTTCTCCACTCCTTCAACAATAGAACACAAACAATATACAGTGTAGTTCATTCAATTTGTTTCGTTCAGGGTGAACATGATTAAATTCCTGCAAGGATGAAATAAATAAAATGAAGAAAGCAAGTTATCATTGTTAAAATACAGTGATCAGTTCTCTGTTAAAGCATAGACATATCAATGATATGAAAGAAATTGAAACTAAAGCACATCACATCACAACTTCATATTGATCACTCATTTGAATTTCGTACATTAGCTAACGTGGTCCGGGATCTAACATGAAGAGTAACTCATGATCCAGTCATAGCCAGTACTTGTAGCTAACGTGGTGTGGGATCTAACATGAAGAGTAACTCATGATCCAGTCATAGCCAGTACTTGTAGCTAACGTGGTGTGGGATCTAACATGAAGAGTAACTCATGATCCAGTCATAGCCAGTACTTGTAGCTAACGTGGTCCGGGATCTAACATCAAGAGTAACTCATGATCCAGTCATAGCCAGTACTTGTAGCTAACGTGGTGTGGGATCTAACATCAAGAGTAACTCATGATCCAGTCATAGCCAGTACTTGTAGCTAACGTGGTCCGGGATCTAACATGAAGAGTAACTCATGATCCAGTCATAGCCAGTACTTGTAGCTAACGTGGTGTGGGATCTAACATGAAGAGTAAGTCATGATCCAGTCATAGCCAGTACTTGTAGCTAACGTGGTGTGGGATCTAACATGAAGAGTAACTCATGATCCAGTCATAGCCAGTACTTGTAGCTAACGTGGTCCGGGATCTAACATGAAGAGTAACTCATGATCCAGTCATAGCCAGTACTTGTAGCTAACGTGGTCCGGGATCTAACATGAAGAGTAACTCATGATCCAGTCATAGCCAGTACTTGTAGCTAACGTGGTGTGGGATCTAACATGAAGAGTAACTCATGATCCAGTCATAGCCAGTACTTGTAGCTAACGTGGTCCGGGATCTAACATGAAGAGTAACTCATGATCCAGTCATAGCCAGTACTTGTAGCTAACGTGGTGTGGGATCTAACATGAAGAGTAACTCATGATCCAGTCATAGCCAGTACTTGTAGCTAACGTGGTCCGGGATCTAACATGAAGAGTAACTCATGATCCAGTCATAGCCAGTACTTGTAGCTAACGTGGTCCGGGATCTAACATGAAGAGTAACTCATGATCCAGTCATAGCCAGTACTTGTAGCTAACGTGGTCCGGGATCTAACATGAAGAGTAACTCATGATCCAGTCATAGCCAGTACTTGTAGCTAACGTGGTGTGGGATCTAACATGAAGAGTAACTCATGATCCAGTCATAGCCAGTACTTGTAGCTAACGTGGTGTGGGATCTAACATGAAGAGTAACTCATGATCCAGTCATAGCCAGTACTTGTAGCTAACGTGGTGTGGGATCTAACATCAAGAGTAACTCATGATCCAGTCATAGCCAGTACTTGTAGCTAACGTGGTGTGGGATCTAACATGAAGAGTAAGTCATGATCCAGTCATAGCCAGTACTTGTAGCTAACGTGGTCCGGGATCTAACACGAAGAGTAACTCATGATCCAGTCATAGCCAGTACTTGTAGCTAACGTGGTGTGGGATCTAACATGAAGAGTAAGTCATGATCCAGTCATAGCCAGTACTTGTAGCTAACGTGGTGTGGGATCTAACATGAAGAGTAACTCATGATCCAGTCATAGCCAGTACTTGTAGCTAACGTGGTGTGGGATCTAACATGAAGAGTAACTCATGATCCAGTCATAGCCAGTACTTGTAGCTAACGTGGTGTGGGATCTAACATCAAGAGTAACTCATGATCCAGTCATAGCCAGTACTTGTAGCTAACGTGGTGTGGGATCTAACATGAAGAGTAAGTCATGATCCAGTCATAGCCAGTACTTGTAGCTAACGTGGTCCGGGATCTAACACGAAGAGTAACTCATGATCCAGTCATAGCCAGTACTTGTAGCTAACGTGGTGTGGGATCTAACATGAAGAGTAAGTCATGATCCAGTCATAGCCAGTACTTGTAGCTAACGTGGTGTGGGATCTAACATGAAGAGTAACTCATGATCCAGTCATAGCCAGTACTTGTAGCTAACGTGGTCCGGGATCTAACACTAAGAGTAACTCATGATCCAGTCATAGCCAGTACTTGTAGCTAACGTGGTGTGGGATCTAACATCAAGAGTAACTCATGATCCAGTCATAGCCAGTACTTGTAGCTAACGTGGTCCGGGATCTAACATCAAGAGTAAGTCATGATCCAGTCATAGCCAGTTCTTGTAGCTAACGTGGTGTGGGATCTAACATGAAGAGTAACTCATGATCCAGTCATAGCCAGTACTTGTAGCTAACGTCGTCCGGGATCTAACATGAAGAGTAAGTCATGATCCAGTCATAGCCAGTACTTGTAGCTAACGTGGTGTGGGATCTAACATGAAGAGTAACTCATGATCCAGTCATAGCCAGTACTTGTAGCTAACGTGGTCCGGGATCTAACACGAAGAGTAACTCATGATCCAGTCATAGCCAGTACTTGTAGCTAACGTGGTGTGGGATCTAACATCAAGAGTAACTCATGATCCAGTCATAGCCAGTACTTGTAGCTAACGTGGTCCGGGATCTAACATCAAGAGTAAGTCATGATCCAGTCATAGCCAGTACTTGTAGCTAACGTGGTGTGGGATCTAACATGAAGAGTAACTCATGATCCAGTCATAGCCAGTACTTGTAGCTAACGTCGTCCGGGATCTAACATGAAGAGTAAGTCATGATCCAGTCATAGCCAGTACTTGTAGCTAACGTGGTGTGGGATCTAACATGAAGAGTAACTCATGATCCAGTCATAGCCAATACTTGTAGCTAACGTGGTGTGGGATCTAACATGAAGAGTAACTCATGATCCAGTCATAGCCAGTACTTGTAGCTAACGTGGTCCGGGATCTAACATGAAGAGTAACTCATGATCCAGTCATAGCCAGTACTTGTAGCTAACGTGGTGTGGGATCTAACACTAAGAGTAACTCATGATCCAGTCATAGCCAGTACTTGTAGCTAACGTGGTGTGGGATCTAACATCAAGAGTAACTCATGATCCAGTCATAGCCAGTACTTGTAGCTAACGTGGTCCGGGATCTAACATCAAGAGTAAGTCATGATCCAGTCATAGCCAGTTCTTGTAGCTAACGTGGTGTGGGATCTAACATGAAGAGTAACTCATGATCCAGTCATAGCCAGTACTTGTAGCTAACGTCGTCCGGGATCTAACATGAAGAGTAAGTCATGATCCAGTCATAGCCAGTACTTGTAGCTAACGTGGTGTGGGATCTAACATGAAGAGTAACTCATGATCCAGTCATAGCCAGTACTTGTAGCTAACGTGGTCCGGGATCTAACACGAAGAGTAACTCATGATCCAGTCATAGCCAGTACTTGTAGCTAACGTGGTGTGGGATCTAACATCAAGAGTAACTCATGATCCAGTCATAGCCAGTACTTGTAGCTAACGTGGTCCGGGATCTAACATCAAGAGTAAGTCATGATCCAGTCATAGCCAGTACTTGTAGCTAACGTGGTGTGGGATCTAACATGAAGAGTAACTCATGATCCAGTCATAGCCAGTACTTGTAGCTAACGTCGTCCGGGATCTAACATGAAGAGTAAGTCATGATCCAGTCATAGCCAGTACTTGTAGCTAACGTGGTGTGGGATCTAACATCAAGAGTAACTCATGATCCAGTCATAGCCAATACTTGTAGCTAACGTGGTGTGGGATCTAACATGAAGAGTAACTCATGATCCAGTCATAGCCAGTACTTGTAGCTAACGTGGTCCGGGATCTAACATGAAGAGTAACTCATGATCCAGTCATAGCCAGTACTTGTAGCTAACGTGGTGTGGGATCTAACATGAAGAGTAAGTCATGATCCAGTCATAGCCAGTACTTGTAGCTAACGTGGTGTGGGATCTAACATGAAGAGTAACTCATGATCCAGTCATAGCCAGTACTTGTAGCTAACGTGGTCCGGGATCTAACATGAAGAGTAACTCATGATCCAGTCATAGCCAGTACTTGTAGCTAACGTGGTGTGGGATCTAACATGAAGAGTAAGTCATGATCCAGTCATAGCCAGTACTTGTAGCTAACGTGGTGTGGGATCTAACATGAAGAGTAACTCATGATCCAGTCATAGCCAGTACTTGTAGCTAACGTGGTCCGGGATCTAACATCAAGAGTAAGTCATGATCCAGTCATAGCCAGTACTTGTAGCTAACGTGGTGTCGGATCTAACATGAAGAGTAACTCATGATCCAGTCATAGCCAGTACTTGTAGCTAACGTGGTGTGGGATCTAACATGAAGAGTAAGTCATGATCCAGTCATAGCCAGTACTTGTAGCTAACGTGGTCCGGGATCTAACATGAAGAGTAACTCATGATCCAGTCATAGCCAGTACTTGTAGCTAACGTGGTGTGGGATCTAACATGAAGAGTAAGTCATGATCCAGTCATAGCCAGTACTTGTAGCTAACGTGGTGTGGGATCTAACATGAAGAGTAAGTCATGATCCAGTCATAGCCAGTACTTGTAGCTAACGTGGTCCGGGATCTAACATGAAGAGTAAGTCATGATCCAGTCATAGCCAGTACTTGTAGCTAACGTGGTGTGGGATCTAACATGAAGAGTAACTCATGATCTAGTCATAGCCAGTACTTGTAGCTAACGTGGTCCGGGATCTAACATCAAGAGTAACTCATGATCCAGTCATAGCCAGTACTTGTAGCTAACGTGGTGTGGGATCTAACATGAAGAGTAACTCATGATCCAGTCATAGCCAGTACTTGTAGCTAATGTGGTGTGGGATCTAACATCAAGAGTAACTCATGATCCAGTCATAGCCAGTACTTGTAGCTAACGTGGTCCGGGATCTAACATGAAGAGTAACTCATGATCCAGTCATAGCCAGTACTTGTAGCTAACGTGGTGTGGGATCTAACATGAAGAGTAACTCATGATCCAGTCATAGCCAGTACTTGTAGCTAACGTGGTGTGGGATCTAACATCAAGAGTAAGTCATGATCCAGTCATAGCCAGTACTTGTAGCTAACGTGGTGTGGGATCTAACATGAAGAGTAACTCATGATCCAGTCATAGCCAGTACTTGTAGCTAACGTGGTGTGGGATCTAACATGAAGAGTAACTCATGATCCAGTCATAGCCAGTCCTTGTAGCTAACGTGGTGTGGGATCTAACATGAAGAGTAACTCATGATCCAGTCATAGCCAGTACTTGTAGCTAACGTGGTCCGGGATCTAACATGAAGAGTAACTCATGATCCAGTCATAGCCAGTACTTGTAGCTAACGTGGTCCGGGATCTAACATGAAGAGTAAGTCATGATCCAGTCATAGCCAGTACTTGTAGCTAACGTGGTGTGGGATCTAACATGAAGAGTAAGTCATGATCCAGTCATAGCCAGTACTTGTAGCTAACGTGGTCCGGGATCTAACATGAAGAGTAACTCATGATCCAGTCATAGCCAGTATTTGTAGCTAACGTGGTGTGGGATCTAACATGAAGAGTAAGTCATGATCCAGTCATAGCCAGTACTTGTAGCTAACGTGGTGTGGGATCTAACACGAAGAGTAACTCATGATCCAGTCATAGCCAGTACTTGTAGCTAACGTGGTCCGGGATCTAACATGAAGAGTAACTCATGATCCAGTCATAGCCAGTACTTGTAGCTAACGTGGTGTGGGATCTAACATCAAGAGTAACTCATGATCCAGTCATAGCCAGTACTTGTAGCTAACGTGGTGTGGGATCTAACATGAAGAGTAACTCATGATCCAGTCATAGCCAGTACTTGTAGCTAACGTGGTGTGGGATCTAACATCAAGAGTAACTCATGATCCAGTCATAGCCAGTACTTGTAGCTAACGTGGTCCGGGATCTAACACGAAGAGTAACTCATGATCCAGTCATAGCCAGTACTTGTAGCTAACGTGGTGTGGGATCTAACATGAAGAGTAACTCATGATCCAGTCATAGCCAGTACTTGTAGCTAACGTGGTGTGGGATCTAACATCAAGAGTAAGTCATGATCCAGTCATAGCCAGTACTTGTAGCTAACGTGGTGTGGGATCTAACATGAAGAGTAAGTCATGATCCAGTCATAGCCAGTACTTGTAGCTAACGTGGTCCGGGATCTAACATCAAGAGTAACTCATGATCCAGTCATAGCCAGTACTTGTAGCTAACGTGGTGTGGGATCTAACATGAAGAGTAACTCATGATCCAGTCATAGCCAGTACTTGTAGCTAATGTGGTGTGGGATCTAACATCAAGAGTAACTCATGATCCAGTCATAGCCAGTACTTGTAGCTAACGTGGTCCGGGATCTAACATGAAGAGTAACTCATGATCCAGTCATAGCCAGTACTTGTAGCTAACGTGGTGTGGGATCTAACATGAAGAGTAACTCATGATCCAGTCATAGCCAGTACTTGTAGCTAACGTGGTGTGGGATCTAACATCAAGAGTAAGTCATGATCCAGTCATAGCCAGTACTTGTAGCTAACGTGGTGTGGGATCTAACATGAAGAGTAACTCATGATCCAGTCATAGCCAGTACTTGTAGCTAACGTGGTGTGGGATCTAACATGAAGAGTAACTCATGATCCAGTCATAGCCAGTCCTTGTAGCTAACGTGGTGTGGGATCTAACATGAAGAGTAACTCATGATCCAGTCATAGCCAGTACTTGTAGCTAACGTGGTCCGGGATCTAACATGAAGAGTAACTCATGATCCAGTCATAGCCAGTACTTGTAGCTAACGTGGTGTGGGATCTAACATGAAGAGTAAGTCATGATCCAGTCATAGCCAGTACTTGTAGCTAACGTGGTGTGGGATCTAACATGAAGAGTAAGTCATGATCCAGTCATAGCCAGTACTTGTAGCTAACGTGGTCCGGGATCTAACATGAAGAGTAACTCATGATCCAGTCATAGCCAGTATTTGTAGCTAACGTGGTGTGGGATCTAACATGAAGAGTAAGTCATGATCCAGTCATAGCCAGTACTTGTAGCTAACGTGGTGTGGGATCTAACACGAAGAGTAACTCATGATCCAGTCATAGCCAGTACTTGTAGCTAACGTGGTCCGGGATCTAACATGAAGAGTAACTCATGATCCAGTCATAGCCAGTACTTGTAGCTAACGTGGTGTGGGATCTAACATCAAGAGTAACTCATGATCCAGTCATAGCCAGTACTTGTAGCTAACGTGGTGTGGGATCTAACATGAAGAGTAAGTCATGATCCAGTCATAGCCAGTACTTGTAGCTAACGTGGTGTGGGATCTAACATGAAGAGTAAGTCATGATCCAGTCATAGCCAGTACTTGTAGCTAACGTGGTCCGGGATCTAACATGAAGAGTAAGTCATGATCCAGTCATAGCCAGTACTTGTAGCTAACGTGGTGTGGGATCTAACATGAAGAGTAACTCATGATCCAGTCATAGCCAGTACTTGTAGCTAACGTGGTGTGGGATCTAACATGAAGAGTAACTCATGATCCAGTCATAGCCAGTCCTTGTAGCTAACGTGGTGTGGGATCTAACATGAAGAGTAACTCATGATCCAGTCATAGCCAGTACTTGTAGCTAACGTGGTCCGGGATCTAACATGAAGAGTAACTCATGATCCAGTCATAGCCAGTACTTGTAGCTAACGTGGTGTGGGATCTAACATGAAGAGTAAGTCATGATCCAGTCATAGCCAGTACTTGTAGCTAACGTGGTGTGGGATCTAACATGAAGAGTAAGTCATGATCCAGTCATAGCCAGTACTTGTAGCTAACGTGGTCCGGGATCTAACATGAAGAGTAACTCATGATCCAGTCATAGCCAGTATTTGTAGCTAACGTGGTGTGGGATCTAACAAGAAGAGTAAGTCATGATCCAGTCATAGCCAGTACTTGTAGCTAACGTGGTGTGGGATCTAACACGAAGAGTAACTCATGATCCAGTCATAGCCAGTACTTGTAGCTAACGTGGTCCGGGATCTAACATGAAGAGTAACTCATGATCCAGTCATAGCCAGTACTTGTAGCTAACGTGGTGTGGGATCTAACATCAAGAGTAACTCATGATCCAGTCATAGCCAGTACTTGTAGCTAACGTGGTGTGGGATCTAACATGAAGAGTAAGTCATGATCCAGTCATAGCCAGTACTTGTAGCTAACGTGGTGTGGGATCTAACATGAAGAGTAAGTCATGATCCAGTCATAGCCAGTACTTGTAGCTAACGTGGTCCGGGATCTAACATGAAGAGTAAGTCATGATCCAGTCATAGCCAGTACTTGTAGCTAACGTGGTGTGGGATCTAACATGAAGAGTAACTCATGATCCAGTCATAGCCAGTACTTGTAGCTAACGTGGTGTGGGATCTAACATCAAGAGTAAGTCATGATCCAGTCATAGCCAGTACTTGTAGCTAACGTGGTGTGGGATCTAACATGAAGAGTAAGTCATGATCCAGTCATAGCCAGTACTTGTAGCTAACGTGGTGTGGGATCTAACATGAAGAGTAAGTCATGATCCAGTCATAGCCAGTACTTGTAGCTAACGTGGTCCGGGATCTAACATGAATAGTAACTCATGATCCAGTCATAGCCAGTATTTGTAGCTAACGTGGTGTGGGATCTAACATGAAGAGTAAGTCATGATCCAGTCATAGCCAGTACTTGTAGCTAACGTGGTGTGGGATCTAACACGAAGAGTAACTCATGATCCAGTCATAGCCAGTACTTGTAGCTAACGTGGTCCGGGATCTAACATGAAGAGTAACTCATGATCCAGTCATAGCCAGTACTTGTAGCTAACGTGGTGTGGGATCTAACATCAAGAGTAACTCATGATCCAGTCATAGCCAGTACTTGTAGCTAACGTGGTGTGGGATCTAACATGAAGAGTAAGTCATGATCCAGTCATAGCCAGTACTTGTAGCTAACGTGGTGTGGGATCTAACATGAAGAGTAAGTCATGATCCAGTCATAGCCAGTACTTGTAGCTAACGTGGTCCGGGATCTAACATGAAGAGTAAGTCATGATCCAGTCATAGCCAGTACTTGTAGCTAACGTGGTGTGGGATCTAACATGAAGAGTAACTCATGATCCAGTCATAGCCAGTACTTGTAGCTAACGTGGTGTGGGATCTAACATCAAGAGTAAGTCATGATCCAGTCATAGCCAGTACTTGTAGCTAACGTGGTCCGGGATCTAACATGAAGAGTAAGTCATGATTCAGTCATAGTCAGTACTTGTAGCTAACGTGGTGTGGGATCTAACATGAAGAGTAACTCATGATCCAGTCATAGCCAGTACTTGTAGCTAACGTGGTCCGGGATCTAACATGAAGAGTAACTCATGATCCAGTTATAGCCAGTACTTGTAGCTAACGTGGTGTGGGATCTAACATGAAGAGTAACTCATGATCCAGTCATAGCCAGTACTTGTAGCTAACGTGGTGTGGGATCTAACATCAAGAGTAACTCATGATCCAGTCATAGCCAGTACTTGTAGCTTACGTGGTCCGGGATCTAACATGAAGAGTAACTCATGATCCAGTCATAGCCAGTACTTGTAGCTAACGTGGTGTGGGATCTAACATGAAGAGTAAGTCATGATCCAGTCATAGCCAGTACTTGTAGCTAACGTGGTGTGGGATCTAACATGAAGAGTAACTCATGATCCAGTCATAGCCAGTACTTGTAGCTAACGTGGTCCGGGATCTAACATGAAGAGTAACTCATGATCCAGTCATAGCCAGTACTTGTAGCTAACGTGGTGTGGGATCTAACATGAAGAGTAAGTCATGATCCAGTCATAGCCAGTACTTGTAGCTAACGTGGTGTGGGATCTAACATGAAGAGTAAGTCATGATCCAGTCATAGCCAGTACTTGTAGCTAACGTGGTCCGGGATCTAACATGAAGAGTAAGTCATGATCCAGTCATAGCCAGTACTTGTAGCTAACGTGGTGTGGGATCTAACATGAAGAGTAACTCATGATCCAGTCATAGCCAGTACTTGTAGCTAACGTGGTGTGGGATCTAACATGAAGAGTAAGTCATGATCCAGTCATAGCCAGTACTTGTAGCTAACGTGGTCCGGGATCTAACATGAAGAGTAACTCATGATCCAGTCATAGCCAGTATTTGTAGCTAACGTGGTGTGGGATCTAACATGAAGAGTAAGTCATGATCCAGTCATAGCCAGTACTTGTAGCTAACGTGGTGTGGGATCTAACACGAAGAGTAACTCATGATCCAGTCATAGCCAGTACTTGTAGCTAACGTGGTCCGGGATCTAACATGAAGAGTAACTCATGATCCAGTCATAGCCAGTACTTGTAGCTAACGTGGTGTGGGATCTAACATCAAGAGTAACTCATGATCCAGTCATAGCCAGTACTTGTAGCTAACGTGGTGTGGGATCTAACATGAAGAGTAACTCATGATCCAGTCATAGCCAGTACTTGTAGCTAACGTGGTGTGGGATCTAACATGAAGAGTAAGTCATGATCCAGTCATAGCCAGTACTTGTAGCTAACGTGGTCCGGGATCTAACATGAAGAGTAAGTCATGATCCAGTCATAGCCAGTACTTGTAGCTAACGTGGTGTGGGATCTAACATGAAGAGTAACTCATGATCCAGTCATAGCCAGTACTTGTAGCTAACGTGGTGTGGGATCTAACATCAAGAGTAAGTCATGATCCAGTCATAGCCAGTACTTGTAGCTAACGTGGTGTGGGATCTAACATGAAGAGTAAGTCATGATCCAGTCATAGCCAGTACTTGTAGCTAACGTGGTGTGGGATCTAACATGAAGAGTAAGTCATGATCCAGTCATAGCCAGTACTTGTAGCTAACGTGGTCCGGGATCTAACATGAAGAGTAACTCATGATCCAGTCATATCCAGTATTTGTAGCTAACGTGGTGTGGGATCTAACATGAAGAGTAAGTCATGATCCAGTCATAGCCAGTACTTGTAGCTAACGTGGTGTGGGATCTAACACGAAGAGTAACTCATGATCCAGTCATAGCCAGTACTTGTAGCTAACGTGGTCCGGGATCTAACATGAAGAGTAACTCATGATCCAGTCATAGCCAGTACTTGTAGCTAACGTGGTGTGGGATCTAACATCAAGAGTAACTCATGATCCAGTCATAGCCAGTACTTGTAGCTAACGTGGTGTGGGATCTAACATGAAGAGTAAGTCATGATCCAGTCATAGCCAGTACTTGTAGCTAACGTGGTGTGGGATCTAACATGAAGAGTAAGTCATGATCCAGTCATAGCCAGTACTTGTAGCTAACGTGGTCCGGGATCTAACATGAAGAGTAAGTCATGATCCAGTCATAGCCAGTACTTGTAGCTAACGTGGTGTGGGATCTAACATGAAGAGTAACTCATGATCCAGTCATAGCCAGTACTTGTAGCTAACGTAGTGTGGGATCTAACATCAAGAGTAAGTCATGATCCAGTCATAGCCAGTACTTGTAGCTAACGTGGTCCGGGATCTAACATGAAGAGTAAGTCATGATTCAGTCATAGTCAGTACTTGTAGCTAACGTGGTGTGGGATCTAACATGAAGAGTAACTCATGATCCAGTCATAGCTAGTACTTGTAGCTAACGTGGTCCGGGATCTAACATGAAGAGTAACTCATGATCCAGTTATAGCCAGTACTTGTAGCTAACGTGGTGTGGGATCTAACATGAAGAGTAACTCATGATCCAGTCATAGCCAGTACTTGTAGCTAACGTGGTGTGGGATCTAACATCAAGAGTAACTCATGATCCAGTCATAGCCAGTACTTGTAGCTAACGTGGTGTGGGATCTAACATGAAGAGTAAGTCATGATCCAGTCATAGCCAGTACTTGTAGCTAACGTGGTGTGGGATCTAACATGAAGAGTAAGTCATGATCCAGTCATAGCCAGTACTTGTAGCTAACGTGGTCCGGGATCTAACATGAAGAGTAAGTCATGATCCAGTCATAGCCAGTACTTGTAGCTAACGTGGTGTGGGATCTAACATGAAGAGTAACTCATGATCCAGTCATAGCCAGTACTTGTAGCTAACGTGGTGTGGGATCTAACATGAAGAGTAACTCATGATCCAGTCATAGCCAGTACTTGTAGCTAACGTGGTCCGGGATCTAACATGAAGAGTAACTCATGATCCAGTCATAGCCAGTACTTGTAGCTAACGTGGTTTGGGATCTAACATGAAGAGTAAGTCATGATCCAGTCATAGCCAGTACTTGTAGCTAACGTGATGTGGGATCTAACATCAAGAGTAAGTCATGATCCAGTCATAGCCAGTACTTGTAGCTAACGTGGTGTGGGATCTAACATGAAGAGTAAGTCATGATCCAGTCATAGCCAGTACTTGTAGCTAACGTGGTCCGGGATCTAACATGAAGAGTAAGTCATGATCCAGTCATAGCCAGTACTTGTAGCTAACGTGATGTGGGATCTAACATCAAGAGTAACTCATGATCCAGTCATAGCCAGTACTTGTAGCTAACGTGGTGTGGGATCTAACATGAAGAGTAACTCATGATCCAGTCATAGCCAGTACTTGTAGCTAACGTGGTGTGGGATCTAACATGAAGAGTAACTCATGATCCAGTCATAGCCAGTACTTGTAGCTAACGTGGTGTGGGATCTAACATGAAGAGTAACTCATGATCCAGTCATAGCCAGTACTTGTAGCTAACGTGGTGTGGGACCTAACATGAAGAGTAACTCATGATCCAGTCATAGCCAGTACTTGTAGCTAACGTGGTGTGGGATCTAACATGAAGAGTAACTCATGATCCAGTCATAGCCAGTACTTGTAGCTAACGTGGTCCGGGATCTAACATCAAGAGTAACTCATGATCCAGTCATAGCCAGTACTTGTAGCTAACGTGGTGTGGGATCTAACATGAAGAGTAAGTCATGATCCAGTCATAGCCAGTACTTGTAGCTAACGTGGTGTGGGATCTAACATGAAGAGTAAGTCATGATCCAGTCATAGCCAGTACTTGTAGCTAACGTGGTCCGGGATCTAACATGAAGAGTAAGTCATGATCCAGTCATAGCCAGTACTTGTAGCTAACGTGGTGTGGGATCTAACATGAAGAGTAACTCATGATCCAGTCATAGCCAGTACTTGTAGCTAACGTGGTGTGGGATCTAACATGAAGAGTAACTCATGATCCAGTCATAGCCAGTACTTGTAGCTAACGTGGTCCGGGATCTAACATGAAGAGTAACTCATGATCCAGTCATAGCCAGTACTTGTAGCTAACGTGGTTTGGGATCTAACATGAAGAGTAAGTCATGATCCAGTCATAGCCAGTACTTGTAGCTAACGTGATGTGGGATCTAACATCAAGAGTAAGTCATGATCCAGTCATAGCCAGTACTTGTAGCTAACGTGGTGTGGGATCTAACATGAAGAGTAAGTCATGATCCAGTCATAGCCAGTACTTGTAGCTAACGTGGTCCGGGATCTAACATGAAGAGTAAGTCATGATCCAGTCATAGCCAGTACTTGTAGCTAACGTGGTGTGGGATCTAACATCAAGAGTAACTCATGATCCAGTCATAGCCAGTACTTGTAGCTAACGTGGTGTGGGATCTAACATGAAGAGTAACTCATGATCCAGTCATAGCCAGTACTTGTAGCTAACGTGGTGTGGGATCTAACATGAAGAGTAACTCATGATCCAGTCATAGCCAGTACTTGTAGCTAACGTGGTGTGGGATCTAACATGAAGAGTAACTCATGATCCAGTCATAGCCAGTACTTGTAGCTAACGTGGTGTGGGACCTAACATGAAGAGTAACTCATGATCCAGTCATAGCCAGTACTTGTAGCTAACGTGGTGTGGGATCTAACATCAAGAGTAACTCATGATCCAGTCATAGCCAGTACTTGTAGCTAACGTGGTGTGGGATCTAACATCAAGAGTAACTCATGATCCAGTCATAGCCAGTACTTGTAGCTAACGTGGTCCGGGATCTAACATGAAGAGTAACTCATGATCCAGTCATAGCCAGTACTTGTAGCTAACGTGGTGTGGGATCTAACATGAAGAGTAAGTCATGATCCAGTCATAGCCAGTACTTGTAGCTAACGTGGTGTGGGATCTAACATGAAGAGTAACTCATGATCCAGTCATAGCCAGTACTTGTAGCTAACGTGGTGTGGGATCTAACATGAAGAGTAAGTCATGATCCAGTCATAGCCAGTACTTGTAGCTAACGTGGTGTGGGATCTAACATGAAGAGTAACTCATGATCCAGTTATAGCCAGTACTTGTAGCTAACGTGGTGTGGGATCTAACATGAAGAGTAACTCATGATCCAGTCATAGCCAGTACTTGTAGCTAACGTGGTGTGGGATCTAACATGAAGAGTAAGTCATGATCCAGTCATAGCCAGTACTTGTAGCTAACGTGGTGTGGGATCTAACATGAAGAGTAACTCATGATCCAGTCATAGCCAGTACTTGTAGCTAACGTGGTGTGGGATCTAACATGAAGAGTAACTCATGATCCAGTCATAGCCAGTACTTGTAGCTAACGTGGTCCGGGATCTAACATGAAGAGTAACTCATGATCCAGTCATAGCCAGTACTTGTAGCTAACGTGGTGTGGGATCTAACATCAAGAGTAAGTCATGATCCAGTCATAGCCAGTACTTGTAGCTAACGTGGTCCGGGATCTAACATCAAGAGTAACTCATGATCCAGTCATAGCCAGTACTTGTAGCTAACGTGGTCCGGGATCTAACATGAAGAGTAAGTCATGATCCAGTCATAGCCAGTACTTGTAGCTAACGTGGTCCGGGATCTAACATCAAGAGTAACTCATGATCCAGTCATAGCCAGTACTTGTAGCTTACGTGGTTTGGGATCTAACATGAAGAGTAACTCATGATCCAGTCATAGCCAGTACTTGTAGCTAACGTGGTGTGGGATCTAACATCAAGAGTAAGTCATGATCCAGTCATAGCCAGTACTTGTAGCTAACGTGGTCCGGGATCTAACATGAAGAGTAACTCATGATCCAGTCATAGCCAGTACTTGTAGCTAACGTGGTGTGGGATCAAACATGAAGAGTAACTCATGATCCAGTCATAGCCAGTACTTGTAGCTAACGTGGTCCGGGATCTAACATGAAGAGTAACTCATGATCCAGTCATAGCCAGTACTTGTAGCTAACGTGGTGTGGGATCTAACACGAAGAGTAACTCATGATCCAGTCATAGCCAGTACCTGTAGCTAACGTGGTCCGGGATCTAACATGAAGAGTAACTCATGATCCAGTCATAGCCAGTACTTGTAGCTTACGTGGTTTGGGATCTAACATGAAGAGTAACTCATGATCCAGTCATAGCCAGTACTTGTAGCTAACGTGGTGTGGGATCTAACATCAAGAGTAAGTCATGATCCAGTCATAGCCAGTACTTGTAGCTAACGTGGTCCGGGATCTAACATGAAGAGTAACTCATGATCCAGTCATAGCCAGTACTTGTAGCTAACGTGGTGTGGGATCAAACATGAAGAGTAACTCATGATCCAGTCATAGCCAGTACTTGTAGCTAACGTGGTCCGGGATCTAACATGAAGAGTAACTCATGATCCAGTCATAGCCAGTACTTGTAGCTAACGTGGTGTGGGATCTAACACGAAGAGTAACTCATGATCCAGTCATAGCCAGTACCTGTAGCTAACGTGGTCCGGGATCTAACATGAAGAGTAACTCATGATCCAGTACTTGTAGTCACCTCCACTCAGTTTTGTTTCCTTCCCTTTTATTACCAAAACATGATTTCAAAAACCAGGGAGTCTTGAATTTTGGGTCAATATATATTTTTTTACTGAGTAAACAAATATTGAAAGTTATTCACGGGTATAAGAACATGTTAATACCGTTATTAACATCTATTAACAACCCGCAATCATTTGTCCATATTGTAGAATTTGTAATCCTATTTTTAGTCTGATCATTAAATTTTTTTAGGTTTTATGTTTGTCGGTTTGATTTAACATTTATTATTGGATTACATTACTTTATACTGTCGCTTAATTCTGAATAAAAAACGATTGAAATGAGTTTCCTTTAAAATAAGCAGCGTGTTCAAACGACTATTTGGACTATTTGACATTGACATAGCACAAAACGCACGCGCAAAACATTTTTAGAGGTGTAAGATTTTACAAATGACAACCGACAAGTCACTTGGTTGATGCCGTATTTGGATCCCTTAAATTTATCACAAGTAAAAAGGTGTAACACTGTTAATATCAATTATGAATGCTTGTATGCATTTAAAATTGGAATTAAAGTGCAATTGGATATCATAAAGCTTTAGGACCGACTTTTTTTTACTGAAATCTTAACTTCAATCAATAGATTGTTTAACATATCCTTCACTTCTATCTGGCCCTTAGACTAGAGTAGTGGTTAGAGTGCTTGCTTACGGTCCAGAGGGTTTGGGGTTCGAATCGCGCACTTAGCATGCAACTTTGTATATTTTTATGCCCCCGAATCGGAGATTCCGGGGGTAAATTGTTTTTCACCTGTCCGTCTGTCCGTCCGTCCGTCCGTCTGTCCGTTTGTCCACAAAAACTTTAACCTTGGTCATAACTTTTGATTGGTCGAAGCTAGGTCTTTGATACTTGACGGGGGGGGGGGGGGGGGGGGGGGGGGGGCATTCGTGTTTCACAAACACATCTTGTTTCAAGATAGTATGGACTTTGAGTTTAGTTATACATTGGAATATAAAACCCTTTGACTTTGATAAATAAAAACCTTCCAACCTCCGTAGGGGTCTTACATATGGATATAATGGCCCGACTTCCCAATGTAAAACCTCCTTGGAGGTTATTATGAGAAAACAAGAGACCTCTAAAAAAATAGAGGAAATCCCCGATATGTTACTCACCTCGTGTAGCGGCTTGTGAGTGTGAGGCGCTGTAGATGGCGTGCAGGGTGTCCTGTTTGAGCTTCCTCATGCGGCGAGTGAAGAAGAGGACGAGGAGCGCCACCACCACCACCAGAACCACGGCCACTGCGATGATGGCCACGATGAGGGGGTCCAGTCCCCCGTCCTGCTCGACCACCGCCTGGGCTGGCGGCTTGTCCTCCTCACCCCCCGGGCTTTTGTCGTCAACCCCCGTGGACTTTGCCGTCGCCACCTCGCCTGTCGAACAGACCGCATGGTAGTCAGGCTTCATAAACAACTTTCACACACATGGGTCAACACATTATTTCTACTGACGTTATTTATTTTATGGCTTATATGATTTACTTATAAACGTTTCAATTTCGCAAATTGGATTAGTATTAATATATTAGTTTTATATGATTCTATTTCTCCTACATCATCCGGTCTCAGGGAAAGAACGTTACGCTAACTCTACTAATCTGTACCCTGGGCTCAGAAGCTAGATTCGCTCGCGCGGCCCGACTTGGGATGTAGCCAATCAAATCATTTTCTCGCCACGTTCTCGATAAAATTTCAACGAGAAATGATTTGATTGGTTACATCCCAAGTCGGCCAGGGCGAGCGAATCTAGCTTCTGAGCCCAGGGTACAGATTAGTGGAGTGAGCGTTACGTTCGTACCCTGAGACAGGATGCTCCTACATTTGTTTCTCAATGGCAACCGTCATCAATGAGCAAGTTTTGAAAGTTTATTGTACCAAGTTTATCATTGTATGAACAGTTACTGTACTCTACTTGTGAGATGAGTTGAACTATATTCTTGTTTGGTAAATGTAGTATGTATATACTCCCCGTATTGTGCTTAAACAGGCGGCTTTGGTATGTAATGCTGTGTGATAGATTCAAATATGTTAACTACGAAGCAGGTATGTACCTATAAGTAGTCTGTAGTAGCCTATACATCTTCACATAGGGGAGACCAGGGCAAAGCGCGCCCCCTAACATATAAGTGCGTTTAGTGGGCACCCCGACATATACCGAATGCAATTTGCACACTATCTCTAATACTTGTCACATAGACTGTAACATGGCACATTCCTTTTTAATCTAGCATTTCGGCATAAGGATATATTTACGTTAATATATTTTGATTAAGGGGGCGCGCTTTGCCCTGTAGTTTGGGGCAAAGTGCCCAATCCCCTGGGCGCTTTGCCCCATTCGAAAAACAACTCAGAATGTAATGGATTTTACACACCAATAATCAGCCAATACAAATCAAAAGCTATCATCTTGATAATGCAAGGCAACTATCGAACCCATATGATGGGTAGAATTAACATAGAAGTTGGCAATATATGCAGGGATGCGCAAAATATTCCTTAACATGTCATGGACCTACATGTTCAACATTCTTAATGACCAAATATCGTTACGGTTGGTACATGTACATTTCTTATAACTACAAAAGTGTTAATAATTTAGGCTATTGAATATCAAAACAAGTAGTAAATAGAATAAAAGAAGAATTGAATTGGTTATACGGACGATTTAAAGAATTCATCTATTTGTGTCGAACTTGGCATTAGGGCATAAATTGCTTATCGTTTACGGTTGAACAGTAATATAAAAAATGAAATATATTTTCATTATTTAAAAAAACAACAGATTAATATGTTTTTGTAACTGTTACTTGTCGTCATTCCTTAGCAAAACAAAACCCTTTAAGTAAAATGGTATATTTCATTTTTTATAAAATACAGCAGGATGCTGATATGAAAATGATAGATCTCCTGTACACTATTTGCTTTAAGAAATGTAATATGATAACTTTTACACCAATATGTTAACCAAAAATATATTTTTATAACACACGGGGCAAAGCGCTCCCCTCGGCGCGTTTTGCCCCATCAAGGGTAGCATTTGTTAAGTACATCACAGTAAGTCATTAAATTAAGTAATTAAAAATTTCATTATTCAGTGAATTAATGATACCAATTCATGTTACATGTGCACGAGAGTTCAATTTTCCGTTTTGTATTTTTATGAAATATTTGAATTTGAGACATATTCGTTCCTTATAGTAAAATCGCGTTTTTTCGAATATTTGAAATTCTGCGTCCACAACTCAGGCAAATTATTCCAGCGTTGGTCACAACGCTTCATTGCGGTTACTTTCATCCGTTGGTAATGACAAATTACTCCATCTGTCGATAGGTTTGAAGAAATGATGCATGGTCACTTTGCCCCGGGGGCGCGCTTTGCCCTGGTCTCCCCTACTAGTATGCAAAAATCAGCTCCGTCACCGAAATTCCTATTTGATTACATAACAGTTCAAATAATCACGTTATAATCAAATACAAGTTTAAACAGGGAAGTACACTTGAATTTTGCTTCCGCAAAAAATACCCCAATAGGACTGTCCCTTTAAGCGAACATACTTAGTATCAACTATAAGACGTGTGTTGTTCAGGTAACTATAGGAGCCGTGTGTCAGGAAGGGATACTCACGCGCGCATCCCGAGAACCTGTCGCAGTACTCGTCCACCTCGCAGTTACACTGGTGTCGGCAGTTCGTCCCGTACCAGTTGGCCGAGCACGCTGCAACAAGCATCATCCAGCCGTGCAAGTTTTCTAGTCTCTAAAATGCTTCACAATCTTAGTTTTATTTGTTTTTTGTAGACGTTTAAATAACATTTTTGCCTTACCAGTTGTTATTTTTTTTATAGTGCCAATATCATATCAATATTTGTTTGTTTCGAGAAATTCTACTTCCAAGGCCAAGTAATTCGAATTTTATAAGAAGTCCCCTGGATATTCTAAAGCATACCCAAGGGACATTCTATAGCAACAGCAACAGCAACACAAATATGGCGCCTGGGGTTTATATATCTAGCGCACCGAGCCTGGTCGCAGTCCCGGTCTAGATATATCTAGCGCACCCACCTGGTCGCCGCAGTCCCGCTCTAGATATATCTAGCGCACCCATCCTGGTCGCAGTCCCGGTCTAGATATATCTAGCGCACCCAGCCTGGTCGCAGTCCCGGTCTAGATATATCTAGCGCACCCAGCCTGGTCGCAGTCCCGGTCTAGATATATCTAGCGCACCCAGCCTGGTCGCAGTCCCGCTCTATATAAACTCATGTCCAAAAGAAACGATACCATACAAATTCCAAAATAACTCAATCCACTGCAGATTAATTAGACTAAAACATAGTAATATCCTTTCTTCAGTAGTCAACTTACGTCTATGCAAAATTTGAAAACATTATCTTTTCATGTTTGCGAGAAACATGCATTTGAAAAAATCATCGATCTGGAATCTCCTTAACTAGGCGAGATAGCAGAGAGAAATTGGACACTTTCGCTTGTTTTAAAACGTTCTAGTGCAGTGACGCGTCAACGAATTTATGTCAAATAAAGTGTATTATATCAACAACATTTTTTCTGACATAAATTCAACACTTTATCAATTGTAAAGTGAAATGACAAAAGTTCTGTTCATAAAACAATTTGAAATTTCGATTTATGCACTCCATGTACATTTAAAAAGACACAAAATCATAAGTATCTTTTCCTGAAGAATGAAAATGTGCATACTTTTTTTACAAAATCTATGCCTGCTAGACACACTTAAATTCGACTCTGTCAGGTTATAGAATTTTGTTTCGGACGACTTTGAAAACTTGGTATCGTTTCTTTTGGACATGAGTTTATTATCTAGCGCACCCATCCTTGTCGCAGTCCCGCCCTATATATTATCTAGCGCACCCATCCTGGTCGCAGTCCCGCTCTATATATTATCTAGCGCACCCACCCTGGTCGCAGTCCCGGCCCGTGAAACCCGGGGGGCACAGACAGTACCCGTCCGTCACACGGCAGCTCGACCCCATCTTGCACGTGCACATATGTTTGCAGTTGTCTCCGTAGGTACCACTCGGACACTCTGAAAAATAAACAATAGTTTGTTCAAATCATCAAAACCCTTGAAGAAATTCATAAAACATTGGACATGTTAATTTGGTAGAATGGTAGAATGATAGAATACTGTCAACACACCAGTCAATATATCATAATGATGATCGTCTGTGCACATATTCATAAAAGTCTAAAACACGAATAACCACTAACCAACAAGACGCAAATGTTTATAGAACACATCAGTAACCGCTATGCCAGTCAACATGGAAACATTAGGATTCATAAGACATGGAAAATGCAACTCACCAATAGCCACTTACCACGAAGACGTGGATGAGTCCAACAAACTACTGACCACTTACCAAGAAGACGTGGATGAGTCGACCATACTTCTGACCACTAACCCAGAAGACGTGAATGAGTCGACCTTACTACTGACCAATAACCCAGAAGACGTGAATGAGTCGACCATACTACTGACCACTAACCCAGAAGACGTGGATGAGTCGACCATACTACTGACCAATAACCCAGAAGACGTGAATGAGTCGACCATACTACTGACCACTAACCCAGAAGACGTGGATGAGTCGACCATACTACTGACCAATAACCCAGAAGACGTGAATGAGTCGACCATACTACTGACCACCAACCCAGAAGACGTGAATGAGTCGACCATACTACTGACCAATAACCCAGAAGACGTGAATGAGTCGACCATACTACTGACCACCAACCCAGAAGACGTGAATGAGTCGACCATACTACTGACCAATAACCCAGAAGACGTGAATGAGTCGACCATACTACTGACCACTAACCCAGAAGACGTGAATGAGTCGACCATACTACTGACCACCAACCCAGAAGACGTGAATGAGTCGACCTTACTACTGACCACTAACCCAGATGATGCGGATGAATCAAACATGCTATTCATTGCCCGCAGAAGACTTGTGAGGAGTCATTTGAGATAATTGTGTATAGTCATACTTCAAACGTGATATTCCATGTTCCTTGTTTGATGAATGATAAATTCTCGGAAACATCGCCTAAGATATTCCAGCGCAAATGAAAAGCTTTGTACTTCGTAATTCCTGCAGAAATTCTGTATAAAGAATATGTCATTATTTTACGCTTTTGTTATCAATAACATGAAGATCATTTTGGCGAGTTTGGATGACATGGATGAGTCCATCACACTTATGACCTCTAACCTAAAAGGCGCGGTTGCTACAACGAAACCCATAGGAAATGCACACTATCAAGGTCCATAACGGCTTTTTAGATTCAATATCTTCTGTAACACATCTCGCACTTGGGAAACATTTTTCACACGCCATCACATTCAAAAATGTCTCGGCCATATTTTAATTAAAGAAAGAGATTTCATAAAGTGGTTGTTCACTGGTCATATCGACCAACCAACAACCGACTTAGTGGATGTTTTTATGAGCGTCCATGAGAAACTATCTTTACGACAAGAGTGGCTAGATATTAGTATTTCCCGAGCGAGAGCGAGGTGTTATTAGGCGATTAGGTGATATTTAGGCACAAGTGTTGTAAACGAATATAATATTCTGTTATTGCCAACATGAACTTCTCAGCATAGGCGGACTAGCGCCCGCCGGCCCCGACAGATTGCAACGTCATTGGTAAACCGTGACGTCAAAGAATCGTTTAAATCATGACGTAACAATGATCAAGTTGTCCTACGGCATCGTAGGTAATAATATTAATACATTCCGAAGCATCCAAGCCTAGCAATTTTATTTACTATATATATATTTACATGTTCTGCTTTATCATCAAAACCTCAAATTACTAGGGTTGTTATTATACCGGTGTTGGTGCTTTAAAATTTGAAGAGGAGGAAGAATTTCTACTTAAGCCATGACTACCTGTCTAGAGGAGACCGTTACTGAACGCTTCATTCCAGTCGTTCTCCATTCTGTGAACTTTGTATTGGAGGATACTGTGATGTCATGAACATAGTCAACATAAAAGACTTCCGGCGAGACATATTTTTGTTCTGTTTATGTTAAGATCTTCTGCATAAAACTTAAATACTCGCGTTAAACCTACAGCTAATTTTTACAATGTTTTTTTTTTCTCTTAACAATCTCGGGAGTTAAATTTCATGTTTGCTTAGTTTATATACAGGCATACATATAGGCAATCATATTTTATACAGTATGAGGCCTTGGGGCCAAACTATAGTATTGAAATCGATAGAAAATATATATTGCAGGCAATAAATCTATTAGAAAATTAAGGTTATGAGATTAACCATTTGCGTTGAAAACAGCTGTGTTTGGATTGTCTGATTTTCAGGAGATTGCATGAGCTGAGAGAATTTAAGCAATATTGGATTTTAAATGTAATACGGACTTGTGTACATTTTTCGTAGATGATACTTAGCACAATACAGGGGAATATGGTATTCGTCTTGAATGAACTTGAATTTTCAGTGGAACATGTTCCACTATAAGTTATACCATTCAGAGGCGGGGTGCATGGGGAAATATCCGCCTCGAGCTTGGCGAGGCGAGTTGCAAAACACCAAGCGAGAGATTGATATCTCCCCCATTGCCCCGCCTCTGAATGGTATAATGAATTTATCTTACCAAATGTTGAAACAAAACGCATATAATATGAAGATAAAGAAAAACGTTAACTGCGTAAACCCTTTGACTATGGTTTGTTCAAGGCTACATTTCGGTTGATCAAAAGTAACCAGCTGGATCATGTGTTCGAGGTAACATACATTATAAGTTATACTATTCAGAGGCGGGGTTGCATAACGCAAGCGAGAGGCGGATATCTCCCATGTACCCCGCCTCTGAATAGTATAACGAATTTATCTTACCAAATGTTTAAACAAAACGCATATAATATGAAGATAAAGAGTGAGAAAAACGTTCACTGCTTCAGTAATTTTACTATAATTTGTACAAAGCTTATTGGTTGATCAAAAGTAACCAGCTTGATCATGTGTTCGAGGTAACATACATTGTACATTCAAGACGCTTAATCTGCACACTTTTTCATGCTTTTTATGTGCCGGGGTATAAATGATTTATCACCCTGCTGAAGAGGGTGATATCAGTATCTATCCAGGGTCACGTGGACCAATCAGAGATCAGGATTCTTACATGAGGTAGGAGAAAAATTCTTTGGCTGCGGGGAATATTTTTATGTCGGCCGGAGTCTATCAATAGGTTGACGTTATTGCAACGGAATTGGGCGATGTATTTGAGAAGATGAGGTTGGATGTCACAAGTAAGGTACCTCTGTTTATACAGTAACCCAGATTTGTACCAAGCCTATTTCACTTGATGGTAGAGCCAAGACAGATGCGATGATTGATAGTGTGCTGGTCCTACAGTAAAGCTATGAGGTAAACTACAGGAAGTGACTCATTCATAGTGTGCTGGTCCTACAGTAAAGCTATGAGGTAAACTACAGGAAGTGACTCACTCATAGTGTGCTGGTCCTACAGTAAAGCTATGAGGTAAACTACAGGAAGTGACTCACTCATTGTGTACTGGTCCTACAGTAAAGCTATGAGGTAAACTACAGGAAGTGACTCACTCATAGTGTGCTGGTCCTACAGTATAACTATGAGGTAAACTACAGGAAGTGACTCACTCATAGTGTACTGGTCCTACAGTAAAGCTATGAGGTAAACTACAGGAAGTGACTCACTCATAGTGTACTGGTCCTACAGTAAAGCTATGAGGTAAACTACAGGAAGTGACTCATTCATAGTGTGCTGGTCCTACAGTAAAGCTATGAGGTAAACTACAGGAAGTGACTCATTCATAGTGTGCTGGTCCTACAGTAAAGCTATGAGGTAAACTACAGGAAGTGACTCACTCATAGTGTGCTGGTCCTACAGTAAAGCTATGAGGTAAACTACAGGAAGTGACTCATTCATAGTGTGCTGGTCCTACAGTAAAGCTATGAGGTAAACTACAGGAAGTGACTCATTCATTGTGTGCTGGTCCTACAGTAAAGCTATGAGGTAAACTACAGGAAGTGACTCACTCATAGTGTACTGGTCCTACAGTAAAGCTATGAGGTAAACTACAGGAAGTGACTCATTCATTGTGTGCTGGTCCTACAGTATAGCTATGAGGTAAACTACAGGAAGTGACTCACTCATAGTGTACTGGTCCTACAGTAAAGCTATGAGGTAAACTACAGGAAGTGACTCACTCATAGTGTACTGGTCCTACAGTAAAGCTATGAGGTAAACTACAGGAAGTGACTCATTCATAGTGTACTGGTCCTACAGTAAAGCTATGAGGTAAACTACAGGAAGTGACTCACTCATAGTGTACTGGTCCTACAGTATAGCTATGAGGTAAACTACAGGAAGTGACTCATTCATAGTGTGCTGGTCCTACAGTAAAGCTATGAGGTAAACTACAGGAAGTGACTCATTCATTGTGTGCTGGTCCTACAGTAAAGCTATGAGGTAAACTACAGGAAGTGACTCACTCATAGTGTGCTGGTCCTACAGTATAGCTATGAGGTAAACTACAGGAAATGACTCACTCATAGTGTACTGGTCCTACAGTAAAGCTATGAGGTAAACTACAGGAAGTGACTCACTAATAGTGTACTGGTCCTACAGTATAGCTATGAGGTAAACTACAGGAAGTGACTCACTAATAGTGTAGTGGTCCTACAGTAAAGCTTTGAGGTAAACTACAGGAAGTGACTCATTCATAGTGTGCTGGTCCTACAGTAAAGCTATGAGGTAAACTACAGGAAGTGACTCACTCATAGTGTACTGGTCCTACAGTATAGCTATGAGGTAAACTACAGGAAGTGACTCACTCATAGTGTACTGGTCCTACAGTATAGCTATGAGGTAAACTACAGGAAGTGACTCATTCATAGTGTGCTGGTCCTACAGTAAAGCTATGAGGTAAACTACAGGAAGTGACTCATTCATAGTGTGCTGGTCCTACAGTAAAGCTATGAGGTAAACTACAGGAAGTGACTCACTCATAGTGTGCTGGTCCTACAGTAAAGCTATGAGGTAAACTACAGGAAGTGACTCATTCATAGTGTGCTGGTCCTACAGTAAAGCTATGAGGTAAACTACAGGAAGTGACTCATTCATTGTGTGCTGGTCCTACAGTAAAGCTATGAGGTAAACTACAGGAAGTGACTCACTCATAGTGTACTGGTCCTACAGTAAAGCTATGAGGTAAACTACAGGAAGTGACTCATTCATTGTGTGCTGGTCCTACAGTATAGCTATGAGGTAAACTACAGGAAGTGACTCACTCATAGTGTACTGGTCCTACAGTAAAGCTATGAGGTAAACTACAGGAAGTGACTCACTCATAGTGTACTGGTCCTACAGTAAAGCTATGAGGTAAACTACAGGAAGTGACTCATTCATAGTGTACTGGTCCTACAGTAAAGCTATGAGGTAAACTACAGGAAATGACTCACTCATAGTGTACTGGTCCTACAGTAAAGCTATGAGGTAAACTACAGGAAGTGACTCACTCATAGTGTACTGGTCCTACAGTAAAGCTATGAGGTAAACTACAGGAAGTGACTCACTCATAGTGTGCTGGTCCTACAGTAAAGCTATGAGGTAAACTACAGGAAGTGACTCATTCATAGTGTGCTGGTCCTACAGTAAAGCTATGAGGTAAACTACAGGAAGTGACTCACTCATAGTGTACTGGTCCTACAGTAAAGCTATGAGGTAAACTACAGGAAGTGACTCACTCATAGTGTGCTGGTCCTACAGTAAAGCTATGAGGTAAACTACAGGAAGTGACTCATTCATTGTGTACTGGTCCTACAGTATAGCTATGAGGTAAACTACAGGAAGTGACTCACTCATAGTGTGCTGGTCCTACAGTATAGCTATGAGGTAAACTACAGGAAGTGACTCACTCATAGTGTACTGGTCCTACAGTAAAGCTATGAGGTAAACTACAGGAAGTGACTCACTCATAGTGTGCTGGTCCTACAGTAAAGCTATGAGGTAAACTACAGGAAGTGACTCATTCATAGTGTGCTGGTCCTACAGTAAAGCTATGAGGTAAACTACAGGAAGTGACTCATTCATTGTGTACTGGTCCTACAGTATAGCTATGAGGTAAACTACAGGAAGTGACTCATTCATAGTGTGCTGGTCCTACAGTAAAGCTATGAGGTAAACTACAGGAAGTGACTCACTCATAGTGTGCTGGTCCTACAGTAAAGCTATGAGGTAAACTACAGGAAGTGACTCACTCATAGTGTGCTGGTCCTACAGTATAGCTATGAGGTAAACTACAGGAAGTGACTCATTCATAGTGTGCTGGTCCTACAGTATAGCTATGAGGTAAACTACAGGAAGTGACTCACTCATAGTGTGCTGGTCCTACAGTATAGCTATGAGGTAAACTACAGGAAGTGACTCACTCATAGTGTACTGGTCCTACAGTAAAGCTATGAGGTAAACTACAGGAAGTGACTCATTCATAGTGTGCTGGTCCTACAGTAAAGCTATGAGGTAAACTACAGGAAATGACTCACTCATAGTGTGCTGGTCCTACAGTAAAGCTATGAGGTAAACTACAGGAAGTGACTCACTCATAGTGTGCTGGTCCTACAGTATAGCTATGAGGTAAACTACAGGAAATGACTCACTCATAGTGTGCTGGTCCTACAGTAAAGCTATGAGGTAAACTACAGGAAGTGACTCATTCATAGTGTGCTGGTCCTACAGTAAAGCTATGAGGTAAACTACAGGAAGTGACTCATTCATAGTGTGCTGGTCAAACAGTATAGCTATGAGGTAAACTACAGGAAGTGACTCATTCATAGTGTGCTGGTCCTACAGTAAAGCTATGAGGTAAACTACAGGAAGTGACTCATTCATAGTGTGCTGGTCAAACAGTATAGCTATGAGGTAAACTACAGGAAGTGACTCACTCATAGTGTGCTGGTCCTACAGTATAGCTATGAGGTAAACTACAGGAAGTGACTCACTCATAGTGTGCTGGTCCTACAGTAAAGCTATGAGGTAAACTACAGGAAGTGACTCACTCATAGTGTGCTGGTCCTACAGTATAGCTATGAGGTAAACTACAGGAAATGACTCACTCATAGTGTGCTGGTCCTACAGTAAAGCTATGAGGTAAACTACAGGAAGTGACTCATTCATAGTGTGCTGGTCCTACAGTAAAGCTATGAGGTAAACTACAGGAAGTGACTCATTCATAGTGTGCTGGTCAAACAGTATAGCTATGAGGTAAACTACAGGAAGTGACTCATTCATAGTGTGCTGGTCCTGCAGTAAAGCTATGAGGTAAACTACAGGAAGTGACTCATTCATAGTGTGCTGGTCCTACAGTATAGCTATGAGGTAAACTACAGGAAGTGACTCACTCATAGTGTGCTGGTCCTACAGTATAGCTACGAGGTAAACTACAGGAAGTGACTCATTCATAGTGTGCTGGTCCTACAGTAAAGCTATGAGGTAAACTACAGGAAGTGACTCATTCATAGTGTGCTGGTCCTACAGTAAAGCTATGAGGTAAACTACAGGAAGTGACTCATTCATTGTGTACTGGTCCTACAGTAAAGCTATGAGGTAAACTACAGGAAGTGACTCAATCATAGTGTGCTGGTCCTACAGTAAAGCTATGAGGTAAACTACAGGAAGTGACTCATTCATTGTGTGCTGGTCCTACAGTAAAGCTATGAGGTAAACTACAGGAAGTGACTCACTCATAGTGTACTGGTCCTACAGTAAAGCTATGAGGTAAACTACAGGAAGTGACTCACTCATAGTGTGCTGGTCCTACAGTAAAGCTATGAGGTAAACTACAGGAAGTGACTCATTCATAGTGTGCTGGTCCTACAGTATAGCTATGAGGTAAACTACAGGAAGTGACTCACTCATAGTGTGCTGGTCCTACAGTATAGCTATGAGGTAAACTACAGGAAGTGACTCACTCATAGTGTACTGGTCCTACAGTAAAGCTATGAGGTAAACTACAGGAAGTGACTCATTCATAGTGTGCTGGTCCTACAGTAAAGCTATGAGGTAAACTACAGGAAGTGACTCACTCATAGTGTACTGGTCCTACAGTAAAGCTATGAGGTAAACTACAGGAAGTGACTCACTCATAGTGTGCTGGTCCTACAGTAAAGCTATGAGGTAAACTACAGGAAGTGACTCACTCATTGTGTGCTGGTCCTACAGTATAGCTATGAGGTAAACTACAGGAAGTGACTCATTCATAGTGTGCTGGTCCTACAGTATAGCTATGAGGTAAACTACAGGAAGTGACTCACTCATAGTGTGCTGGTCCTACAGTATAGCTATGAGGTAAACTACAGGAAATGACTCACTCATAGTGTGCTGGTCCTACAGTAAAGCTATGAGGTAAACTACAGGAAGTGACTCATTCATAGTGTGCTGGTCCTACAGTATAGCTTTGAGGTAAACTACAGGAAGTGACTCATTCATAGTGTGCTGGTCCTACAGTATAGCTTTGAGGTAAACTACAGGAAGTGACTCATTCATAGTGTGCTGGTCCTACAGTAAAGCTATGAGGTAAACTACAGGAAGTGACTCATTCATAGTGTGCTGGTCCTACAGTATAGCTATGAGGTAAACTACAGGAAGTGACTCATTCATAGTGTGCTGGTCCTACAGTATAGCTATGAGGTAAACTACAGGAAGTGACTCATTCATAGTGTGCTGGTCCTACAGTATAGCTATGAGGTAAACTACAGGAAGTGACTCACTCATAGTGTGCTGGTCCTACAGTAAAGCTATGAGGTAAACTACAGGAAGTGACTCACTCATAGTGTACTGGTCCTACAGTAAAGCTATGAGGTAAACTACAGGAAGTGACTCATTCATAGTGTACTGGTCCTACAGTATAGCTATGAGGTAAACTACAGGAAGTGACTCACTCATAGTGTGCTGGTCCTACAGTATAGCTATGAGGTAAACTACAGGAAGTGACTCACTCATAGTGTACTGGTCCTACAGTAAAGCTATGAGGTAAACTACAGGAAGTGACTCACTCATAGTGTGCTGGTCCTACAGTAAAGCTATGAGGTAAACTACAGGAAGTGACTCAATCATAGTGTACTGGTCCTACAGTAAAGCTATGAGGTAAACTACAGGAAGTGACTCATTCATAGTGTGCTGGTCCTACAGTATAGCTATGAGGTAAACTACAGGAAATGACTCACTCATAGTGTACTGGTCCTACAGTAAAGCTATGAGGTAAACTACAGGAAGTGACTCATTCATAGTGTGCTGGTCCTACAGTAAAGCTATGAGGTAAACTACAGGAAGTGACTCATTCATAGTGTGCTGGTCAAACAGTATAGCTATGAGGTAAACTACAGGAAGTGACTCATTCATAGTGTGCTGGTCCTACAGTAAAGCTATGAGGTAAACTACAGGAAGTGACTCATTCATAGTGTGCTGGTCCTACAGTATAGCTATGAGGTAAACTACAGGAAGTGACTCACTCATAGTGTGCTGGTCCTACAGTATAGCTACGAGGTAAACTACAGGAAGTGACTCATTCATAGTGTGCTGGTCCTACAGTAAAGCTATGAGGTAAACTACAGGAAGTGACTCATTCATAGTGTGCTGGTCAAACAGTAAAGCTATGAGGTAAACTACAGGAAGTGACTCATTCATTGTGTACTGGTCCTACAGTAAAGCTATGAGGTAAACTACAGGAAGTGACTCAATCATAGTGTGCTGGTCCTACAGTAAAGCTATGAGGTAAACTACAGGAAGTGACTCATTCATTGTGTGCTGGTCCTACAGTAAAGCTATGAGGTAAACTACAGGAAGTGACTCACTCATAGTGTACTGGTCCTACAGTAAAGCTATGAGGTAAACTACAGGAAGTGACTCACTCATAGTGTGCTGGTCCTACAGTAAAGCTATGAGGTAAACTACAGGAAGTGACTCATTCATAGTGTGCTGGTCCTACAGTATAGCTATGAGGTAAACTACAGGAAGTGACTCACTCATAGTGTGCTGGTCCTACAGTATAGCTATGAGGTAAACTACAGGAAGTGACTCACTCATAGTGTACTGGTCCTACAGTAAAGCTATGAGGTAAACTACAGGAAGTGACTCATTCATAGTGTGCTGGTCCTACAGTAAAGCTATGAGGTAAACTACAGGAAGTGACTCACTCATAGTGTACTGGTCCTACAGTAAAGCTATGAGGTAAACTACAGGAAGTGACTCACTCATAGTGTGCTGGTCCTACAGTAAAGCTATGAGGTAAACTACAGGAAGTGACTCACTCATTGTGTGCTGGTCCTACAGTATAGCTATGAGGTAAACTACAGGAAGTGACTCATTCATAGTGTGCTGGTCCTACAGTATAGCTATGAGGTAAACTACAGGAAGTGACTCACTCATAGTGTGCTGGTCCTACAGTATAGCTTTGAGGTAAACTACAGGAAGTGACTCATTCATAGTGTGCTGGTCCTACAGTATAGCTTTGAGGTAAACTACAGGAAGTGACTCATTCATAGTGTGCTGGTCCTACAGTATAGCTTTGAGGTAAACTACAGGAAGTGACTCATTCATAGTGTGCTGGTCCTACAGTAAAGCTATGAGGTAAACTACAGGAAGTGACTCATTCATAGTGTGCTGGTCCTACAGTATAGCTATGAGGTAAACTACAGGAAGTGACTCATTCATAGTGTGCTGGTCCTACAGTATAGCTATGAGGTAAACTACAGGAAGTGACTCATTCATAGTGTGCTGGTCCTACAGTATAGCTATGAGGTAAACTACAGGAAGTGACTCACTCATAGTGTGCTGGTCCTACAGTAAAGCTATGAGGTAAACTACAGGAAGTGACTCACTCATAGTGTACTGGTCCTACAGTAAAGCTATGAGGTAAACTACAGGAAGTGACTCATTCATAGTGTACTGGTCCTACAGTATAGCTATGAGGTAAACTACAGGAAGTGACTCACTCATAGTGTGCTGGTCCTACAGTAAAGCTATGAGGTAAACTACAGGAAGTGACTCACTCATAGTGTACTGGTCCTACAGTAAAGCTATGAGGTAAACTACAGGAAGTGACTCACTCATAGTGTGCTGGTCCTACAGTAAAGCTATGAGGTAAACTACAGGAAGTGACTCAATCATAGTGTACTGGTCCTACAGTAAAGCTATGAGGTAAACTACAGGAAGTGACTCATTCATAGTGTGCTGGTCCTACAGTATAGCTATGAGGTAAACTACAGGAAATGACTCACTCATAGTGTACTGGTCCTACAGTAAAGCTATGAGGTAAACTACAGGAAGTGACTCACTCATAGTGTACTGGTCCTACAGTATAGCTATGAGGTAAACTACAGGAAGTGACGCATTCATTGTGTGCTGGTCCTACAGTAAAGCTATGAGGTAAACTACAGGAAGTGACTCATTCATTGTGTGCTGGTCCTACAGTAAAGCTATGAGGTAAACTACAGGAAGTGACTCACTCATAGTGTGCTGGTCCTACAGTATAGCTATGAGGTAAACTACAGGAAATGACTCACTCATAGTGTACTGGTCCTACAGTAAAGCTATGAGGTAAACTACAGGAAGTGACTCACTCATAGTGTACTGGTCCTACAGTAAAGCTATGAGGTAAACTACAGGAAGTGACTCACTCATAGTGTACTGGTCCTACAGTAAAGCTATGAGGTAAACTACAGGAAGTGACTCACTCATAGTGTACTGGTCCTACAGTAAAGCTATGAGGTAAACTACAGGAAGTGACTCACTCATAGTGTGCTGGTCCTACAGTAAAGCTATGAGGTAAACTACAGGAAGTAACTCACTCATAGTGTACTGGTCCTACAGTAAAGCTATGAGGTAAACTACAGGAAGTGACTCACTCATAGTGTGCTGGTCCTACAGTATAGCTATGAGGTAAACTACAGGAAGTGACTCACTCATAGTGTACTGGTCCTACAGTATAGCTATGAGGTAAACTACAGGAAGTGACTCATTCATTGTGTGCTGGTCCTACAGTAAAGCTATGAGATAAACTACAGGAAGTGACTCACTCATAGTGTACTGGTCCTACAGTATAGCTATGAGGTAAACTACAGGAAGTGACTCATTCATAGTGTGCTGGTCAAACAGTATAGCTATGAGGTAAACTACAGGAAGTGACTCATTCATAGTGTGCTGGTCCTACAGTAAAGCTATGAGGTAAACTACAGGAAGTGACTCATTCATTGTGTGCTGGTCCTACAGTAAAGCTATGAGGTAAACTACAGGAAGTGACTCACTCATAGTGTACTGGTCCTACAGTATAGCTATGAGGTAAACTACAGGAAGTGACTCACTCATTGTGTGCTGGTCCTACAGTAAAGCTATGAGGTAAACTACAGGAAGTGACTCACTCATAGTGTGCTGGTCCTACAGTAAAGCTATGAGGTAAACTACAGGAAGTGACTCACTCATAGTGTGCTGGTCCTACAGTATAACTATGAGGTAAACTACAGGAAGTGACTCACTCATTGTGTGCTGGTCCTACAGTAAAGCTATGAGGTAAACTACAGGAAGTGACTCACTCATAGTGTGCTGGTCAAACAGTATAGCTATGAGGTAAACTACAGGAAGTGACTCATTCATAGTGTGCTGGTCCTACAGTATAGCTATGAGGTAAACTACAGGAAGTGACTCACTCATTGTGTGCTGGTCCTACAGTAAAGCTATGAGGTAAACTACAGGAAGTGACTCACTCATAGTGTACTGGTCCTACAGTAAAGCTTTGAGGTAAACTACAGGAAGTGACTCACTCTCACTGCAGTCCTGTCCTCTGTAGCCGGGGTAGCACATGCACGAGCCGTCTACTGCGCTGCACGTGCCCTGCTCGCAACTCATCCGGTCACACCGGCCCTGGCAGTCCACTCCGTACGTTCCGACTGGACACACTGAAACATTCATCTCGGAGCTTCATTAGGTGGTCAAATTCAACAAGAGAGACATTCAACAAGGTGGCCACATTAAAACAGAGAGACATTCAACAGTGGCCACATTCAACAGGAGAGAAATTCAACAAGGTGGCCACATTCCACAAGAGAGAAATTCAACAAGGTGCGTGTAATAAGTTGCCTCCAAATTCAGTAAATACACGTATTTCCTAGGAATTAAAGTGAATACGTGTGTATATACTGAGTGAAATAATAATTACAAGTATTTTCTGTAACATATACACAGTTGCAAGAAGAAGAATAATGGCATTGGACGGGGGCGCAATATATAGCGCTAGCTTCTTATTCTTAACACTCTTTAAGAATATACTTTGCAAAATATCCAAGATCAGTTATTTTCTTCTTTTATTGGCATTAAAAATCTCTTGTGCATTTCACAATGACCTGGTAACAAATGACACACAAACTTGAATACAAGAGGTGTCTCAAATAAAGAGGAAAGACTAAAAAATGTGGCAACTGAAAAGAAGAGATCTAGAGTATGACTGCTGACTAACCTTCTTCACAGCTGAGACCCCGGTAGCCTGCTGCACACGGGCAGCGACCAGTGACCGGGTCACATGACTTGCTCGAATCGGAAGCGCAGTCGCAGGGGAATGTGCAGTTCAGGCCAAAGTAACCGCTCCGACAGGCTGAAATTGGAGATAAAGATTGATCAGTGTCAAGTTTGGAAATCTGATTTCAAAATTATCAATGCAAAGATTTCAATCGGACCATTAACATCCTTTCCTTTATGTATATGAATGTGAGTTTGGACGTCTTTGATGGTGTGTTTAAATTTATGGACAAAAGTTTGTAAGAGTTACTTACTTTCGCGACACGAGGCACCTGTGTACCCAGCCGGACACTCGCACTGTCCATTGTCCATACACGTGCCCCTCACACACGTGCAAGTTTGTGCACATCCGGGTCCCCATCTACCAGAGGGACAGCTGCTGTCACAAGTCACACCTGCACCATGGCAAACACTGGATATAAAGTGGTAGCCTAAAAACTGGATGCAGATCACCAGGGACATGGGTTGCATACAAAGCTGTAACCTTCTCACGGTTCTTGTGCTTTGTAGCCTACTTGTACCAACGTATTCTGATAGAAACATCTTATGAAATTACATTTAGAGAAGTTGGACAAACTTACTGCACTCAGGTGTTCTGTTACCATAAACCAGTACTACGAACAGCATTGCGATGTCGACGGCACTATTTGCTTAACAGTTCAAGCAAGTCTATAGGTTGAATTATTTCCAGGGAAGAAATTTTTGATGACTTGAGAGGAATTTTGAATAAAACATTCAGTACATAAAAGATCAAGTGGTTATTAGTATTCCGGTTGGTTCCGCTTGTTGATGCCACCTACCCTTCCAGCCCGTCACGCACTTGCACTCGCCAGTCTTGTGGTCACAGGAGTCCGTGTGGTCCTCCACACATGCGCACTTCTGGTTGCAGTTGAAGCCGTAGGTGCCCGGCTGAAGAGGTCACAGTAACCCATTAGTCACAGTGCTTACAGAGTCTTACAGCTTTTAGCATTTCTAATGTATGTAACATCACAAGCTCTCCTTACTGAACGTGGTTAAAATAGTACTGTCACCCTCACACCCTAGTCTTATATGATAGATAACCAATGACAACTACTCACATTACATTTGTATCCACACTCGGGACCGAAGTAACCTCGCGCACAGATACACGCACCGTTACTGGGGTTACACTCGGCGCCATTCAAACAGTTGCACGTGCTACCGCATCCCGCCCCGTACGTGTTGTTAGGGCACGTGTTCTGACAGCGGTTTCCGGTCCAACCTGCGAACAGATCATGGAGGGGTTTCCGGTTTCTTTTTCATTAATCTAGATTTTAGTTATTACTTTTTCATACTAGCTGTTATCTTTGTCAAAGAAATCACGTTGAGTGAAATGTGTGGAACAAGGCCTCGACTGCAGTGTAGTGACAGTATAAGATGATCGGTGAAGGGCTTGAGCCTTATATCATCTGTCATTATTGTCGCGACTCTCGCCTTATTTGGCTGAAGAACATTAAAAATGTGCCAGAAATATTATAACAATCTTCAATTTATGTTCATTCTAGGTTATGATGCAATTATGACCATATTACAAACCATTAGAAATATTATTTCTGAATGTTCTTCAGAATAAAAATGAAAATGTGTTTCCATATGCTGGTTTTGCAATTTGAAACTTTGTATTTTGTAACGCAACAAACACGATGTGACAATTTAGTCAAGCTTTGACTTCGATTGAACTATTGGAAACAAATGTCAATGCATGTCAATCCAAAAATAAAATGAAGAGATATAGAACTTCAGAAAGTTGGCTAATGGTACGAGATGTGCAACGTGAGGGCCCAGGACGAGGCTGTGTTCCACTTTACCTGGTAAACATTTGCACTTCCCATTCCGGGGGTCGCACGAAACAGCATTTGCACAAGAGCATTTCATGCCACAGTTGAAGCCCCATGTCCAGGCGGGGCAGATGATCTCGCACCTGTCAAATATTCATGATTACGTCAGGTTACTTCGTCATTCTTGCTGACATGATGTGAATATATTCCTATCGGTTTTATGCCATTCGGCCTACAGTTCCAATTTTCCTACATACAATTCAGCCTACAACAAGTGTTGAAGAGAGACTGGGAAATGATTTTTATACCTTGTTTTTATAAAATGGAAAAGCCCATCTACCAGCTTGGACCACTCATGATGTTGTTTTTACTGTTGCAAATACAACAATAGTTGTAACCTTAAAGATCGGATATTTAACGAATGAGATTCAACATCACCATAAAAATAACCACAACAACCCTTCAATATAAATCGTCAGATCAAACAATAAACCCCCCTCCAAACATGTTGCCCCCCTCACAAAAATAACCCCAAAGACCAAATCACTGAACAACCACGCTAACTAAACTTTGAAACACATAAAATAAATTATTTAATAATGACAAGGGCGCGGGTAGATCTCACCTGTGTCCTGTGAAGCCGGGTAGACACTGACAGCTTCCGGTTATGGTATCGCACCCGGCGGTGTTGGTGATCTGACAGTCGCACTGCTGCAGACAGCCTGGCCCGTAGAAGGTGAAGGGGCAGGGCTCGGTGCAGTTCCCTCCCGTCCACCCCGCCATACAGCGACACTCCCCCGTAGTGGCGTCACATTCCGCCGTCTTGCTGGTATCGCACGTGCACACTCCCGCGCACTGGTAGCCGTACCGGACAGCTGGACAGTCTTTTCGGAAAAGTACCCGACAAAAGGATTAAATAGTTCACGTTGTAACTAATGCGCGCATTGAAATATGCAAATGAACAGTACAATCATTTTGACGCTGAATTGACATATTACAATTAGAAGATAAATAGTTGCGTTTGTAAAATTTACGGGATTCATTGTTATTCAACACCCGCAAATTTAGTTTAAAACCGACGGCGTTAGCCGGAGGTTTTAAACGCATAAATTTGCGGGCGTTGATTAACAATGAATCCCGTAAATTTTACAAACGCAACTATTTATCGATATTGTAACATGACCGTTAGTTATATGCATTTTAAGAGCGACCTCTATTTATGCGTAGGAAACTCTGAATTGAAAGGATCTAACGACTGATCCATTAGTGTTATAGGTTTTCGCAGCTATTAAGAAGAATGAGTTCCTAGTGTTATAGACATTAAAATGGTGTTCTTATATTGCAAACCAGTTGCACTCATAATGATGAGATCTTATAGTTTTCATGTGAAATTTATGAGAGAAAAAAAAGTTATATAATTCATAAACCAACAAGAACAAACCCGACTGAACAAAAATCTTAAACTCGCCCAGACCATTGTGACGTTGACGCGATCATTATGACGTCATAACCGTTGGCCATTGTGACGTCGTGCCATGGGAACAGCATTCGAAAGAAACCGGCCGCATGGCACAAGGCGGCAAATTAGGAGAAACATAGCCAATTAAGAAAGTTTAGTTTTAAAAAACTAAAGCAAATTGAAAAGGATTGTTGGCATCTACTGGAATGCGCAAGTTAGAAAATGACAATAACAACAGTAAAATGTGAATCGGGCACAAATATTGAGAGAATCAGAACATTTTAATGTTGAGGCGGACCAAATAATGTATCCTTTCGCGGTGATTCGCCTCAGCCAATTTGCGGGTGTTCATTGCCATTTAACACTGGGAAATTCTTCAAATCAACCAATCAGAAACGAGTATTTACCGAAGTCATGTTACGATTCTCCCCAGGCAGCACCTATGTTAATCAAACCTCATCATCTTAGCCTTATATTCCAGTGAAGCTAAAGCAAATCAACAAACGTACATATTTACGGGAAAATTGACATAAAAAGAGATAAGTAGTCTGAGTACTTATCATATACCAAAGTTTGTGAAAAAAATACTCAATAGATTTTGAGATACAAACCGAAAAAGGATTCTACCCCCATATGCACTAAGTTCAAATTACATTGTATCTATAGAAACCAGAAAACAGAAGAATATGCAAAGTAGTAAAAGGCACCACTCCACCACTAGATCTAGCCACATACCAAGTCTCGTAAAAACATTGATATGCACCCAGTTCCATGGAAACCAGAAACAACAATCTTGAAAATGACCAAACTAGCAAAAGGAACCACTCCACAACTTATTGAACAGTTTTGAGATGGGGCCCATTGACAAAAGCATTTCTAAATCAAGGAACCACGGAACCACGGAACTACGGAACTACGGAACTACGGAACTACGCAACCACGGAGCTACGTAACTACAGAAACACGGAAACACGGGCGGAGCCGAAACCATTATGTCTTCTTGTGTAGCACTATGATGAGTGTATTACAACATGCTTTTGAAGTTCGTACAGTCCATGAACATCCGGCTGCATATATTTAACTTCTTCGCTTTTGATTCATCCTGTCTCAGGGTACGAACGTTCGGCTAACTCCACTAATCTGTAGCCTGGGCTCAGAAGCTAGATTCGCGTGCGCGGCCCGTCTTGCTGGTATCGCACGTGCACACTCCCGCGCACTGGTAGCCGTACCGGACAGCTGGACAGTCTTTTCGGAAAAGTACCCGACAAAAGGATTAAATAGTTCACGTTGTAACTAATGCGCGCATTGAAATATGCAAATGAACAGTACAATCATTTTGACGCTGAATTGACATATTACAATTAGAAGATAAATAGTTGCGTTTGTAAAATTTACGGGATTCATTGTTATTCAACACCCGCAAATTTAGTTTAAAACCGACGGCGTTAGCCGGAGGTTTTAAACGCATAAATTTGCGGGCGTTGATTAACAATGAATCCCGGAAATTTTACAAACGCAACTATTTATCGATATTGTAACATGACCGTTAGTTATATGCATTTTAAGAGCGACCTCTATTTATGCGTAGGAAACTCTGAATTGAAAGGATCTAACGACTGATCCATTAGTGTTATAGGTTTTCGCAGCTATTAAGAAGAATGAGTTCCTAGTGTTATAGACATTAAAATGGTGTTCTTATATTGCAAACCAGTTGCACTCATAATGATGAGATCTTATAGTTTTCATGTGAAATTTATGAGAGAAAAAAAAGTTATATAATTCATAAACCAACAAGAACAAACCCGACTGAACAAAAATCTTAAACTCGCCCAGACCATTGTGACGTTGACGCGATCATTATGACGTCATAACCGTTGGCCATTGTGACGTCGTGCCATGGGAACAGCATTCGAAAGAAACCGGCCGCATGGCACAAGGCGGCAAATTAGGAGAAACATAGCCAATTAAGAAAGTTTAGTTTTAAAAAACTAAAGCAAATTGAAAAGGATTGTTGGCATCTACTGGAATGCGCAAGTTAGAAAATGACAATAACAACAGTAAAATGTGAATCGGGCACAAATATTGAGAGAATCAGAACATTTTAATGTTGAGGCGGACCAAATAATGTATCCTTTCGCGGTGATTCGCCTCAGCCAATTTGCGGGTGTTCATTGCCATTTAACACTGGGAAATTCTTCAAATCAACCAATCAGAAACGAGTATTTACCGAAGTCATGTTACGATTCTCCCCAGGCAGCACCTATGTTAATCAAACCTCATCATCTTAGCCTTATATTCCAGTGAAGCTAAAGCAAATCAACAAACGTACATATTTACGGGAAAATTGACATAAAAAGAGATAAGTAGTCTGAGTACTTATCATATACCAAAGTTTGTGAAAAAAATACTCAATAGATTTTGAGATACAAACCGAAAAAGGATTCTACCCCCATATGCACTAAGTTCAAATTACATTGTATCTATAGAAACCAGAAAACAGAAGAATATGCAAAGTAGTAAAAGGCACCACTCCACCACTAGATCTAGCCACATACCAAGTCTCGTAAAAACATTGATATGCACCCAGTTCCATGGAAACCAGAAACAACAATCTTGAAAATGACCAAACTAGCAAAAGGAACCACTCCACAACTTATTGAACAGTTTTGAGATGGGGCCCATTGACAAAAGCATTTCTAAATCAAGGAACCACGGAACCACGGAACTACGGAACTACGGAACTACGGAACTACGCAACCACGGAGCTACGTAACTACAGAAACACGGAAACACGGGCGGAGCCGAAACCATTATGTCTTCTTGTGTAGCACTATGATGAGTGTATTACAACATGCTTTTGAAGTTCGTACAGTCCATGAACATCCGGCTGCATATATTTAACTTCTTCGCTTTTGATTCATCCTGTCTCAGGGTACGAACGTTCGGCTAACTCCACTAATCTGTAGCCTGGGCTCAGAAGCTAGATTCGCGTGCGCGGCCCGACTTGGGATATAGCCAATCAAATCATTTTCTCGCCACCTTCTCGATAAAATTTCAACGAGAAAATGATTTGATTGGTTACATCCCAAGTCGGCCAGGGCGAGCGAATCTAGCTTCTGAGCCCAGGGTACAGATTAGTGGAGTGAGCGTTACGTTCGTACCCTGAGACAGGATGCTCCTACATTTGTTTCTCAATAGCAACCGTCATCAATGAGCAAGTTTTGAAAGTTTATTGTACCAAGTTTATCATTGTATGAACAGCTACTGTACTCTACTTGTGAGATGAGTTGAACTATATTCTTGTTTGGTAAATGTAGTATGTATATACTCCCCGTATTGTGCTTAAACAGGCGGCTTTGGTATGTAATGCTGTGTGATAGATTCAAATATGTTAACTACGAAGCATTTCAACGAGAATATGATTTGATTGGCTACATCCCAAGTCGGGCCGCGCGAGCGAATCTAGCTTCTGAGCCCAGGATACAGATTAGTGGAGTTCGCCTAACGTTCGTACCCTGAGACAGGATGAATCCAAAGCGAAGAACTTATATATATGCAGCCGGATGTTCATGGACTGTACGAACTTCAAAAGCATGTTGTAATACACTCATCATAGTGCTACACAAGAAGACATAATGGTTTCGGCTCCGCCCGTGTTTCTGTGGTTACGTAGCTCCGTGGTTCCGTAGTTTCGTAGTTCCGTAGACAGGATGCTTTGGATTTTGGCCGATTAGGAGGGCTTGTTAGTGTTGCACATCGACAGCTGAACCTTGAAAGTGGTTTCTGCATAAATTTATCTTTCCTTGGATTTCGAATATTATGGTAACTCAAACATCTGTGTACTTATCTAAGCCTGGATTTACCATAGATAGATAGATCGATATTCTTTATTTCCTCCTAAGTCGGAGATACAATGTTAGAAGGACATGATCATATACACTTATGTACAAGTTACACAATGTTTAAATTAACACAGGTATTTTAAGGGATAAAGCCTTGATTTTACACTTTTTGCTATGAGTTTGATATATTTAAACAATGTCTCCTGATCAAGCTGCTGAAAATAGCTATTTGAACGACCACCAAGCATGAGACAGATTGGTCTTCAGCGTTCCATAAAATTACAAAAGTATTTACATCTAGCATTTCAACTGGTGACTCAACCAAAGAGTTTCCACTATTTGACTTAAGTGAACAATGAAACATTATATGCTTTACAATATTATAAGCAACAATGTCGCATTCACACGTATAAGATTGAATACATAACGTGCTAATAGGTTAAAGAGAAGCAATTTCATAAAAACATTCGGTCAATTTATGGCAGACAGCCCACAATCTGCGACCTTTTCTGCGAGTTCTAATGGTACTATATGTGGGAGTGCGCTGCTCACCTCTGACGTCACAGCGTGCACCCGAGTACCCGTGTGGGCACACACACGCGCCCGAGTCGGGTTTGCAGTTGGCCTCCTTCTGACAGTCGCACTTGCTGCTGCAGCCGGCGCCCCACGTACCCGGCCTACATTGCGCCTCGCACCTGCAGCAACAACAGTAGCTGTGGTCAACATGTGAATGTTATCATCAACTGCATTGGGTTTATAACGCTTCTGAAAACTTGTAATCAGAGTAGTCAATAACCAATACATCCGAAATCATTTACATGGATTGGAAGCATACGGGATATTGAATTAGGATATCTTTGGTCAAAGACAACAAACATTGACTGGGTTTGTCTTATCATTGCCAAACGTGTATTAAAGCTAAACAATTCGCCCCATGATGTTTGTCCTGTGCTCTTCTACACGAACACATTAATACATAGGTGTTTGGTAGGAAAGCAGTTTGTTAACTGGTTATAGGTTACTTATACGCAAAAGACTCACTTATCCTTTAGTTTGTGAATATGTCTCCCAACGTATGTGAACTTTCAAGTAGACGTAAAGTTTATGTATGATGAGTGGTCCCATTGCAATTTGGTTTCAAGAGAGTTTATGAGATTAAAATCAAATACAATATAAACTCAATATTTTTGTTTTCACATGGCGGGGAACATAATATTATCTTTACAATGATTATTATATTGTGAGTAGTTCATAGTAAATGCCCAAAAGCGTGAGACAAGGTTATCAAAGCACACAAAGTCCACGTTGTTTCTTTCGTTTAAGATATACTAATTACACTTTGCAGCGTTAAACATTTCAGTTTTTTCACACTTGAACAATTTGATAAACTCAAACAAGCTTACATTTTCTAATATATTATTTATCAGATATTGTTTACGTAAATGTTAATACTTTGGACAGCTCAATAGCACATGATACTCATCTTCAATTTCTCTAACACAAAATGGACACAGTCTATCAACACTCCATCTTCCTGTTTCAACCATGAGCATACAGCTGCGTACATTAAGTTGGTTCACGTTCTAGTGTATCGTATTGGAAATATCAGGTAATTTAGGCTCCTTTGGGACGTCAATCAAATAATTATATAACTCCAGCGATTCAGTGCCATAAGACAGAATTCCCAAAAGACAGAATTCTCATCATACAGAATTAATCACAACACTTATTCGCATTGACAAAGGATCATCAATTGTCGGTGTGGAAAATTACCATTCTCAACCCAGATTTTGCTATCGTTTTGTCACTGATGAAAAATGTCGAAATTTGGCAGGGAGAAATTTACAGATGGGGTCATATTTGTGAAAATTCGATTTTCTTAAATTTTTGATTAAATATTAGAGATAGTCTCTCTGAGAGATAATTAATCTGAGAGCACAGTTACATTGCCTTAATGAAGAAGAATATAATGACTAAGATCTAAAACTGTTGATCACAGGATATTGAGCAGAAAAATGAAAAAATATGTTTTCGAAATGTTGACCCCTAGTCACGTCAATCGCCTGCCAAAATTGTTAATTGTTGGATATAATACACGAATACGTTAAGGCAAAATAAGTGTTAGCTTATGTAGTGAAATTTCACATCACGTGTCTGCGGTAGGTACACAACATCTACCCACGTGTCTTCGGTAGGTACACAACTGTCTACGCACGTGTCTGCGGTAAGTACACAACTGTCTACTCATGTGTCTACGGTAGGTACACAACTGTCTACTCACGTGTCTTCGGTAGGTACACAACATCTACCCACGTGTCTTCGGTAGGTACACAACTGTCTACTCACGTGTCTTCGGTAAGTACACAACTGTCTACTCATGTGTCTACGGTAGGTACACAACTGTCTACTCACGTGTCTTCGGTAGGTACACAACTGTCTACTCACGTGTCTACGGTAGGTACACAACTGTCTACTCACGTGTCTGCGGTAGGTACACAATGTCTACTCGTGTGTCTTCGGTAAGTACACAATGTCTACTCGTGGGTCTGCGGTAAGTACACAACTGTCTACTCGTTTGTCTGCGGTAAGTACACAATATCTACTAGTGTGTCTGCGGTAGAAAACAATATCTATTCACGTGTTTGCGGTAAGTACACAATGTGTACTCGTGTGTCTTCGGTAAGTACACAACTGTCTACTCACGTGTCTGCGGTAGGTACACATTACTACTCGTGTGTCTGCGGTAAGTACACAATGTCTACTCGTGTGTCTGCGGTAGGTACACAACTGTCTACTCATGTGTCTGCGGTAGAAAACAATGTCTACTCATGTGTCTGCGGTAGGTACACAATATCTACTCGTGGGTCTTCGGTAAGTACACAATGTCTACCCGTGTGTCTTCGGTAAGTACACAATGTCTACCCGTGTGTCTTCGGTAAGTACACAATGTCTACTCGTGGGTCTGCGGTAAATACACAACTGTCTACTCGTTTGTCTGCGGTAAGTACACAATATCTACTAGTGTGTCTGCGGTAGAAAACAATGTCTTCTCGTGTGTCTGCGGTAAGTACACAATGTCTACTCGTGTGTCTGCGGTAGAAAACAATGTCTACTCTTGTGTCTGCGGTAAGTACAAAATGTCTACTCGTGTGTCTGCGGTTAGAACACAATGTCTACTCACGTGTCTCCCTCGAAGCCAGGTAGACACTGACAGACGCCAGTGAACCGGTCACATGGCGCGCCGTTGTAGCACTTGCACTTGCTTTCACAGTTCTCGCCGTATCTGGACTGACCACACGGGATGTTGCACTTACTGCCCTGTTCATCAACAGAAACACAGAGTCGCCTGAAGACATCTGTCAAGTTCAGCTCACAAAAACTTGCTTTAGGTCTGTTTGGAAACTTGAAGCACAAGTACCTTAATATGCTGTAAGAGTTTGAACATGTGAAAGCTAACATATCCTAGTTCTTTAAAACATATTCAGTGTAAAATTGTAATTCTAACCTTACAGGCTGCCAAAGGTGATCTACCTAATGGTTGTCAGTTGCAATGACATGACCAAAATCTTCTTAAATTGCCTCACACATTTTACACTTGATTAGCAAACAGCTTTATTGTATCTCAAGTGCTGCACAATACTGTACTTTCATATTGGTGCTATCTGACACAGAGCCCAGCCTCAAATGAAACTAGGAATGGAACTTACTGATGAAGGCTTAGACCTCATTTAGTTACCTTGGTACAACCCGGCCTTGAGTGATACTCTTAGATATATTTTTAGAGAAACAAGTGTGAATATTCAAGCCTCCATCTGTACTTACAGTCCAGCCTGCTCGGCACTCACAGCCTCCATCGTTTGGTCGGCAAGACGCCTCGTTCTGACAGTCACACGTCTGCTCGCACTGGCTGCCATGAGTTCCCGCGGGACACTCCAACTGGCACCTGACACAGATACATAAATCTCTCTTTTCATTATACAAGCTTTTCAAGTGATAATGATCAATTTCGTTTATTGCAAAGTCATATATATAAACGAGAGGAAATGTAAAAAAATGCTCACAAGTTGCCATAAAATCCTGGGGCAGTGGAACAATTGCATGCACCGGTCACGTGATGGCATGTTGCATCGTTCCGACATTCGCAATGCATCTGGCAGTTCCTGCCGTAAGTCCCTTCAGCGCATTCGGTTTGACATTTCCCTCCCGTCCAACCTGTAGAACAAAAGGTGGGGTTCACGTGTACACATCAGACAATGGCAAAGTGTACATGTACAGATTATCAGAACAGAGGACAAGGTTGACATGTGTACGTCAGACAATCAGAATAGAGGGGAATGTTGGCACATGTAAGTCAGACAATCAGAGCAGAGGGGAATGTTGGCACATGTAAGTCAGACAATCAGAACAGAGGGGAATGTTGACACGTGTACGTCATACAATCAGAACAGAGGGAATGTTGGCACAAGTAAATCAGACAATCAGAACAGAGGGAATGTTGGCACAAGTAAGTCAGACAATCAGAACAGAGGGGAATGTTGGCACATGTAAGTCAGACAATCATAACAGAGGGAAAGGTTGCCACGTGTACGTCAGACAATCAGAATAGAGGGAGAGGTTGACATGTGTACGTCAGACAATCAGATCAGAGGGAATGTTGGCACATGTAAGTCAGACAATCAGAACAGAGGGGAATGTTGACACGTGTAAGTCAGACAATCAGAACAGAGGGGAATGTTGGCACATGTAAGTCAGACAATCAGAACAGAGGACAAGGTTGACACGTGTACGTCAGACAATCAGAACAGAGGGGAATGTTGGCACAAGTAAGTCAGACAATCAGAATAGAGGGAGAGGTTGACATGTGTACGTCAGACAATCAGAACAGAGGGAATGTTGGCACAAGTAAGTCAGACAATCAGAACAGAGGGGAATGTTGACACGTGTAAGTCAGACAATCAGAACAGAGGGAATGTTGGCACAAGTAAGTCAGACAATCAGAACAGAGGGGAATGTTGGCACATGTAAGTCAGACAATCAGAACAGAGGGGAATGTTGGCACATGTAAGTCAGACAATCATAACAGAGGGGAATGTTGACACGTGTACGTCAGACAATCAGAATAGAGGGAGAGGTTGAAATGTGTACGTCAGACAATCAGATCAGAGGGAATGTTGGCACATGTAAGTCAGACAATCAGAACAGAGGGGAATGTTGACACGTGTAAGTCAGACAATCAGAACAGAGGGGAATGTTGGCACATGTAAGTCAGACAATCAGAACAGAGGACAAGGTTGACACGTGTACGTCAGACAATCAGAACAGAGGGGAATGTTGGCACAAGTAAGTCAGACAATCAGAATAGAGGGAGAGGTTGACATGTGTACGTCAGACAATCAGAACAGAGGGAATGTTGGCACAAGTAAGTCAGACAATCAGAACAGAGGGGAATGTTGACACGTGTAAGTCAGACAATCAGAACAGAGGGAATGTTGGCACAAGTAAGTCAGACAATCAGAACAGAGGGGAATGTTGGCACATGTAAGTCAGACAATCAGAACAGAGGGGAATGTTGACACGTGTAAGTCAGACAATCAGAACAGAGGGAATGTTGGCACAAGTAAGTCAGACAATCAGAACAGAGGGGAATGTTGGCACATGTAAGTCAGACAATCAGAACAGAGGACAAGGTTGACACGTGTACGTGAACCATCCTTAAGTACTGATTCTGTCCATAAGGGAAATGACAATGGTCATTACTCATGCATGTGTCAACTCCTATGAATGATATGTTAAAAATCAAGATTCTTAGCAGTTATGGTTTCTAAAAAAAGATCGAAATCAAATACAGATAATGGTAATTAAATCCAATTTTACGAACCTTAGGGTCTCCTTGTATCAAAGTTTTTCACTGTTGACATCGAATTGAGCAAAATCTGCCTTTATGGTAGAATATAAGCTCCGTATTATGTCAGAGATATGTACCATTAATACCCCCATTTCACTGAGCTACGAGCCGTTGCCGACTGAAAATAGGCCAAATGTCGTCATTGACTCGTAATTAAGCGTCTCTGAGTCCTCTTTAGTCGCCTCTGAGCGTAGCTGAGTCTGTATGGGTCTGTATGAGTCTGGGAGAGTCGGGAGGTCACATTTTGTCGGGAGTGGGTTTTTGAACATGTTCAAAAACCCACTCCCGACTTTTTAAGTCCGGCGAGGTTCGTACTTTTCAACCGGAAATTCCCGAAATTCCATTGACGTCGTATTGAGTCGTATGTTGCTCATATCTGAGTCTTATTGAGTCGTATGGAATCATATTGAATCGTGAATAAGTCGTACATAGTTGGATTGAAACGTGGTTGTCGGGTGTGAGTCGGGAATGGTTCTTTCGCTATTTTACATGCCGACTCAGTTCCAACTAGTGCAAACACATGTACGACTAACCAATACTCAAAGACGATCAGTGACGACCCGTTCCTGTCTAATCATAACAAAAAAGTCGGCGGTTGTTGGCCTTTTATATGCCCGATTCCGGTCTAAAATTGCCGATTTTATCGTACGTGGATCGTCTGTGACTCGTACGTGATACGTTTCTGTGTCGTGAGGAGTCTTCATTGTCGTGAACGAGTCGTAAACAAGTCGTTCAGGTCGTGAGTGGGTCGACAGTGAGTCGTTAGAGAGTCGGAAATGAGTCTTTGTCAAAATCGTGGTGGTGACTTGGTGTCGTGAACGAGTCGGTCTCAGTCGTATTGAGTCGTATCTGAGTTTGGATGAGTCGTAAGTTCCTCAGTTTATTGTCGGGGGTGCCTCGTAGGTCTGTCGGGAGTTCCTCTTCATTGTGTCGTATGTCAGTCGTGTATGTCGTAGGTAACTCTTACGAGTGTCGTTAGTAACTCGTAGAAATATCAAATTTCATAATTTGACCTCTATTTGCTCCCGACTCATGCCAACTAAGTCGTAGTGGAAAAGTCGGGAATAGTCGGGAAGAGTCTTGAACACTTTTCAAAGTCGTAGCTCAGTGAAATGGGGGTATTAGATAGTGATAAAATTAAACGTTTTCAAAATATAACAATGTACATTGTATAAGTCAACTCGCTTTGTTTCCTGTTAATAAGCTTCAAAATAACATAACGGTATCTGGTCCTCATCCAGTATCACTATTATTGTTGTCAAAAACCTCTACAGCTACCTTTTCTCTTTGATATATTGATGTGCCGATCACCCACATGAGCAGAACATTACACAATACCACACTCACCTGGAGAACAGACACAGTGTCCTGAAACTGGGTCACACGTCCCGTGGTTATTGCATTTGCACTCCTCGCCGCAGTTTTCTCCCCAAGTTCCCATTGTGCAATCTGTCAACAATCACATCACTTGTCAGGTTATATCATGTCCCTTCAATCTGTCAACAGTGACATCACTTGTCATTTTATATCATGCCCCTGCAATCTGTCAACAGTCACATCACTTGTCATGTAATATCATGCCCGTGCAATCTGTCAACAGTCACATCACTTGCCATGTTATGTAATACCTGTGTAATCTGTCAACAGTGACATCACTTGTCATGTAATATCATGTCCCTGCAATCTGTCAACAGTCACATCACTTGTCGTGTTATATCATGCCTGTGCAATCTGTCAACAGTCACATCACTTGTCATGTTATGCCATGTCCCTGCAATCTGTCAACAGTCACATCACTTGTCAGGTAATATCATGTCCCTGCAATGTGTCAACAGTCACATCACTTGTCATGTTATATCATGCCCTTGTAATCTGTCAACAGTCACATCACTTGTCATGTTATATCATGCCCGTGTAATCTGTCAACAGTCACATCACTTGTCATGTTATATCATGCCCGTGCAATCTGTCAACAGTCACATCACTTGTCAGGTAATATCATGCCCGTGCGATCTGTCAACAGTCACATCATTTGTCAGGTTATAACATACCCGTGCGATCTGTCAACAGTCACATCACTTGTCATGTTATATCATGCCCCTGCAATCTGTCAACAGTCACATCACTTGTCATGTTGTATCATGTCCCTGCAATCTGTCAACAGTCACATCACTTGTCAGGTAATATCATGCCCGTGCAATCTGTCAACAGTCACATCACTTGTCATGTTATATCATGCCCGTGCAATCTGTCAACAGTCACATCACTTGTCATGTTATATCATGCCCGTGCAATCTGTCAACAGTCACATCACTTGTCATGTAATATCATGCCCGTGCAATATGTCAACAGTCACATCACTTGTCATGTTATATCATGCCCGTGTAATCTGTCAACAGTCACATCACTTGTCATGTTATATCATGCCCGTGCAATCTGTCAACAGTCACATCACTTGCCATGTTATGTCATACCCGTGTTATCTGTCAACAGTGACATCACTTGTCAGGTAATATCATGTCCCTGCAATCTGTCAACAGTCACATCACTTGTCGTGTTATATCATGCCTGTGCAATCTGTCAACAGTCACATCACTTGTCATGTTATGCCATGTCCCTGCAATCTGTCAACAGTCACATCACTTGTCAGGTTATATCATGCCCGTGCGATCTGTCAACAGTCACATCACTTGTCATGTTATATCATGCCCGTGCAATCTGTCAACAGTCACATCACTTGTCATGTTATATCATGCCCGTGCAATCTGTCAACAGTCACATCACTTGCCATGTTATGTCATACCCGTGTTATCTGTCAACAGTGACATCACTTGTCAGGTAATATCATGTCCCTGCAATCTGTCAACAGTCACATCACTTGTCGTGTTATATCATGCCTGTGCAATCTGTCAACAGTCACATCACTTGTCATGTTATGCCATTTCCCTGCAATCTGTCAACAGTCACATCACTTGTCAGGTTATATCATGCCCGTGCGATCTGTCAACAGTCACATCACTTGTCATGTTATATCATGCCCGTGCAATCTGTCAACAGTCACATCACTTGTCATGTTATATCATGCCCGTGCAATCTGTCAACAGTCACATCACTTGTCATGTTATATCATGCCCCTGCAATCTGTCAACAGTCAAATCACAAGTTCACAAGAGTAACACATATTACAGATTCCTTTTTTTATTCTGGATCTCCCTTAATGACACAAGCTCCACACTGTCGACATCCACCACTTATTTAGAAACTTTGCTTTAATGCCAAACAATACAATACATGCATTATAAACATGGGTTACTTGAATGAGTGTTTAATAGATAAACAGAGTTAAATTTTGTTGATTTTCATATCTTCAGAACTTGATAAAGCAATACTATTGCAATACTTATCTTGGTGTGTACATTAGGTATTCATAAATCAAAATAATTCTATATAACTGAAAGCCAGGACCATAAGAAAACCGAAGCAAGAGGGATGCTGCGAGAAAGGGTACTCACTAGAGGTGCAGCGCAGACCCCGCCAGCCGGCGTCGCAGTGGCAGATGTTGGGGGCGATACACTTGCCGTGCTTACAGTCTTGTTGACATGCCGCTACAGGTGGAGGGAGAGAGCGAGGGTGATAGGATGATTACCAACTCGGACGTTTGTTTAGCACGAAGTATCGTTTAGTCATTACAACAAGAACTTGACATCATTTAACTAGTGAACATGTGTACTCTTGTGCAAACGGTTGGACATCACTTTGATCTAGAAGCATGAAATCAGTGATGAGCAAGAGGACTCACGGAGACACTGGTCGTCCTGATCCGTGTAGCCGCCGCAGCAGATTGGGATGGTCCGGAACTTGCGCTCAGACACCTGCTTGTACTGTGTCACCGTCTCTGTGCTGCAGACAGACACAGGCAGTCAGAGGAGTCAACAGTGCACATACACACCTAGACACAGACAGCGCAACATACCCAGTCACAGGCAGTCAGAGGAGTCAACAGAACATCCAACACACCCATACACAGACAGCGCAACATACCCAGACACAGACAGCGCAACACACCTAGACACAGACAGCGCAACATACCTAGTCACAGACAGTCAGAGGAGTCAACAGAACATCCAACACACCCAGACACAGACAGTGCAACACACCAAGACACAGACAGCGCAACACACCCAGACACAGACAGCGCAACACACCCAGACACAGACAGTGCAACACACCCAGACACAGACAGCGCAACACACCCAGACACAGACAGTGCAACACACCCAGACACAGACAGTGCAACACACCCAGACACAGACAGCGCAACACACCCAGACACAGACAGTGCAACACACCCAGACACAGACAGCGCAACACACCCAGACACAGACAGCGCAACATACCCAGACACAGACAGCGCAACATACCCAGACACAGACAGCGCAACATACCCAGACACAGACAGCGCAATATACCCAGACACAGACAGCGCAACACACCCAGACACAGACAGACAGAGGAGGCAACAGTGCATGAAACACACCCAGACACAGACAGACAGGGCAGACTGCCTTTCGAACTAATTTGTGAAAGTCACCTCGGACGGAATCTGGCAACAACTTGACTATTAATAGGGCGCTTTTCGCAACGGTATGTGTCTTTTGATCATGATTACGTTGACTTTTAATACTTTTAACTTTTGCACATATAGCATGATATAGATTATGCTTTTTAATGATTAAGATAATGTGTCTGTGTTTAGAATGGTGGGTGCATGTTACTCACTAGCACTTCTCACAGCGGGGAGGGAAGGCCAGGCACCAGGTGTGCGTGCAGACAGTGGTGGGGACCAACAGCTTGTCCTTCCTGTACGCCAGGTAGCTGCAGCAGAATCACGGCCATCTTGAGGCACACTCTAGAAAACTTTCAAACTTTTACCGCCGACTAACTTATTGACTGCACGTTGTCTGGTTTTCATTAAACATCACACTATAACACCTTTTATCGTCATATTTCTGAACCAATAGGCATTGTCATATCAGCAAATAGCAAGGCCCCCTTCTTCTTGATAACTTTACACCCTTGACAAATTTTACATATTTTAAAGGAAGTCAAAAGCTCAATAATCAGATTTAGAATCATAAATTTTTGGCATAATTATAAAAAGGCAGATAAAGGGACACACACAGAATAAACATATTACAGAGCTGCATGTTTGATACCCTCATACATAATCTCAAGAGAATTCTACCTTGGAATTTAATCTTCCATTTTCATGCAATACATTATTCACAAATGTTTAGCTTTTTAACCACGCGTTTGTTTAGAACATTCTGCACTGCAAAATAATACCAAAACTGTTTGTTTCCTATGTTTTGAATTAAGAAAGGTTCGTATCCAGAAGAAGTGAGAATAGAATAAATGTATTGAGGACGTCAACGTTGTTGACTGTTGATGTCGGAGGACTTCTCACGTCAGTTTGTCTTTCATTGTAGTCCGAAGAACATATTCGATTGGTCCTTTAGTTTTTATGGACTCACCCCTTTTCATTTACCGAATTAAAACAAACAAATCTGGAGTTAACAATACTTGATATTGAGCAATATGTGTCTGTTATTTTGTAATTTCTAAAGCGCCACGCTGCCGAAGTGTTGTTGATCAATTTGACAACAGAGACCCCTTCCGTGTGTGAATTAAATAATGGCAGGTATCCGCTGATACAGGTAAGGCTCACCTTTCCGTGCGTTCACACACGTTGAGGCCGCCTCGAGTGAGTGCCCCTGTAGTCCCGCTCACACACATCACACATATCCATAGCAACTGTAGCGCATCTCGTCTCATTGCGCTAGATATCTGAAATGCAAAGTTAGACTGAACATTTCTTATCACTAAACCATTCGTGTTTAAACAAGAGGACAGGACTGTTTGTGAGAAAAGTCAGAAGATTCATCATACAGGCGCCCACACTATGTGATGGACACCACGGACATTATTCCCCCAAGTTTCACGTCTGATATCATACAAGAGGTGGTTGAGGCGACCACATTTATGAGTTTAAGTTTATACATGTCCTACAACTATTCTTTCATACGTCACATGGCACGACTTTACAAAGTGTAGATGTACATTAGACTAAAGCCATGCATGGAAATTAATACCAGAGAAGGGCAAATCTTATACAATCAGTTATCGTTAATTATATTTCAGAAATATCCACCAATGTTAGACATAGGTGGTCAGAAATACTGTTACTTGTACATTCTTGTACAGACTTGACATTAGAGGGTGGCAGGCCTGTGCTAGATTCTGTTGGTAATGAATAACAAAATAATGCAACACTTCATACCCATGATGATTTGACGCATCTAAAGGTTTCATAGAGAAATCTTGAAGCTGATGCTGAACACACTGTATGAGACTCGAGGTCTGCAGGTGCACCAGGGGAGGGACTAGGGCTTTCATTCAATCTTGCTTTGCAGAATCAGTTGTGAAGATATTTTCGAAAGTCAAAGCATATATATATATATTAACAGGACATGATAACATTGAATATATTCCTACGACATTAAAGTTAGGTCAATATTAATGCCTAACTTTATAACTAAAAGTTTCTTTTTCGATTAAAACTGGAGATACGATACCTCTCGAATTTCTTATTTTACATCTTTCGAAAACATGTTTTTTATCTCATTTTATCACTCTGATATGGTAATTTCATTGTTTTATGTAAAAATCGATAAACATGTGAGGAAATCATCCGCGGAAATATTGTGATTTCACAGAAGAATTTATAAAATAGTGTTTCTGTGAGAATCCACCCTAATTCAATATTTTGCCCGACCTTTTATGATAGTAACTTAACACCTCTGGTCATATGTACAGTCGTTTATATGAGTTTGTACATATCAAACTCGTTCAAAATGGTTTTTGTATATTCGAGAGTCATGCACGTGAGTAATATCACGTGATAAGCTGATTGGCCTGGGATGAAACATCTGTATAAACTTTCATGGCACTTTGTGATGAAACCAATTTCGTGGTTTTGATACAAAACATTTCAAAAAGTTATTTTAAATGGTCATGAGAAATAATATTGAAAATCATGTGGCTATCAAATAAAATCAGTTCAGGTTCATTTTCATGGTGGGTTGCAAAGTCGTGTACCCGGTATGGAGGGGACTAACAAGGATGGCGGACGAAACAAGTCAACAGAGGTAGGTGTTTGCTTTCATTGCTCCCTTCTCCTAATCGCCGAGGTTTAGGTTCACCTTTAATTGTGGTAAGCAGAAATTTAATCTTGAATACATTCCTTATGAGTTTTGGTTCACAAACTGCAAGAAATTTGCGTATTTGAGATGTCAAGTTGACTTTTATCTCACCTTTCTTTTCGAAGTGGAAAGGAGACTTTTAAATGCCTTGTTTCATGCCCTCAACGAGCTTGAATCTCATCTATGATGTCGCTCATATCAATGTTTGGTTACGATAAAGATTTCTGTGCAACTAGAACTGATTTGGTTCAGGAACTTCGAAGTAATCGACAAAATAACAAATCAGCAATGCAGCTGAATAATCGGCTGAGTTGACCAAAAAGTAGGGTAGGGAAGAGACGCAATTGGATAAATTTGCGTTCTATCTGACCTACCTGGCCCACCCAGCGGTCTATCTGCCCTACCTGATCCACCCTGCGGTCTATCTGCCCTACCCGATCCACCCAGTGGTCTATCTGCCCTACCTGATCCACCCTGCGGTCTATCTGCCCTACCTGACCCATCCTGCGGTCTATCTGCCCTACCTGATCCACCCTGCGGTCTATCTGCCCTACCTGACCCATCCTGCGGTCTATCTGCCCTACCTGATCCACCCAGTGGTCTATCTGCCCTACCTGACCCACCCAGCGATCTATCTGCCCTACCTGACCCACCCAGCGATCTATCTGCCCTACCTGATCCACCCAGTGGTCTATCTGCCCTACCCGACCCACCCAGCGGTCTATCTGCCCTACCTGACCCACCCAGCGATCTATCTGCCCTACCTGATCCACCCAGCGGTCTATCTGCCCTACCTGACCCACCCAGCGATCTATCTGCCCTACCTGACCCACCCTGCGGTCTATCTGCCCTACCTGACCCACCCAGCGATCTATCTGCCCTACCTGACCCACCCAGCGATCTATCTGCCCTACCTGATCCACCCAGTGGTCTATCTGCCCTACCTGATCCACCCAGTGGTCTATCTGCCCTACCTGATCCACCCTGCGGTCTATCTGCCCTACCTGACCCACCCAGTGGTCTATCTGCCCTACCCGACCAACCCAGCGGTCTATCTGCCCTACCCGACCCACCCAGCGGTCTATCTGCCCTACCTGACCCACCCAGCGATCTACCTGCCCTACCTGACCCACCCAGCGATCTATTTGCCCTACCTGACCCACCCAGCGATCTATCTGCCCTACCTGACCCACCCAGCGATCTATCTGCCCTACCTGACCCACCCAGCGATCTATCTGCCCTACCTGATCCACCCAGCGGTCTATCTGCCCTACCTGATCCACCCAGTGATCTATCTGCCCTACCTGACCCACCCAGCGATCTATCTGCCCTACCCGACCCACCCAGTGGTCTATCTGCCCTACCCGACCCACCCAGCGGTCTATCTCTCCTACCTGACCCACCCAGCGATCTACCTGCCCTACCTGACCCACCCAGCGATCTATCTGCCCTACCTGACCCACCCAGCGATCTATCTGCCCTACCTGATCCACCCAGTGGTCTATCTGCCCTACCCGACCCACCCAGCGGTCTATCTGCCCTACCTGACCCACCCAGCGATCTATCTGCCCTACCTGACCCACCCAGCGATCTATCTGCCCTACCTGACCCACCCAGCGATCTATCTGCCCTACCTGACCCACCCAGCGATCTATCTGCCCTACCTGATCCACCCAGCGGTCTATCTGCCCTACCTGATCCACCCAGTGATCTATCTGCCCTACCTGACCCACCCAGCGATCTATCTGCCCTACCCGACCCACCCAGTGGTCTATCTGCCCTACCCGACCCACCCAGCGGTCTATCTCTCCTACCTGACCCACCCAGCGATCTACCTGCCCTACCTGACCCACCCAGCGATCTATCTGCCCTACCTGACCCACCCAGCGATCTATCTGCCCTACCTGACCCACCCAGCGATCTATCTGCCCTACCTGATCCACCCAGTGGTCTATCTGCCCTACCTGATCCACCCAGTGATCTATCTGCCCTACCTGACCCACCCAGCGATCTATCTGCCCTACCTGATCCACCCAGTGGTCTATCTGCCCTACCCGACCCACCCAGCGGTCTATCTGCCCTACCTGATCCACCCTGCGGTCTATCTGCCCTACCTGATCCACCCAGCGATCTATCTGCCCTACCTGATCCACCCAGTGGTCTATCTGCCCTACCTGATCCACCCAGTGATCTATCTGCCCTACCTGACCCACCCAGCGATCTATCTGCCCTACCTGATCCACCCAGTGGTCTATCTGCCCTACCCGACCCACCCAGCGGTCTATCTGCTCTACCTGATCCACCCTGCGGTCTATCTGCCCTACCTGATCCACCCAGTGATCTATCTGCCCTACCTGACCCACCCAGCGATCTATCTGCCCTACCTGATCCACCCAGTGGTCTATCTGCCCTACCCGACCCACCCAGCGGTCTATCTGCCCTACCTGATCCACCCTGCGGTCTATCTGCCCTACCTGACCCACCCAGCGATCTATCTGCCCTACCCGACCCACCCAGCGATCTATCTGCCCTACCTGACCCACCCAGCGATCTATCTGCCCTACCTGATCCACCCAGTGGTCTATCTGCCCTACCTGATCCACCCAGCGGTCTATCTGCCCTACCTGATCCACCCAGTGGTCTATCTGCCCTACCTGATCCACCCAGTGATCTATCTGCCCTACCTGATCCACCCTGCGGTCTATCTGCCCTACCTGATCCACCCAGCGATCTATCTGCCCTACCTGACCCACCCAGCGATCTATCTGCCCTACCTGACCCATCCTGCGGTCTATCTGCCCTACCTGATCCACCCAGCGGTCTATCTGCCCTACCTGACCCACCCAGCGATCTATCTGCCCTACCTGACCCATCCTGCGGTCTATCTGCCCTACCTGATCCACCCAGCGGTCTATCTGCCCTACCTGACCCACCCAGCGGTCTATCTGCCCTACCTGACCCATCCTGCGATCTATCTGCCCTACCTGACCCATCCTGCGGTCTATCTGCCCTACCTGACCCATCCTGCGATCTATCTGCCCTACCTGACCCATCCTGCGGTCTATCTGCCCTACCTGACCCACCCAGCGATATATCTGCCCTACCTGATCCACCCAGTGGTCTATCTGCCCTACCTGATCCACCCAGCGGTCTATCTGCCCTACCTGATCCACCCAGCGATCTATCTGCCCTACCTGATCCACCCAGTGGTCTATCTGCCCTACCCGACCCTCCAACGTGTTCGAGTTTATTCTACGCTCTCTGAAGTGAATCTCCTCAAGTACCGGTGTCCTCTTTACTCTCTATACAAATGACTGTGTACCTCTATTTTCCTCATGTTTTAATTTCAAGTTTGATGATAATGCCGCTTTTGTTGGGACGATTCATCAATCAGAATTAGACAATAGAGAAAATGTTGAATCATTCAACAAAATGTGAATTTCTATCCCTAAATATTAGTAAAACAAAGGAAATGATAATTCACTACCTCAGAAAAAAAGAAAACCTGGAGCCAGTTACTATTGACGGACAGGAAGTTGAAGTAGTAGACGAGTATAAATACCTGGGAACCATAATTGATGATAAACTCTCATGGAAATCTAATACACACCGTGCCTAGGCCAAAGCTCAACAAAGACTTTTCTTTCTGAGAAAATTATGATCTTTTAATGTTGACACCTGTATTCTAAAATTATGATATCAAAATTTCATCAATAGCATTCTCACTTTCAGTTTTCATGCATGGTAGGACAATCTACTCCTATCACAGAAAAATAAAAACAACAAAAATGTATACTTAGTTATCAAAATTATCGGCATAAATCATGAACACCTTTTCTATCATTTTGATTTTAAAGTTCAAAAGAAGACCCATCCCACTTTCTATATGAATGTTATGAATTTTTACCTTCTGGACGTCATTTCAAAATTTGGCATTTCAAAACTAATAGAAGTACAAAATCATTTGTTCCATACAGTATCAAGATTTTAAATTTACATACAAAATTGTAAGTGTAACTAACCGTAGCACTGTAATCATGAATGTATTTTTCAATGTAACACCCTTGTTTACAATGTAAGTGTGACTAACCGTAGCACTGTAATCATGAATGTATTGTTCAATGTAACACCCTTGTTTACAATGCTTAAAATTACTGCTCGTAGCACTGTAATCATGAATGTATTGTTCAATGTAACACCCTTGTTTACAATGCTTAAAATTACTGCTCGTAGCACTGTAATCATGAATGTATTTTTCAATGTAACACCCGTGTTTACAATGCTTGAAATTACTGCTCCTAGAACAAATGTAATTTGTTGTATATATTTTATATATCTATTTAACTGTGAGTTTTTGAAAGATTTATGCAAAGCTCTTTGAGTGTAAAACAAATTACCCCGCAGGGATAATAAGTTTATCTGATCTTATCTGCCCTACCCGATCCTGTGCAGCTGCGGTCTATACATTTGTTCACTTACTAGCGTATCTTTGTGCAAATATATGGTAAATTTAAAGGCAATTAATGTGCAATTAACGTATATTGCATCCATGTCTATATATGCTTACAAATAGATTATAACATGCTCAAAGAAGCTGCCCATTGAGGCAGAATTAGATTCAATTAATATCATAGCAGTTTAAACGTCAAATCACTTTGCATGTTCCGGGATTGTCTAAAGAGCTATGTGTTGTGTCCAGTGAAGCGTGTTGACACGCCTCTAGACCTTGTGAGATGCAGACAGCAGTGCCCTACCCACTACTGTGAACAGCAGCAGTATGTCAGCTTAACTTGTTCAACCATATCGTGACGAAGTCTTTTTCTCACAAGTCATCCGGAGAGAAAGAGGAAAGAACAGAAGAGCAAGAACCCATTTTTCCTGCTGTTAATGAACTCCAATAGTAAATGCATCGTGTAAAAGGTCTTTATGGACCTTTGATCTCTCAATGTTGGATCATATTACTATACGTTAGCAGCTCAGTTTTTGCTTATGTATATGAATGTTAAAATACATAATAACATCAAACATGACATCCTAATCACATATATTTAAACTGTATTTACTTATGTAAATGATTTACAAGAACTGCATTTACACCACCGTGTGTATATTTACATATGGAACATAAATGCACGCAGGGTTATAAGAAAAGTTTACCATTTCTACACATTGGAAGAATATTCTAATATACGAGAAAACACATGGTAAATAAGAATGTAATTGAAATCTGCTGAGTAAAACAATATACTCTTAACACGCGAATTAAATATTCCTAGACCAAAACGTAATTCTTATTATTTGTTAATTAAAATTATAATTATAATTATAATTTGTTTTGTACAAAAGCAAGCCATATGAACTCCTGAAACTGAACATTTAAATTCTATTGATGACAAAACCAAGTTATGGAACTGAAACTTGAACATTCTATTGTTGTTGACGTTCAAAACGACAAAGGAACGTAAACATCACCACTTATGTAATTGCATTATTTTCTGGATGTGCAAATGTCGCACAAAGTACTCTTGTTCACGCAGTTTATTATTCGCACACTCTTGGTAAATTCAAATTTGAATTTTAAGTGATATTCTTTTAAAACACACTATCAAATAATATGATCATCAAGGGCGGCGACTAAAACATAGAACCATCATATAAAAGATTGAATTTTCTATCACGCCTCGCATTCTGGTATCAGGTTAGTATTGTGAATTTGGTTATCGAAGGCCCCAGAAGCAAATACACCTTCAATTGATACCCACCAATGCAGTGATGGAAGCAGAGGAAGCGAGGGTACGACTCATACTATTACGTACATGTATAGTAACGAACAGATAAGAGCTAAGATCGCCGTCTACGCTATAGAAAATTGAATAATGAAAGCTAAATCCTTATGTTTTAAAACCATAATAAACTTAAATATGACCGTTTGAAGCACAATGACAGTGCAAACCCATGTGCTGGACACTGCTGATTATAAAGTCTTCATTGTGAGCGAGTTAGCGCGCATATGTTTAACTTGACGAGCTGTCAGCGAGGCAATAGACCGTGGCATTAGGTTGGCATTGACATAATACTGGCTTATCTATAGTTATACCTGCCCTAGGAGAGGTCAATGTGTGACAAGTCTATAGACAACGGACGACAGATGACGAAAAAAGGCCTGAGAAATGAGAGTTTGGGTACTTTTTGAGCGGTGTGAATGCGAACCGTGTTGACTGAAATATAAAAGTGGCCGCATAAGAGTGCTTTATGCGCGTATGACAATCCCGTCAATACACCCCATTTCCTTATAGGCTTCGGGGAAACGTGCTAAATTGAAAATAATCTCTTTATCAAGTAACAGTTGTTTTGCTAATCGTTTTTGCCCTTCAGGACTTCCTCTGTCTATGCGGGGACATTGAAACCAAGCACGAGAAGTCACCGTGCCTTGCATGATAGTAACATATACACCATGTGGTGCGGTTATCAGGTCAATATCAGAGGGAGTTATATAGAGGATACTAAACGACCTTCCATTTAATACTATTTTTATTAAACGAGTTAATGATTTTGTATAAAACGAGCGAAAGCGAGTTTGATACCAAATCATTCACGAGTTTAATAAAAATAGTATTAAATGGAAGGAAGTTTAGTATTCTGTTTATTACATGCCCTAAAAATCACGCAAACTTGCTGAAAATGTGCTGAAACTAACAGTTCCGCGACCCGGCACCCATTGTGACGAAGCGCTTACATTGTGACGTCACAACAGCTCATTTCTGTGACGTCATACTTGCATTGTGATATTACACTAGTTTAATATTGCCGTATAAATATTACACTGCGTGTAATAAGTTTAGTTAACCAACCTCTGGGTTCGACACCGTGAACATGTTTCCGCTTCGCCGTATCGCACCTCGAAAAAACCTCACCCTCGGCCTACAAACTGAATAACCCTTCGTCTCAACTTGTGACGTTTGATATTCTTTAAAATGTTTTTTGATTTGCACCTTTGCAGTCAGATATATCATGTCTTCAGTTTATAAAGAAGAATACCAAAGGCCCCAAAAAGGTTATGAATGAAAACAAGACACAGAATAAACACTTTTTATTCAAAGATAATCTTTGAAGTCAACTTCATTCTACATGTAATTACTACTTTCAATTTATGTCATCTGGCTCCATTGAAACATGCAAACATTTACAGTTCTTTCCAATACAACACACCACACGCAATCCCGTTGTTCACGATTAGATTAAAATGAATCAGCAAATGGCACTCAGTATCCATGCTAGTGTTCTCTTAAACAATGTTTCAAATCAAGGAAGTCAGATGTCGGGAGGTCACATGCATTTGGAATGGTCCTTTTGGAATATATCAACAAGATAGCCGACTTTGGTGTCAGCAAACATATAACTGTACCCATGCGTACTTCCTGAAACAATCAAAAGTGTAACATTAAAAATACAAACAGTTTTTTTTTCAGGCGCTGAAAAAACTAGATTAGCGTATGCGGGATACCGCAAAAGCAGAGCAGCCCCGGAACTTGGGGTTTCGCCTTACCCTGTTCTGCCTTTTACAGGCCTCACCAAATTGGGAATTTGCTCGTGACCTTGACCTTTGACACTCAAGGTCACACAATCAATGAACACATTTCATTGAGTATAACATTATTTTAATGAAATAAAGTGTTAAAAATTAAAGTAATCCATTTTCTCCATATATGTTGACCTTGCTGTGACCTTGACCTTCGACAGTTCGTACCCAAAACTTTTTGAAAATTTTGTACTACTCAAGAGATAATATATATATAAAATCTAAACTTCATAGCACAAAAACTTTACAAGGTTGTTTACAAGGAATTGCAATAACTCATATCTCGTGACCTTGACCTTTGACCTTCAAGGTCACACAATAATTGAACACTTTTTGTTGAGTATAACAATCATGTATTGATTAAAAGTGATCATAGACAAAATTAAGCATTTTCGCTAAACCATGCTTAAGTCATGACCTTGCTGTGACCTTGACCTTTGACGGATTGTAGCCGAAACCTTTTCAAAATTTTTTACTTTTCCAAGGATGATATATACCAAGTTAGAGCTTCATAGCACAAAAACTTTTCAAGTTACCGTGTTTACAAATAATTTTGCGGTGATTTTATAACTCGTGACCTTGACCTTTGAACTTGAAAGTGAACATGTCATAATGATTCGCTGGAAGTATTAACATTTAGACATGTTCATGAGTTCTGAAAAGCTAAATGGGATAAAGTTATACCTAAATTTAGTGCATTTTGTAATAACTCATATCTCATGACCTTGACCTTTGACCTTCAAGGTCACACAATCATTGAACACTTTTTATTGAGTATAACAATCATGTATTGATTAAAAGTGTTCATAGTTAAATAAAAGCATTTTCGCTACAACATGCTTCCGTCATGACCTTGCTGTGACCTTGACCTTTGACGGATTGTACCCAAAACCTTTTCAAAATTTTTTACTTTTCCAAGGATGATATATACCAAGTTAGAGCTTCATAGCACAAAAAACTTTTCAAGTTATCGCGTTTACAAGGAATTCTTAGAGTGAATACATATCTCGTGACCTTGACCTTTGACCTTGAAAGTGAACGTGTCAAAATCGTTCCCCCGAGGTATGAGTAGTAAGGTATGAATAAGAGTTCTGGAAAGCTTAGTGGAAAAAAGTTATAGTTAGTAGTACGAGTGCGGTGTTCAACTTCATAGCTAGTAGTACGAGTGCGGTGTTCAACTTCATAGCTAGTAGTACGAGTGCGGTGTTCAACTTCATAGCTAGTAGTACGAGTGCGGTGTTCAACTTCATAGCTAGTTGTACGAGTGCGGTGTTCAACTTCATAGCTAGTAGTACGAGTGCGGTGTTCAACTTCATAGCTAGTAGTACGAGTGCGGTGTTCAACTTCATAGCTAGTAGTACGAGTGCGGTGTTCAACTTCATAGCTAGTAGTACGAGTGCGGTGTTCAACTTCATAGCTAGTAGTACGAGTGCGGCGGCGGCGATGGAAACTTCACAAAAACTGATAGCAGCCCCGTCCTTAGACGGGGCTGCTAAATATCCATCTACAATACTTCATATCATCACATATGCATTTTCTCCGAAATAGTAACTTAATTTTGTAACAGCGACTTATGGCAATGAATTAGTTTAGTATTTTAATTGTTTAATTGAAGATTGATAGTTGAACGTATACACGTGTTTTATTGTAGGTAAATACATGTTTCTCAAAGTCTAAAACCTCAATTATTCTGCATTTTATATACATTTTGCATTATACTAAGAAGCATTTCTCAAGCAGACAATTGCGTTCAAATGGAACACTCTTCACTTCTTCCGATTCATTGTAAACGTTTTACAACATATTTCTCAGTCTTGTTATGAAACAGCAAACAGAGTATACTTAATTATCCATCTCACCTTAATATTAGGAATAGATCTCGAAACACCGGCAAATATATCTGTTTGACACTGGAGAGCCCTCCATTTTCCAATCCTTCTTGAAACCATGACATTGTGCATTCGGTTGTGTGCTTCACGTGAGGTTTTAAGAGAGGAGTAACATGACGTACATGAAGTCCGTGCATCACAAGATGAATAGACAACGTCCGTGCAGCCACTTGCACGCGTTTTTCCTGACTGGTGACGGAAATTTTACATCTAACATCATTTGCCACCCAACCAAATTTCGGTGACGTTCGTTTAAACTTTATCAAAATCAATAATTTATATTCCGATTTCAATGTGGCATTTGTAGGATAATAGCTGGAGAAAAGAATCAAAACATTTGGTAACTGGCTCAGAATTGACTTACCGACAATTTCGCCAGTATAAACTCCAACTGGAGGTGATATGCGCGTAATATGAAAAAGAAATTGAACCATTGTTCAGGAGTGGAGGTTATTCAGGCAACTTTTAAAACAATTTCAACAACTTGATATTCGGCTAATATTGATATTTTAATTTAAAATGAAAATCAGTTTCAACAGTTACCTCTACCTCGTGAATATCTGTGATAACAATCTCGCTCGACCTCGTGAATATCGCTCGATAGTTAGATATCACAGATATTCACTCAGTCAGCGGTCATTATTTCAATGATACCATCTCGCTCGATAGTTAGAAATCACAGATATTCACTCAGCCAGCGATCATTATTTCAACCATTACACACCAACAGCACGTCCTGGCGGTATTGTCAATGACGAAGTCCTAATGAGAAAGAAAGTGCCTGTTTGTTTACTTCTGAGTTCACTTGTTCATGCACCGAGTGACCCCAGTGAAGTCTCCACCCCCGCCAGTGACAGCATAATCACGTATACTCGATCACCGAGGGAGTGGATTGGGACAAGTCAACAATCACCTTTGTAGTGCTTTTTATTCTTCTTCAAAGCAGACATTATAACGTCATTGATTCGAGGATAATTTCGTAAACCGTTTAGCGCTGAGAAAGTCATTATTCATTGTCAAAGTATAAAAGAACACTGTACCAAAGAACGTGAGGACTTTTGGAACTTACAGAGCACATAAAGCAGAGCGTGTGAAATGTACATGGTCACTCGACATCGGGCACACCATTGGCGGGTCGGGAACATAATTTTAGATACATAACTGAAGGACTGGTCAGACACACGCTGTTTCACGGTGTTCATCAAAGAATTATGTCTCTAATCTGTATTTCAATTCGCTGGACACGCTCACGTTCTCTTGTTATAGTATTATTAGTTGATAATGATTTTGGTCAAATAGAAAGTTGCGTTAAATATCACTTAAAGCCCTCGTTACATGAACCGTAAGAGCTCGACACACAAAGAGAAGGTTGTGTCAAGCGCCAGGTGGGATCTGTCACAGCCCGTGTCAGCCGTCTTATGTATGTTTGTCATGTGAATACACATGCGACTCATTGTTGTACGTAGCAGTTCTGAGCTATACATGAGCTTTTTATGTTTCTTTAGAAATGTTGGTACAATTGTTTTAGCTCATTGGTCAATTGAAGTCACCAAAGTATCAGGTCTGTAGAATTTCTAAAAAGGTCTTTCCAGTCTTCATTTAGGGTAACAAACCTGGAAATATCAAGGATTTTAGCAATAAACATCCTTGGAAATATTAATACAGCTGATATTCATAAAACATAAATTATTGTTGAGTATTTTTCATATTTCTATTTAAAAACATTGAAAACAGAAGTCTTCATCATATAATAAAGACAGTTTACTGACAAAAACAGTGTTTCCAGTGATTAACAATTTTACACACATTGATTAAAGTTATGTGTGTCCTTAATTATGCTTGCATTTGCATTTACAAATTTGTCTGATGTTAGTGTTCTTGATGATATACTTTATTGCATGCATATTGCAGATCACTCGATGTTTTCACTTCAATGTATCCCTGACATTTCGTAGATTTGAATAGAGCACGGACAAATCTCGATAATACTAACAGTCCACACTATTGTCCACCACCATACTAACAGTCCACACTATTGTCCACCACCATACTAACAGTCCACACTATTGTCCGCCACCATACTAACAGTCCACACTATTGTCCACCACCATACTAACAGTCCACACTATTGTCCGCCACCATACTAACAGTCCACACTATTGTCCACCACCATACTAACAGTCCACACTATTGTCAACCACCATACTAACAGTCCACACTATTGTCCGCCACCATACTAACAGTCCACACTATTGTCCGCCACCATACTAACAGTCAACACTATTGTCCGCCACGTACCATACTAACAGTCCACACTATTGTCCGCCACCATACTAACAGTCATTTATTTCAAATATTTGAAGAAATATCATCGTACTCAGGTTATAACATTATTTCTAATGGACCTGAAGGACTCCGAATGAACCATGAAATAGGTATAATTTTTAAACTAATCTACAAGAATTATGAAGATACACACAAACAAAATAATAGTTCATGTTCCCAGTGAAGAGATTTGGATTTATACAAAATATGCACACATCCTTAAGATTTCCAAAAGTGCTTAGGGACAGCGGGCGACTTGACGTTTTCATAATCAATTGCAGATCAATCGTGAACTCTCATTTCACAGCAATAGCATGCTACATTTTACAGTACAATCTAAATTAAGGTGAAATGAACTTGCAAAGTGAACGAAGACATTTCATTCTTTATCTGTGTATATATTTCTTTATACAATATATATCACAAATATCATTTACCATATTTACCAGAACCACAAAGCATAAACACGCATACAAGGCAGTAAGAAGCGAACATGTGGTGCAGGACACCGGTCACGGTGACACTAGGCTGGAGCTGTGAGAAACAAGTCGTAATAAAGGTATACCATGAATCATACGGAACATATTCATAGGGCGGTGTGTTCAGGTTGTCAGTTGGCTCCCCTTCCATTCTTGAAGCGTGTGCAATATTAACAGAGACACACTCTGGCCCAGGGTCGCTGTAACAATACCTCTTGAACCAGTGACTTGACAGACATTCACAGCCTGAATACTAAGCGAGTTGATGAGATGTAATACATATTAAAGGTTTCCGCTTTACCAACCTTTCACTGCTCCTATATCTCTCCTCATCCATCCAAATGTGACTATGTATCGGTTAAACAGTCTTCTAGCATGATAGATAGAACGAGATTCACATTTTCATTTCGTTGTTATAGGCAGATAGCGATTTAAAATGATGAAAACATTACATGCAACATTAAAAAATAATTTCTTTTGAAATACAATAATGAACTTGCAATGTGCTTTATATAGCTCGGGACATGTAATCGACATGGCTGTCAAGATTATTGTTCGAAGAGTATAATTATAAAGTTTGAATATTTTACTTTTTCAACGAGTGTTGATATATTGGATATCTGAAGACACGAGGGTGAGATTTTATCTATCATTAAAATTATTGTCTCTTTACGTTTGCATGAAAAATGTACATCTTTGAACACTGTACTGACAAAATGATGTCATAACAGCATTAGCACCATGACGTCATAATATTGGGACATCATTACTTGATGATGCAAAATGTCATGTACTTGGCGATTGTAGGACATTGTTGAAATCTTTTACTAGGAGATATCGCTTGATCATCTGATTTGAAAACAGTACTAGTCTCCATCCAAAATCTGGAATTAGTTTCAAATACTTATATAATGGGATGTACATGTACGTTTGTGGTTTTGAGAAATAATAATTTTTGCATGCAGGTACACCATTGTCAATCAGAATTAGTAGTTCTTTATACTGCAGTGTTGACACAAGAAAACAATCTCTCCTATCGGAAGCTTTAGATTCAGTTACAATCGCTGTATGATGGTCATATTCCAATGTTTTTGTGTTGAAAATAATTACTTGAATTCAAATGTTCATATTTTGGAAGCGCGGAAACTTCATTTTTAGCTTGATGCGCCTTAATTTGTGGGGTCCATAGAAATACTTTTACAAAAATAAGAGTACCCTACGTGCAATCGTTCAACCGTGATACAAAACGTTATGTAAATTATGTGATTGTTGAGTCACACATGTTTACAACACGAGTGCGTAAAGAGAAGCATTCCCCGAGCGAGTACGAGGGATGTACATATTTCAGACACGAGCGTCGTTAACATCAGTATAGTATGCCATTGATACGAATAGTATTTTCTAATTACAATTAAGGTCTTTCATCGACATGAATGTTAGTTTTAGATGTGGTCTGACGACACGATTAGAACAAACATTAAACTGTTCATGGCGAAGTGATATGTCTTCTCTTGAGTATCGTATGAAGACTTGTTTCTTCTGTATCATGTTCTTGTCATTGCTCTGTCATCTACATGAGCGGAGATAAATCATCGTAAGGCTAGGGGCAGATGTTTCTAGTTTCTCCCTTGATCTTCCCTCTTTCCTTAATGAAAGGAAATGAGAGAAAAATAAACAGAACGTTCATTTACAAAGACGTAGACTTATATCTGTAGGCCATTGAATCTGTAGCTCATCAAATACCTCAATTATATATATATATATATATATATCTCCCATACGGACGTAATAATAAAGCATTGACAGCCAATGATCCTAATGTAAAGTTATACAAAGGTCATTCAATCTGGTTACATCTAGGAGAAAGGTTTATGTCCTTCATTAGCGGATGTCGGGACGTATAACTTATGAGTATGTAGTTGTAGACATTACATCTACTTACACTAGATTGACGCATATCTACACATTGTCACCACATAAAACGATATAATTTCAAGGAAGCTCCCGTCACATCCACTTAAGCTATAAATAGCATTACAAACAATTTGATCAATGCACACAAGATCACTAATGTTGAAGCCACCAAAGCGATTCAGCTAGGTAATACGCGAGACAATACACGGGACGTCGCGAGAGAACAGAGAGGGAGACCCGCCCATGCCGGGACCGCTCATGCTGAAAGATCATCTCACTGCATGTTAGATTACTGCGAATGGATGCTGGCGAGACTGCAGTTTTGCTGTTAAGTACAAATACAACTCTACTCCTCGGAAGCACACGCAAATGTGGCGCCTTATCATTGTCTTATTATCAACGTATCAAGTGTCTCGTGTGCGAAATAATCGCTGTCATAGCTTTAAGATTCTCGAAAGTGTCAGTACAATCTATAGCGTATAGATATATAGATGTATAGATATGGCACACTTTTGCAAGCACTAATAAAGGGAGCACATGTGTTTAAGGTCATCATCCTGCACAGTTTTGGAATCATCAGTTTCGCAGTTTCTGAGCCTGTGAAAGACCCACGGACAAGGCACCAGCATGATTACAGATCTTGCCGACAGCAACATAATACCATGGACGTGTAGCAGTAGCAGAGTATAATATGGTAGCTACAGTACAGCACTGGGCCTCGATCTTGGTGCTAAGACGGCGCACGTCGATGTTAACGTATGGCACTTACGACTATCTCAGAAATATGAGAACTTCGAAAATCCAGGTACTGGTGTTTTATTTAGAGGTTATAACATGTCATTTTTCATATCATACCTCATATTAGCCCGAGACCCCCATATCAGCCCGAGGGCCGCAGGCCAGAGGGCTGATATGGGTCACGGCGAGGGTTGATATGAGGTATGATATGAAAAATACATTTTGTAACCTTTTTATCATTTATCAAACTTTTTTCTCTGGCAAAATAATTATCTTAAAAATAATTATGGATAAAAAGTTTTGAAACAGAAATAAAAAGTCATAAAAATAACAGAACGATCATTGATTACAAAGAGTTTAGTTTGAGAAAAATATTGTGCTTAGCTCCACTTATTTACATTACTAGCAAATTTAACCTTTTGGTGTTTGTAAAGAATATCTACAGCTAAAAGCTTCAAAACATCGTTTTTGGTAATGCAAACGCAAAATATACTATCTATGTTGCCAATGACGTTACTCTGCAAAGGGAGATAACTCTAACCAAAAGTCCCCCCGAGCTGATATTGATATGGATTTGCGGACCGGTCTGATATGGCTGATATGGATTTGCGGACCGGGCGGCAATATGGGTGCTGTGTCTTGCCTCTATCACACATGCAAAACAACTCATATTATTGATAGATATATGATAAACGATTAGATAGACCTAGAACTGCCCTACGATATATACCCAGTTTGGGAAATGTCATGAAAGAAACCGTGTCATGATAATAATTTAGTTTGAATAATTGTTCAAACGAAATCCGTAATGTGATATTTTCTTAAGGAAACCTGCGTCCTGATATATATATATATATTTATCCAGTAAACATGTCTGTCTTAAAGAATATTAAGTTCAAGTACGACCTAACATGCTTTCTTATGCGCAATTCACCGGATGTTACGACGAGGTTGTCACTTGAAGGTAGTCTGTCAGAATGGATCAGAAGTTGTTTACAACAATTGCTTCACGCTCGAACAATGAACAATGTGACTCAACGACACGAGTGTGTTCACCCCTCCCTGCACTGTTCGAGCCCCCGCCCCCACCCCTCCTTCACCCTGCCCCACATGCATCTGTCCTGCACCGGTCGAGCCCCCGTCCCCGCCCCTCCTTCACCCTGCCCCACATGCATCTGTCCTGCACTGGTCGAGGCCCCGTCCCCGCCCCTCCTTCACCCTGCCCCACATGCATCTGTCCTGCACCGGTCGAGCCCCCGTCCCCGCCCCTCCTTCACCCTGCCCCACATGCATCTGTCCTGCACTGGGCGAGCCCCCGTCCCCGCCCCTCCTTCACCCTGCCCCACATGCATCTGTCCTGCACTGTTCGAAACCCCGTCCCCGCCCCTCCTTCACCCTGCCCCACATGCATCTGTCCTGCACTGGTCGAGGCCCCGTCCCCGCCCCTCCTTCACCCTGCCCCACATGCATCTGTCCTGCACTGGTCGAGCCCCCGTTCCCGCCCCTCCTTCACCCTGCCCCACATGCATCTGTCCTGCACTGGTCGAGGCCCCGTCCCCGCCCCTCCTTCACCCTGCCCCACATGCATCTGTCCTGCACTGGTCGAGCCCCCGTCCCCGCCCCTCCTTCACCCTGCCCCACATGCATCTGTCCTGCACCGGTCGAGCCCCCGTCCCCGCCCCTCCTTCACCCTGCCCCACATGCATCTGTCCTGCACCGGTCGAGCCCCCGTCCCCGCCCCTCCTTCACCCTGCCCCACATGCATCTGTCCTGCACTGGTCGAGCCCCCGTCCCCGCCCCTCCTTCACCCTGCCCCACATGCATCTGTCCTGCACCGGTCGAGCCCCCGTCCCCGCCCCTCCTTCACCCTGCCCCACATGCATCTGTCCTGCACTGGTCGAGGCCCCGTCCCCGCCCCTCCTTCACCCTGCCCCACATGCATCTGTCCTGCACTGGTCGAGCCCCCGTCCCCGCCCCTCCTTCACCCTGCCCCACATGCATCTGTCAGCACGTGTTCATCACTCTTCCTTGAACTTTTTATATAAAACATGTAAACTTATATGCAAGTTTTCCTATCAATTCGTACTGTTGGCGACTTACAAGGCCTGGTGAGGATATTGTTGAACATCCTTACCAATGTCGACAAGGAGGGTATATGTCGCCTACATGGTTTCTGAGGGGCAGACAGGTCTCAAATTATTAACATGTTCTACTGTGACCTCACCAGAGGCAGCTCCACTGCTACATCGATCCAAAGGCTGGCGTCCTATCAATATTCAAGTATTGATGCTATCAGGTATGGAGGAAATCAATAAGATATCCAGATTCCCTGTCTGTTGTCTACACGCTACCTGCACTACCCTGTGTATTTGTCAAGGTTTCTATACAGACTTCCTTGTCCAGTAACAATACCAACACTACCCCTACCTATGAGCATAGTTCGCCGTTATGTAGTTTATTTGTTTAGGCGGTCAGCTGATTGTCAGGTAGTACACATGTACAGAACAAAGAGCCGTGGTAATTTGATGTGTAGCCCATTGAACAGTTTATAAACCATAGTAAGTAAACTAGATCCCTTAACTACCATGCATATCATGATCAAACATGTACACCTGGCTACTTCTCGACACAAACTACAATTGACTTATCATACGACATGATTGTAAGAGCACTTCGTTGGTCCCAAATAAGCAGCGAATCCTTCAGAGGGGCACCTGAACAGCAGTAGGGCAAGAGACTGCGGTGATAATACATCTGACGTTTAAACTGTCCTGTGTGTATAGTCACATCTTCATTAGCTTGTTCTTCAAGTATTTATAAAGACATTGGCCTGATGCGATATAAGCGGAGTGAAGAAAGTCCTACCTTGATTCCTGTAGGCAATGTGTGATGAGTGTGATCACTTCACTCAGAAGCTCGTATGGTATCCAACGTAATATAATATTATGATGTGATATATCCAAGTCTTAGAACATTGCAAAAGTTAGCGAGTTATACCACCAAGTGCGTCACACTCCATTCTCAGCCATCGCAAAGTATTGTAGTCTCAGGCCAACTAGCATTACTCTATCCTACTTTGGGGCAACTGTAGACGAGGGTGTTTAAAGAGAACATGTATATTTATCCGTTACGGTCTGATTCTTCTAAGGTCTATATATATATCCACACACTCGTCCGTCTTCACAACACGGCACGAGGAATCAACACGTGAACGGTGATGTGGTAGGCGATCGGGACTTCACATGTTTCACTTAATAAACTAAGGCTTCTGGCTTATAATTAACGTATCTACGTATTATGTGTACATTAAAATAAATACCACGATATTTAGAGGATATTTGTGTTTTCTTGACAAATACCATGTTTATCTCATCGAGTGAGGAAGAAAGTTTATATTTTCACGAGTGGCGCAGTCACGAGTGAAAATATGTAACTTTTCTGCCTCACGAGATGAGATAAACATGGTATTTGTCAAGAAAACACAAATTTTCTATTTATTTTATGATTAAATCGTTGTATTTCTAACAAAATTTAAGTGCATTTACGTTGAGTCGGCTCCAAAGATATCCCGTCGCCAAAGCAACAACATGACGTCATGAGCGTGTCATCACGTCAGAGCATTGTTCGATGACGTCAGGTCATTGTTGTTATCAGTCACTAGTGACTGATAACACGTTCCATTGTTATTGTCACTAGTGACTGATAACACGGTTTACTGTCATTGATAGATCTCGGTATTTCACCGCCAATCATATAATAAATCATTGTTCCATTACTGTGAATGCTTCCCAGTGATCCTTAAAGGGACAGTAAGTGTACGTTTTTGCCAAATGTATTATTTTGATAATGTCAGTACTTCAACCAACGAAGGTTTATCACTCTATGGAACGAAGGTTTATCACTCTATGGAACGAAGGTTTATCACTCTATGGAACGAAGGTTTATCACTCTATGGAACGAAGATTAATCACTCTATGGAACGAAGGTTTATCACTCTATTGAACGAAGGTTTATCACTTTATGGAACGAAGGTTTATCGATCTATGGAACGAAGGTTTATCACTCTATGGAACGAAGGTTTATCACTTTATGGAACGAAGGTTTATCACTCTATGGAACGAAGGTTTATCACTTTATGGAACGAAGGTTTATCACTCTATGGAAAGAAGGTTTATCACTCTATGGAACGAAGGTTTATCACTCTATGGAACGAAGGTTTATCACTCTATGGAACGAAGGTTTATCAATCTATGGAACGAAGGTTTATCACTCTATGGAACGAAGGTTTATCAATCTATGGAACGAAGGTTTATCAATCTATGGAACGAAGGTTTATCACTCTATGGAACGAAGGTTTATCACTCTATGGAACGAAGGTTTATCAATCTATGGAACGAAGGTTTATCAATCTATGGAACGAAGGTTTATCACTCTATGGAACGAAGGTTTATTAATCTATGGAACGAAGGTTTATCAATCTATGGAACGAAGGTTTATCACTCTATGGAACGAAGGTTTATCGATCTATGGAACGAAGGTTTATCACTCCATGGAACGAAGGTTTATCACTCTATGGAACGAAGGTTTATCACTCTATGGAACGAAGGTTTATCACTCTATGGAACGAAGGTTTATCAATCTATGGAACGAAGGTTTATCACTCTATGGAACGAAGGTTTATCACTCTATGGAACGAAGGTTTATCAATCTATGGAACGAAGGTTTATCGATCTATGGAACGAAGGTTTATCACTCTATGGAACGAAGGTTTATCACTCTATGGAACGAAGGTTTATCAATCTATGGAACGAAGGTTTATCACTCTATGGAACGAAGGTTTATCACTCTATGGAACGAAGGTTTATCACTCTATGGAACGAAGGTTTATCGATCTATGGAACGAAGGGTTCAGAGCTTCAAACAAAGCAAGAAATCTTAAATAGCGACTTTTTAACCTTTGATGAGCCGTTTTAATACACTGGTTGTTCAAATCTTCAAGTTATTAACCAACAAACTAAAAGTGTTATTCATTTTCGATACAATTTTTACAGTATGGAGATATTCTATTGTTTCTCTCAATAGACCCCCTTCCTTAATCATTAGGTTTGACAGTCCGTGTCTAAATCGGCTTTTTAGGAGTTGAATGCAGTAATTATATTCGGGTTTGAATATAACAGTTTCTCTTATCTTGTGCAGTCACCGGGAAACCTTGTTGTTGGAACAGTACTGCGTGTCCAGCTCTGCGTGTTAGGACGACACCTGTAGAAACCTTGTTGTTGGAACCGTATTGCGTGTCCAGCTCTGCGTGTTAGGACGACACCTGTAGAAACTTTGTTGTTGGAACAGCACTGCGTGTCCAGCTCTGCGTGTTAGGACGACACCTGTAGAAACCTTGTTGTTGGAACAGTATTGCGTGTCCAGCTCTGCGTGTTAGGACGACACCTGTAGAAACCTTGTTGTTGGAACAGTACTGCGTGTCCAGCTCTGCGTGTTAGGACGACACCTGTAGAAACCTTGTTGTTGGAACAGTATTGCGTGTCCAGCTCTGCGTGTTAGGACGACACCTGTAGAAACTTTGTTGTTGGAACAGCACTGCGTGTCCAGCTCTGCGTGTTAGGACGACACCTGTAGAAACCTTGTTGTTGGAACAGCACTGCGTGTCCAGCTCTGCGTGTTAGGACGACACCTGTAGAAACCTTGTTGTTGGAACAGCACTGCGTGTCCAGCTCTGCGTGTTAGGACGTACGACACCTGTAGAAACCTTGTTGTTGGAACAGGACTGCGTGTCCAGCTCTGCGTGTTAGGACGACACCTGTAGAAACCGTGTTGTACAGACTCAATAATCGAAATTGACTTGCACAGCCTTGTCTGTCTAGATATGTTTTCCCGACGGCAACTATAAAACGATGTAGTATTAACCTATTAATTCATTTATTCAACATTTCTTTTTAACATTCAATCTTTATTCTGTATATTGTGTACAGTTTACAAGGTCAAGTGTCCCACAAGCCGAACATGTAAGTCTTCGTCTGCATCGTGAACGCATCACCGCCTGGTTAAACGATAAGCAACATTCGCTGCACAAAATACTATAAATTCTAATACGGGCCCCAATTCCCACTTGAAATATTCAGGTTTAGACAGTTTCTGGTTTGCCTGAAGAGCTGTGATTGTTATACCAAGGCTGTCCTGGGAGGATTTGTCAGTCGTAAATGACAAACTTTGCAATGTGAAGTTATGTTCATGGGAAAATATCTCGCTCTGTGTGACACTTGGTCTCGCTAGTCCAGGATGGAGTGTATGTCACTCAGTCAGGGTAGATCATCAACTCCACACTGCTCTGTTGACAGACGAGCACGTGATGCGACTAAATGACTCCCTCGGATATGGAGTAGTTATCAACACAAAACATATCCTACACTCATGACAGCACGAAACATTCCTCTTACATTATGTGCAAGGGTAACAAACATCCATGTTCGTTGTGCATAATATAAGATGGATAGTCAACATAAACAGCGGTACCTTCCCACTCTCCTGCACTAAGAGAACAATTAATATTCATTTGTATGTCCAACTTGTCTTTCTTTATAAAAAAAGAAACGCTACCATACAAATCGCTCAATAACTCAACCCACTGCAGATTAATACGACTCAAACATAGTTTTATTATTTGTTCAGAAATCACCTAACTTCTATAAAGAAATTGAAACATCTTTTCATGTTCGCGAGAAAAGCGTATTTAAAAAATCATCGATTTGGAATCTCCTTAACTAGGCGAGGTAGCAAAGAGAAATTGGGCACTTTTGCTTGTTTTAAAACGTTCTAGAGCAATGACGCGTTATGAATTTATGTCAATTAAAGTGAACTATATCGACAATTGTGTTTTCGTACCTAAATTCCATATTTTTATCAATTTTGAACTGAAATAACAAAAATTCGGTAAAAAAAAAAAACAATTTGAAATTGCGATTTATGGACCCCATGTGTGTTTGAAGATATACAAAATCAAAAGTATATTTTCCTGAAGAATGAACATTTTCATACTTGTGAACAAGACATATGCCTGTCAGGCACACTTAAATTCCACTTTGTAAGGTAATACCATTTTGATTTGGACGAAATTGAAAACTAGGAAGCGGTTTTTTTGGACACTAGTTTATGAACAACTTAGATTAATTTGTATGTTTCAATTGTCTTTCTTTATATGAACAGGCAATGTTAAGTTGTATGTTCCAAATCTCCTACATAACCTAAGGAACAAAAGAAACGTAGCGACGAGTCGTATAACCAACTACCGGTATGTAGTGGACATGACGAACAATACGAGTCTCGTATACATTACTTTTACCACGACCAACTCAACAATAGAAATATATGTAAGAGTTATTTGACGAGTATTGGTCGTCTAGTCCACGACATGACGACCATGTCGTGGACTAGACGACCAATACGAGTCGTATAACTTACTTATACCTCGACCAACACAACGACATATATAAACAAAACATATCTTTTAAAATACCATACGCAGATTGTAAAAATGCGTTGAACTATGTTCTCTATACCAAACAATTTGCCTGATCACGCTTTTAGAAGCTACCAAATATTCGCTAAAATATGCTCGATAGTTACCTTATCCTTCGTGTCTTTAAAAGCTGTCTATTGAACAGCACTTAAGTAGAAAATTACGGTAACAACAACAGCGCGTGGGTCATGCTTTGCACGTGCAGTCCATGATGAAAACGACATGGGTTTTCGGAGAAAGCGACATTGTCACTATGTAAAATGGAAGGTGAAGACGTGGGCAACAATTCTCTACAAACATGGATGATGCGCCCAAATGACAGGTGATTACTTTCCTCTCCATGAATTTAACATACAAATTTAGAATTTGACTAGAGCATTAAATGGTCTTTTGAAGGAACTACAATTAGTTTGCACCTTGTCTCTTCACTGCATGTTTTCGTGTGGGATACAATAGACGAAGAAGGCAGGAATTCATTTACTTAGATGTTTTAGTTAAGTTTAGTTTCCTATGAGAAAGTTACCTACTATCGTAAGACTTGATCAGTCTATATTGACTTGTGATAGATTCTTGATATTGAAAGAATGCATTAATTCGATGTTCAATAACTTTTTCAAAAAGAAAATTAACATCTATTCTTTTACCTTATTTTGGCTTTCGAATGAAATTATGCGAGATGTTTTAAATGAATTGCCATAAGTATCACGGACTGTCTGTTTAACAGTACAGTTGTCTAAATGATGTAATGCCCTGGTCTGTCATGACCATAAAGTGAGGTTTCTGTCACTGATCATTCACAAAATTTGGATATAAATTTGCATTTTTTTATTATCCGAATTATGGAACAATCTCTCAAAAAATCTAACTTAAGAATTTCCTCCCAAAAAATAAAATGTTGATTATTGATAGGACTACGGGTTAAGAACTACGGTAGAAGTCACAGTTGATGGTTACAATATAGCATATAAGTCATCAAAAGGATGACGGGAATTGCAAAATAGTACAATGAAGATATTGTTCGGTTCATTATGTATTTAAGATTCTGAAAATATTATGTATCTGTATTCTATAGATGATTCAGTTAAACATAACAATCGTAACTCTTTGCAGGATTTTTATGGAACGACAAACATGACGCCTGTCCAGGAGAATAGAAACTGATGTCCCTAAAACGAAAAAGATTCATATTGGTGAATCGTTAGTGTGAAGAGACAAAAAGACGTGTTGGTCTCAACTCTCCGCCAAAACGAAGAAATGGTCAGCAGTATTTCTCAGGTCAAAACGACCTCCTCCGGCTGTAACGACTACCTCAAAAGATGACAAGGCTCCAAACAGAACCCTTACAATTAACAAAATATGAAAAATGTAACGAAAAACCTAATAAAAGTTGTCCCAATGTTATTTGTCGTTATTTGAAATTGAAGACATTTGTCAAAAAGTTGCAGTTACATAGATCGTGATCCATTCTGTTTTTAGTCTGTCATGAGAAGGGTTAAATTAAAGTAGTTCCGGCTGATTCTCTGGTGTAGTATAACTAACAGTTTGGTTAGTTATGCCACGGGTCCAAACAATAGAGTCGTGGTATAAACGGTTTGACAAACACCTCCGATTTCAAATAACGACAAACAACCATGGGACAACTTTTATTAGGGCTTTTTACATTTTTCATATTTTGTTTATTGTAAGGTTTCTGTCGGGAAGCCTTGTCATCGTTTGAGGTAGTCGTTACAGCCGGGGGACGTCGTTTTGACCTGAGGAATACTGCTGACCATTTCTTAGTTTCGGAGGAGAGTTGAGACCAACATGTCTCTCTTCTCTTCACACAAACGATTCACCCATATGAATCTTTTCCGTTTTAGGGAAATTTTCTTTTCTCCTGGACAGGCGTCATGTCGTTCCATAAAAGACCTGCAAAGAGTTAAGATTGTTATGTTAAACTTAATCATGTAGAGAAAAGAGATGGAGAATATTTTCAGAAGCCTAAATACATGATGAAATGAACATTTTCTTCATTGTATGATGTTGTAATTCCCGTCATACTTTTGATGACTTGTATGCTATATTTTAATTATTAACTGTGACTTGTTCCATAGTTCGACAAAAACATTTTTTAACCCGCAGCCGAGATTGTTCCATTATTCGGATACCAATAATTACTGCAAATTTATCTCTAAATTTTATTAAATGAGCAGTGACAGATCTAGAAACCTCATTATTAAAACATCTCGCATGTTCATTCGAATGCCAAAATAAGGTAAACGAATAGATGTTCAAACATTGTGTCAAATCGGCTTCGCTGACTATTCTGAACACCAATTAGAACTCACTCGTGGTTTTTTACTGATCTTTGGGTTGCTAGTTGTGTGAGGAGTTTGAAGGCTATTTCGTTCTCCTTGATCGGGGCCTGGTAAGTTTATGTGTACACCCTAGCATGAAACATGTTTACACTCGGTTTTCGTCATTCTTTTCTTTCGGATTTACGAATCGAATATGTTTGTTAATTGTAAAACCTGCCTTTTGGTATAAAAAAGCCAAAGAAATAGCTGTAGATAAAAAATAATTATTTTGCTGACGATGATTCAAGAACAAATTCAAGATGATAAGTGTTTATAGAATTATTCAATTAAGGAGATGAAATCATAAACTTCCTAATCTGAACCCCATCAGTGATTTGTGCATGCATTTTTATATTCTTTCTTTTAATATGTAATGACAGGATTTGGATGAAGAAAATACCTCCTTCTTTTACTTTGTTTTGTGTTTCAACCCTAAAATTTCTGCTGTTTTTTGATCAGTCAAATATAAAGTATAGTGACGACTCAAACATAAACTTATGGCTTATATCAGCATTGGTCAATATACGTGGTCGAAAGCTTCGTAACAGTAAACACATGCCTCAGAATGTGTGTTTTTCAAATGTCATATTTAAGTGGTAATTTTATGACAATAAACTAAACAAGTGAATACAGCTTGTCTTTTCTTTTTTTGTTGATTAAAAGTTTATAACATCTTTAACTTGTCATTTCCAATTGAATACCCACATTTTAAAAAAGTGATGGGTATCAAAAAGTATAGATACCTACTTCAAATTAGAAATACCCACTTAGTTTTCAAAATACGGGTAACATACCCACATAGACAAACGCTTATCTGGAGCTCTGTGTAATGGGAGTCTTCTGCCATATCGTATATCATATTAACTTCAAGATTGCACTCTTGTCAGTAGAAACACTTCCCAATTCTAAATTTGGATGTTAAAGTTATCGAGAGAAAAGTAATCACCTGTCATATTGTTCATACAGCCAAACAGAATACAATTCCAATTTCTTTTCAAGAAAATTTTACCATTTTTCAAGTACATATATTCGCAGATTAAGGGACAAAACTTTCGGTTTCGATGCCGCCATTTTCCAAGTGCTGCATTGCGACATCGAATTTTCCATATGCAATTGATCGTGAAAACCGGAAATGACCTATTTTGTTGGAATGATAGGAAGCTCGCAGACTGGTTTTGTTTCTTTCCATACTCTATCAATTTCCACATTTAGCAGAATGACGATACTTCCGTGTTTTAAATTTTGATCAATGTCATAGTAAATTCCAGTACATTTTTGAAAATTTTAAGGACATTACCGCGAAATTCCAGTACTTTTTCAGGACATTTACTAAGCATTCTATATTCAAGTACTTTTCCAGTATCAAAATAAAATTCAAGTACTTTTCCAGGCCCGTGCGAACCATGTGTCATTTTGGGCGCATCATCCATGTTTGTAGAGAAATATTGCCTACGTCCTCACCTTCCATTGTACACAGTGACAATGTCGCCTTCTCCGAAAGCCCATGTCGTTTTCATCATGGAGTGCACGTGCAAAGCCTGACCCACGCGCTGTTGTTGTTACCGTAGTTTTCTAATTAAGTGTTGCTCAATAGACAGTTTTAGACAGTTTAGACACAAAGGTTAAGGTAACCATAGCATGTTTTAGAGAATATTTGATAGCTTCTAAAAGCATGATGAGGCACATTGTTTGGTATATGCATAAGGTTCAATAACTTACGCTCAAATAAGCGAACATAAAATATCTGCTTCGCAGCTTAATCTCGACAACTTGAAACATAAGGTGATATACAGAATAAACACTTACTGTGACCACACTGCAAAAATGGCGTTTTGACTTTAAACATGTTCCGTACGTGTTTAACTCAAAACATGTTTTGAAAAGTGTTTATATCCCAAACACATGAATTTGTATGTGTTGTAACTCAAAACATGTTTCGATTTTAAACATGTTGCGTTATGATAACTAAAGGGCTTTTTAACTCTAAACATGTTGTGACTCGCAACATGTTTTGAAATGTGTTTATATGCTAAACACATGAATTTGTATGTGTTGTAACTCAAAACATGTTGTGACTCGCAACATGTTTTGAAATGTGTTTATATGCTAAACACATGAATTTGCATGTGTTGTAAACCAAAACATGTTTCGATTTTAAACATTTTGCATAATAAAACATGATTCCGACCTCATTTAAGTAAAGTCATGCCAATATATATGTTGAACATAATTATACATGTTGCTGTCACGGTCAGTTCTAATAGATTGTACTTTTGTACTATTGTCATTGTCATTTTAAAATTGATTTTACTTATTTATTTCAGTATTACTTTCTTTAATGTTTTAAGAAGATATTTAATTTAGAAAGCAAAGATTTCTCAATATAAAGTTTAAGAGTATTGAAAAAAATCTTTTGAATGGGAAAACATCTTAACAAAAGGAAAACATAGTTCTTATCCATAAAACACCTGCTGTTTAGAAATATACTTACAAAATAGGGGTAGGGGAGTGAGCCTAATGAGCTCATTATATCATTTTGATTCATGGCAAAAATAGAGTTTAAATTGTTTTTTTATTTCAATATTCTTAAAAAATATAAACAAAGTTATGACAATGTTGCTTGAAATAGCTACGCTAACAACTATAGATAAGTTGCATAATATCTCAGGATATACACTGCAAAACATAAGAATAAACGTGTTCTATTTGTGTTTTGAAACTCAAAAGATGTCTTGAAATGTGTTTATATGTGAACGAGATTACTTTGTACGTGTTGCATTCCACAACATGTTTTGAATTAAAACACATACCATCGTGCAATTAGAGTTACTGGCCCTTGCCTGATTGCATGCGAAAATTCCTTTGTTCTGTCTGTTTCATCGGTCTCGTATAAAAACGCCCTGTTCTCCTTGAATTTGAGCCTTCAAAGTCGGTTAGAAGATTGTTTACGTCAATATACTATTGTATAAAATCGGAAACAGAAGTCAAGACCCATTTATCAACATATTTGAAGGTAAGAACCTGTTGAATCTGACATATTTTAGCAAGTGAACAACTGGGATAGTAAATTACACGTTTACATAACTACTATGTTATTCCATCTGGTAACATTTTTATCTCACTGTTTTCATCAATAAATATCATTGACCTCAATAATATTGCAAAATATATTTGTCTAGCTCAAACTTGCATCATGCTTCACAATTATTGTTGTGTTCTTCGTCTGTACATGAAATTAAATATCTCTCATAAAATGAGTCCTGATTTGTACATGTTATCGTTGCTTATTCTTGATAGATAAAACGGGAGAATACGTCGTTACTTGAAGCTTAAAGGTGTCTGTAATAGTTATTTGAATCATTTGTTAATTAGCATAACAAATATAAGCTTGTTTAATTCTTAGGATATTTATTTGCTTTTATATAGGACGATCAAGTCATGTGGAAACAGAGGTCAAATAGGTTCTCAGAAAAGGTAAGAGAATTTGCCCAACATTTTACAACTGTTTTTATTTTCAGGCTGCAAGCAATATCTTAAATTACTTTTTCATTACAAGCTATTTCAGTCAGCTTCTGAAATTATCTGCCCTTAGCTCGTTAAGCAGTTGAGTGTGCCATATGGTCTGCCCTCCAAGACACTGAGCTTTGACCTTGTTGCGTCATTGAGGCTAAGTAAACACACATGGCTATGCACTATGTAATAGGTCAAGCTGAACTACTGATTTTGACCAGTGAAAGTTTGAAATTTGACCCTCTTCCATGACCGTGGAAAAACAAGGATCCCTTAATACCCTTAAGGATCCCTTAATGACGAGGACAAATTTATAATACTTTTTAAACATAACGTGTATTTTACGGCCAAACCTGCTTCCTTATTTTACATAGAAGAAAGGATATTTTATATAGATAAATTACATGTGTTACATGATTATTTTTTGATTGTATGTTTATTTTAAATCATGTTTATCATATCTTATAATGTATATCTGCCTCTTATTTACTTTTTGATGATAGTCTCTCATAACCCTTAAAGGGTGGCTCACTTTTATGTTATTTTTACAACCAATTTTTATCATGTATTTAATGTGAGGTGAGACTGAAATAAAATAACTGTCTGTCTGTCTGATACAGTCTAGCTCCTCGATTAGCAAGTCTAGAGTTTACAATTACACAACTAAAATAAAAGAACAAAAAAGTGTTCAATCATTTAAAGAAACATTTCATAGAAATAATGCGTCTATGAGGGTGGTTTCGTCTACATCCCTGCCAATAACAGAACCGTTACATTAGAACTTTCAATCAATAAAACGTATAGATTTATCATATTATTCTTCACTATTATTCTTCTAGTTGTGGGATTATTACTGTGTATGCCTTTTTCATATTTCAATGAACAAAACGCTTTTAATTATATCGAAAATATTAATCATTTTTTATCCTTAAAATTTATGAAAGAAACGACTAGAATCATAACCGCTGTTAGGGTTGTGTTGAAATGAACGTCCTTGGTTGCATTAATATCAAACTGATAAATTCTTTCATTAAATAAAAAAGGATATTTATTCGGACTTTGAGTTGGCACTGGGTCGACGTCATATTTCATTCTTCGATATAGACACAAATTAAGTTTAATGGGAGTGGGGAGTTCCAAATAAAGTACATTTTGAGAGTCGTATTTTTCTCTTAGTTGTTAATATTCGTTTAACTTCTGAATCCATTCAGTAAGATAATTTTCCTGTGTACACTTTTTTGTAACCAGAGTTTTTAAAAGTTGTAATGTTGGCTGTTTGAGCTCACCATTAATACAAAATTTTGTGTCCGCCCTTTAGTAAAGAATTCATCTAAATTGCAAAAAAACAGTAATACCTTAGCAACAAAGTTATACATCTGGGAACACTTTGGCTGGGGAAGGGAATTATTTCAAGCTTTCATTACAACGCAAACATAATTAAAGACTTCCCACTGTTACCAATTACCAATATCAAGAATCTATGACTAGTAAATATAGACTGTTCTTACAATAGTAGATAACTTCCTCATAGGTAATAACTTAAACATCTTAGTACATGAATTCCTGCCAACTTCGTCAGGTGTATCCGACACGAAAACATATGCAATGAAGAGACAAAGTTGTAAACTAATTGTAGTTACTTCAAAAGACCATTTAATGCTCCCGTCGATACAACGGTGATAAAGAATACAAAAAGACATCTGTGCCTAATATGCCACCTTCAAACGCATTCTTTACATAAACAGCCTGTACATAAAGTTAACGAAATGAATTGCAGCGGCGATTAAGTATAGAAATGATAAAAGTATGTAAATACAGTCCACGTTGATTGGTTATTAAAGAGACATGAACATTCAATGAATTAAGGTGTATAACTAAAAATGTAATAATTCAGATAAGCTGCGTATTTGCGTATTATACGCAAAAGAAAAGTCAAAATATGCAAGCAAAATAATTGTCTGCGTACAGAAAATCATTAAATATTTACTTTCATGCTACATAAAAATAAGAGTGCGTATTTACCATATACCACAAAATCACAGTGCGTATCGTATCAATTTCACCAATCGAATAAGTTACGTGAAAATCTTAATTTTATGTTGTGAAAAAATAAAGTTAAACATTGTGTCAAATCGGCTTCGCTGACTATTCCGAACACCAATTAGAACTCACTCGTGGTTTTTTACTGATCTTTGGGTTGCTAGTTGTGTGAGGAGTTTGAAGGCTATTTCGTTCTCCTTGATCGGGGCCTGGTAAGTTTATGTGTACACCCTAGCATGAAACATGTTTACACTCGGTTTTCGTCATTCTTTTCTTTCGGATTTACGAATCGAATATGTTTGTTAATTGTAAAACCTGCCTTTTGGTATAAAAAAGCCAAAGAAATAGCTGTAGATAAAAAATAATTATTTTGCTGACGATGATTCAAGAACAAATTCAAGATGATAAGTGTTTATAGAATTATTCAATTAAGGAGATGAAATCATAAACTTCCTAATCTGAACCCCATCAGTGATTTGTGCATGCATTTTTATATTCTTTCTTTTAATATGTAATGACAGGATTTGGATGAAGAAAATACCTCCTTCTTTTACTTTGTTTTGTGTTTCAACCCTAAAATTTCTGCTGTTTTTTGATCAGTCAAATATAAAGTATAGTGACGACTCAAACATAAACTTATGGCTTATATCAGCATTGGTCAATATACGTGGTCGAAAGCTTCGTAACAGTAAACACATGCCTCAGAATGTGTGTTTTTCAAATGTCATATTTAAGTGGTAATTTTATGACAATAAACTAAACAAGTGAATACAGCTTGTCTTTTCTTTTTTTGTTGATTAAAAGTTTATAACATCTTTAACTTGTCATTTCCAATTGAATACCCACATTTTAAAAAAGTGATGGGTATCAAAAAGTATAGATACCTACTTCAAATTAGAAATACCCACTTAGTTTTCAAAATACGGGTAACATACCCACATAGACAAACGCTTATCTGGAGCTCTGTGTAATGGGAGTCTTCTGCCATATCGTATATCATATTAACTTCAAGATTGCACTCTTGTCAGTAGAAACACTTCCCAATTCTAAATTTGGATGTTAAAGTTATCGAGAGAAAAGTAATCACCTGTCATATTGTTCATACAGCCAAACAGAATACAATTCCAATTTCTTTTCAAGAAAATTTTACCATTTTTCAAGTACATATATTCGCAGATTAAGGGACAAAACTTTCGGTTTCGATGCCGCCATTTTCCAAGTGCTGCATTGCGACATCGAATTTTCCATATGCAATTGATCGTGAAAACCGGAAATGACCTATTTTGTTGGAATGATAGGAAGCTCGCAGACTGGTTTTGTTTCTTTCCATACTCTATCAATTTCCACATTTAGCAGAATGACGATACTTCCGTGTTTTAAATTTTGATCAATGTCATAGTAAATTCCAGTACATTTTTGAAAATTTTAAGGACATTACCGCGAAATTCCAGTACTTTTTCAGGACATTTACTAAGCATTCTATATTCAAGTACTTTTCCAGTATCAAAATAAAATTCAAGTACTTTTCCAGGCCCGTGCGAACCATGTGTCATTTTGGGCGCATCATCCATGTTTGTAGAGAAATATTGCCTACGTCCTCACCTTCCATTGTACACAGTGACAATGTCGCCTTCTCCGAAAGCCCATGTCGTTTTCATCATGGAGTGCACGTGCAAAGCCTGACCCACGCGCTGTTGTTGTTACCGTAGTTTTCTAATTAAGTGTTGCTCAATAGACAGTTTTAGACAGTTTAGACACAAAGGTTAAGGTAACCATAGCATGTTTTAGAGAATATTTGATAGCTTCTAAAAGCATGATGAGGCACATTGTTTGGTATATGCATAAGGTTCAATAACTTACGCTCAAATAAGCGAACATAAAATATCTGCTTCGCAGCTTAATCTCGACAACTTGAAACATAAGGTGATATACAGAATAAACACTTACTGTGACATGCATGTAGTACATTTTTGGTGCTTTTAGATATCAAAGTTTCTTTGCAACCTATAGAATAAAATACTGCAATCAGAGACTTTGCGCCCAAGGAATGGGTGCCATTAACTGTTCTCGCAAAATAACAGTTCAACATATCAGCCCTACTGGTGACATTTTTCTTGTAAACTGGTTTCTTTATTCTGCATATTGGCATGTAAACTTAGCATATTGGCGTCCTAGTTTTTCATATTGCCGTTTTGTTTGCATATTTGAGTCCTAATCTTTGCATATTGGCGACACGTGTAAACGTGTCCCACACTTGCGCGTGCGATGTTGTGATACAAAACATGATAACAAGGTTCTCAGAGAAGTGAACATGGCGCGGTTCTTAGGGGACTGAATATCATGGGAAAAGCTCTTTGTAACATGGATTAAAAGAGAAACTGAAAGTAAAACAGGAAGAGTTGTTTTCCCGAGGCTGCTGGGGTTCCCGGTGACTCTACCACAATAAACAGTTTTAGATATTGACTTACTCCAACCAAGTTGGAAGTTTCAGATTACAAGCTAGTTGATATAAACGGTTTATTCTCGCACCATAATGTGAATAGAAATAAGAATTCTTTTCAGGGATGAGAAGTGCAATTATGACAAATGCATTTCATTTTAACACTCAATAGTTCACAAGAACGTTAGTTTACTTCCTATATAGCTACCAAGATTTATTTGCTGTTATCACCTTAGTGAAGTACGTGAGGTATATTTGATAAGAAACAGTTCATCAGATCATAAATCGCATACATGGCTATTTTTTGTAAAATCCTACAGGAATGGTTGCATAGTGGATATTGGTTCCAGGCATGTGTGAATATGAACCGTAACACACGAGGATCTGAGCATTAAATTATGATGATCTTTTTCGGCAGCCCGATGGAATATGTCAAACCTTTGATTGTTCGGAATGTCATGTAACTGGTTCAAAGGGAGTTATCTTCACATGGTGATGGTACTGACGATGACAATACTAGCAAGTGGAGTGAGACAAGGACAAGGATGCAATAGAACAGTGGCTTGATATTTCTAGAAAACAGATCTTTAATCAAAAGTGACATAAGGTTCTAACGGACATTTGTCCTCAGCCAGTTGGACCAAATGGGTTTATGGGAATCTCTCGAGATAATCATGGGTCTCGTGTTAGAAAACCATAAATTGGGTGATAAAGATTCTTGCTTGTTGTCGTCACTGCAGATAAGAAAGTGTAATGAACATGCTTCATAATAATATATAATAACGTACTCAGGACATCTAGACTGGATAGAATTTGGGAAGCCATACAAAACTTCTATTGACCAAGAATAATTATTATTATATCATATGGATATTTATATAGCGTTCATATCCAACCACTCGTGGTTGCTTAAGGCGCTTACATGTTTACCCCTGGTCAATGGCATTCTTTCACCGTCCGAACTTTTTCCAATTCAACTTCCTGGAGAGTATTCAACCGGCATCCCTATGTGGCGCTCAGGTTAGGTACCATTCTATGCCTCACAGGGTACCCATTCACAGCTGGGTGAACTGAGACACATAGTCACAGCAGTTTGTCTAACACTACTGAACGCTAATAACCGACAGCTCGTCGTATGCACGTGTTCATGTACCCACCATTCAGCCACTGATATGAATTCGTGGGATCTTTTTTGTTTGTTTTTGTTGCAGTACACACTAGGGCTCCAGGGTGACACTTAAAGAGTTCTAACAGAGGTGAACTCTAGTTTTTTTACACCTTGGCCTGGATGGGAATCGAACCCCGGACCTCAGACCGGCGCTCTTGTCGACTGAGCTAATCCGTAACCCGGCAGAGGTAACTTGTTGTGTAAGAATGTAATGTTTGTGCCCAAATGAAAACTGATGCAGGTGAAGCAGAGCTATATATAACTCACACATTTTGGGCACCTTTTAATAGAATGACAGTTGAAACTGTTGGACAAATGCCAACAACTGAGAGTGGGAAAGAATATATTCTAGTAGCTGTAGCTTATTATAACAAGTGTGAAGAGGCTTTTGATATTCAAGTCACATTTCACATAAGTGCAGTCAGATGGATTAGTTGAAGGTTTTACAATACTCTGAAACATATGTTGAGTTCATTCAAGGATTTAGAGTTTGAATGTCGCTCTGGCATCGTTACAGTGAAAACACACACACTGACATTCAATCTTTAAACTTTCGCACCATATAAGGAATGGAACAGCGTGTGATATGAATCCTGTATTATCCTTTGAACAGGTAATCCTGCACAAGATCATTCTTATCTCAGAAACAAACCGTCCGTTATTGAAAACATACAACTGTAAGTGTGTCTTCTTTTAAACTGTCAATAAAAAACTTTACCATTTTAACATCGTTAACAATTTAATATGGTTGTTATTTGCATTGATATAGTTCCGATATAACTTCCGACCGTCAAATTATTCGCTTTTAGCTATTTCAATAAGTTCTAACGGCAAATATATTTTCATGTTCTCCTTATCTCTTTTTGTTTGGAAATGTCTTGCCCCTTGCAACCTGTCATGTGTCCTTTTGCTTTCAGCATAGTATAAATTACCACGTTTCCCTTCAACAGCTGCATTTCGATTCGATGTGGTTGCTTCCAGACAAAAGAAATACCGTATGATCGAAAGTTTTGTAGATTTTCCGAAAACGATGTTTAGATGACACTTGCCCACTGCAAATCGCCCCTTGGATAGGTAGTCAGTACCCTTCTACAAGTACCCTTCTAGAGCTGACATTTTAGATCACTATTTCCTCAATGTCCTGAAGGTACCTCACGTGTTGAGGAAAGGAATCATATATGTTCAGATTCAAATGTAATACACGCCGCTAATGTCTGAAATATTGACCAAGCGGCGTAAAACAATAACTCACTCAAATGTAATACACGCCGCTAATGTCTGAAATATTGACCAAGCGGCGTAAAACAATAACTCACTCAAATGTAATACTCCCGAATTTGAATCCGAAGAACTTGAGGTTGAAGTTGAGAATGTGAAGCGTACACGTTTAGAGCGACCACGTCAAGGATATTTTCTTAGGTTTCATTTGTCTTTTGTAAGAGTGCATTGAGTGCGCTATCTTGTAAATAGGAAGGGCTCACCAATGAGTACACTAAGAATTACTTCGTGAATTGCTCAACATTAGGATAAAGGGCGGTTCAGGATAAGAAATGACCGTGACATGATTTCTTCTGTAAGCCCATGCCTGTTTTCAGAAGGCCGATATTCTGGATGTAAGTGCTACCCAAAGGGAGAACTAAAAAGAGAAGCGCAACGGTAGACCACTTACTGCCAATATCATATAGGCCTACAATAGAACGCGTTCGTAAACTTCGAACAGGAACAGGTGGAGTAAGAGGAGACCCTTGTACAGGAACACACGTGCATGAAAGCAGAGTGTTTATTCCTTCACGTGAGCAGATTGCGTCACCGAATACTTGTAACTCTGAGCGGACCAAGGCGCTCCTGTGCGGTGAGTAAAGCCCCTTACACATGCACCCGTTTACTCCCGTGAGTATATATACTCCTGTAAGTATATTTGCTTACGGTAAGTAAACGTGTCATGTGAACGCGTTTACTTATGGGAGTATCCCTGCTCCTGGAGTAAATTTACTCCACCTCAGGGGGTCCAGTATAAGTATTATACTCCCTAAGTAAATTTACTCCATAAGTAAACTGTGCCATGTGAACGCATTTTTCTTTCTCCTGGGAGCAAACAATATGGCTCCAGGTCTAAAAATAACAAATTCTTGCATCGTCACAAAATTAGACCAGACAGTCACATGACCCGTCTGGTTTTTATACCCCCGACCAACGGTCCGGGGTATCAAGTAATACCAACGATTCCGTGTGTGTGTGTGTGTGTGTGTGTCTGTGTGTCTGTCTGTCTGTCTGTCTGTCTGTCTGTCCGTCCGAGGACATTTTTTGTCCGACCGATTACGGGAAAACTTTTTATCCGATTAATTTCAAATTTTGCACATGTCTTCTACCCTACTAGGAGGGGTGCAGTGCGAAGTTACAGCAAATTTCGTTAATATTTGAATTTTTTACAAATTTCCATGTTTTGAACTTAGTCATTTTCCAAAATCAGATTTGTCCGACCTATTACGTGAAAACTATTCATCCGATTTATTTCAAATTTTGCACATGTCTTCTACCCTATTAGGATGGGTGCAGTGCGAACTTACAGCAAATTTCGTTAATATTTGAATTTTTTACAAATATCCATGTTTTGAACTTAGTCATTTTCCAATATCAGATTTGTCCGACCTATTACGTGAAAACTATTCATCCGATTGATTTCAAATTTTGCACATGTCTTCTACCCTACTAGGAGGGGTGCAGTGCGAAGTAACAACAAATTTCTTTAATATTTGAAATGTTTACAAATTTCCATGTTCTTAACTTAGTCATTTTCCAATATCAGATTTGTCCGACCCTTTACGGGAAAACTATTCATCCGATTGATTTCAAATTTTGCACATGTCTTTTATCCTACTAGGAGGGGTGTGGTGCAAAATTGCAACAAATTTCATTGATATTTCAATTTTTTACAAATTTCCATGATTTGAACATTGTCATTTTCCAATATCAGATTTGTCCAACCTATTACGGGAAAAACTTTTCATCTGATTCTTTTCACATTTTGCATGTGTCTTCTTCCCTACTAGGAGCGGTGCAGTGCCAAATCAAAACTAAAATTGATAAGGTTTTTTTGTACAAAGTTCCATTTTTTTTATTAGTCATTTTCTCAATTCCTCTTTGGGGGTCAAATGCTGTGCAAGAGATGACTTCATTGAAAGTAAAAAATAATTCAGTTAGTCAGGCATGAACGGTCGGGGGTATTAGTGAGCCACGCTCACTTTTTTGCTTGTTTTCACCTAGTCCTTGCATCATCACTGAATTAGACCAGACGGTCACGTGACCTGTCTGGCTCTTTGAGTTCATTTGGGATCATTTGAGATTTGTCTTCAAAACAGTAGAGTATGGCTGCGAAAAGAAGGTCGAGGCGTGGCGCATCGTGGACAGATGAGGAAACAGAATGTCTTCTTGCTATCTGGGGCGAAAAGAAAATAGAGATGCTTCTGAGGATCCAAAGAAACACAAGGGATCTATTTATTCCATGATTGAAAACGAGATGGCCAAAAACAGTCATGAAAAAAGTGGCCAACAGTGCAAAATAAGAATGCACACTCTCCGAAATAACTACAGAGATTGTAATGAGAAACTGAAAACAAGTGGTAATGCAAGAAAGGTGTGCAAATTTTACCCGAAACTTGCAGAACTTCTCGGTGATCGGCCAGCCTCTTCGCCCAGCCTCTTCGCAGCTGAAAGTTGTCGAGAGTTTGACGAGAAAGAGGCTGTATAAAGAAGATATGTCTGATGATGCTTCCGAGAGCGATGCCATTCAAGAGGATCCAAGGCGCGTTGATGCTGATGGTGATGCTGCTGACCGTGACAGTGATGCAATTCAAGATCCTGATGATGCTGACGCGGACGCTGACGCTGACGACACTTACAAACCTCTAGATGACAGCGAGGATGACATTGCTGTGGCAGAACCGGCAGTAACACAGAATGCTGATAAAATGACAAATGAAAAGAAAGAAAGTTGTGTTGTGAAGACGTCTGAAAAGAAGAAACGTAAAACTAAACTAGAAACTGTAATTGGATCACTAATGACACATTTCAATGACAGCAACAGCAAGCTCGAGGGCATCCTCGTTGACTTGGAAACGAAAAAAACAGATATCGAACTGAAGAGGATCGAGTTGGAGAAACAGAAACTAGAATCTGAAGAACGCCAGAGACGCGAAGAGCGTGCAGTGAAGAGAGAAGAGAGAAAGGAAGAGCGGAGACATCAGTTCCAGATGATGAACATGATTCTTGTCCGTGTTAATGCCGTACCCACTGGCAACATGTTCACACCTGCAACTAGCTTCAGCGACAACCACACTCCAACTACTAACAGTTTCAAACCAAATGTGTCCTATGATGACGGTGGACGTTCCTTTTTTGAACTTTAAAGTTACTGATTGAATGTTAATCCATGAATCTGGGTCGGACGACGTTTTTTTTTGTTAAATAATTTTGTTATGAAGGACAGTTATAATCACTCGTCACTAAAAGGAATATCTGGAATAAGGACATTTCCAAAACTGAATAGCTTATTTTAGAGAAGTTTTCTATAGATAGTTTAATGATCTCGGTTCCTTAGAATATGTATTGGAGATTACAATGCGAAAGTAATGCAGCAGTTACTTTGGGGTGAAAAATCTGTCACCAGAGTAATTTTCTGTAATTTTCAATCCGAAAACATTTGTTTAGAGAGATACATAAATTGTATTTGGATCGCTGTAAGTTGTCATTGAAGATTTTCATGTAAACGTTATTTATGATTTGATTGTTTTAAATAAAAATAATGCAATTGAAACTTCTTGCTGTATTGACCAGAATAGCATGACACATTACATCTGTTTCTCAGACATAAGCGAAATATGTTGCCAAATCATTACGGAGCGTTTTTGCACACGGGACGTCTTCATCGTCAGTCACTGCATCATTCTCGTATGCATCGACTTCAGCTTCCACATACTGCTCATGCTTCATCTCGCAGATGTTATGGAGAACGACACACGCAGTGACAACTGTACTGGCAAACTCTACATCTGTGTCAAGTCTCTTCTGTATGCGTCTCCACCTTCCCTTAAGGCGCCCAAATGTATTCTCGATAGTCATGCGAGCTCTGCTGTGTTTGTAATTGTATATTTTCTGTGTTGCTGTCAGGTTGTTAATATGTGTGAATGGTGTCAAGAGCCATGTCTTCAGGGGATAAGCTGCATCAGCAAGACGCACAATTGGCATGTTGATAGCCTTGTCCTGGCATACAAGTTTTTAGGTAGATTTGGGAAAAGATCGTTTGTTTCGCCTTTGTAGAAGATTTCTGAGTTCCCAAACACCCGGGCGTCATGGACTCGGCCAGGCCACCCAACGTTGATGCCAGTGATAATGTACTTGAAATCACAGGTGGCTTGAAGGATGATTGAGTACCACCCCTTCCTATTTAGGTAATCACCATGTGCAACAGGTGGTGCAATAATAGGAATATGTGTTCCGTCAATCGTACCCGCACAGTTCGGAAACCCCCAAACCTTCTCAAAGCCACTTATGGTATCATGAAGTTTGTCACCGGTTGGAAATGTGACAAAATTCGGGAGAAGAAATTCCGAAATAGCTGTGCAGACTGTGTGAACACAGTTACACACTGTTGAGCTTCCTACCCCAAACAGATTACCGACAGTGCGATATTCGGCATTGCTGGCCAACCAATAAACTGTAATGGCTACTCTGTGGTTGAGGTCAAGTGGCTCCCTGACAATGCACCACTGTTAGGCAGATACGGATGTAGCTCTTCGCAAAGAAAGTTAAAGGTTTCTTCTGTCATCCTGAAATTTTCTATCCACTCCTTAGTTGTAAAGTTTCCGCCAACTATATCCTCCCACCATGTCCGTGACCGCTTTCTTGACCACACCTGCCTTTCTTTGGAACATCCAAGGACAAGACCAGTACACAGGAGATACTGGAAAGCTTTCCTTTGCTTGGTTATCAGTAGCTTGCTCATGATGTCTGTCCACATATGTGTTCATATCAGTTCTATTTTCAGTTATCAAGTGTCTGAATTATATGCAAATTTAAGAAATACTCCCATTGGTTAAAATATCATGTGAAGGCAAAGTAAAGATACTTTTAATCCTGAAAGTATATATACTCCACAAGTAAATATACTCCCATAAGTAAACGGGTGCATGTGTAAGGGGCCTAACGGAGAAGAGAGGTACGTGATGCAGGAAACAACCTACATGAAATCAAACGTCATCGGAGGTTAAGACGACAGAAAGAGCCTTCGTTTAAGACCGGTTATTTCAGCGTACCATGGTTGTGATACCCTATATTTTTCAGGCTGGATCTGCCCGTCAAACAAGCTCCCTGGACACGTCAGTCGATTTCATTCGACTAATTCCGAGGAATAAAACTGAAGATTTTAACTTTGAGATACGAGAATCTTTATGTAGAATTATTGGATCAATAATATATATTCGATGACAACCAACAGAGAGTTACGGTGACGACTTCCGACTTCCTGGTTTGTGCATTGCATTGTGGGAATAAAACAATGATAGTAAAACATAAATTTATATAGCTTATCAAAACACTCTAAGGCGCTTTACAATATAAAGAATGAAATAAGTTATGAAAAGTAAAAATTATAACGTAAGAATTAGGAGTAAAAAAATAAAACCTAATGACTGCAGTACCAGTTATTGACAATTACCGTGTCATTAGTTCAGACAACAATATTGGAACGAAAACGACCAAGCGTCATATGACCAATGATATTACTTTTGCAGTCGATAAACTCTGTTTACACCCTTCCAAGCCCATAGAGTGCACAGGAACTTAGCAACAGGCCAACCTTCGTTGTGTACATACTATCCATGACGAGACCTAGAAACGACGTTAGCGGTCCGTCTAACATTACACGTATTGGTCTTCATACTGTTAAGAGAAATTTTTTTAAAAATAGAAATGAAGAAACATTTGCTTTTCTTGTTAAAGTGTTGTTGTTGCTCTTTTTTGTCCAATTGAGATTTGCTAGATTTTTGTTTCTCAGTTTGCAGGTTCTCTTTGGGTTTTTTTCACTTAGGGGGAAGACAGTAACAATACAATATTTTCGTCATGTGATTAAACACTAGCAGAAAGGTCACGTGGATATGACCTTTTCGCTTTTCTTGCATGAATATTGCTTAAATGAATGTTTTAAACATAAACGTTTAGGTTTCAACTGTGTCAATGCAAAGTTATCTGATAACATCATTAAACTGTTATCAATAGTCAAATCCTCAGTTTATTTGATCCAGCATGGAGTCAACACATGAACATAGATTTACAAACAAACAACTCATCATTTATAAGAACAAAATTAACAGCATCATCTGCGAAAGAATAAATGGGAAAATTACACGAACACGTCCACTACTCTCATGCGCCAGACAGAAGGTCGGTGAGTTAACACTCCGTCCACTACTCTCATGCGCCAGACAGAAGGTCGGTGAGTTAACACTCCGTCCACTACTCTCATGCGCCAGACAGAAGGTCGGTGAGTTAACACTCCGTCCACTACTCTCATGCGCCAGACAGAAGGTCGGTGAGTTAACACTCCGTCCACTACTCTCATGCGCCAGACAGAAGGTCGGTGAGTTAACACTCCGTCCACTACTCTCATGCGCCAGACAGAAGGTCGGTGAGTTAACACTCCGTCTACTACTCTCATGCGCCAGACAGAAGGTCGGTGAGTTAACACTCCGTCCACTACTCTCATGCGCCAGACAGAAGGTCGGTGAATTAACACTCCGTCTACTACTCTCATGCGCCAGACAGAAGGTCGGTGAGTTAACACTCCGTCCACTACTCTCATGCGCCAGACAGAAGGTCGGTGAGTTAACACTCCGTCCACTACTCTCATGCGCCAGACAGAAGGTCGGTGAGTTAACACTCCGTCCACTACTCTCATGCGCCAGACAGAAGGTCGGTGAGTTAACACTCCGTCTACTATTCTCATGCGCCAGACAGAAGGTCGGTGAGTTAACACTCCGTCCACTACTCTCATGCGCCAGACAGAAGGTCGGTGAGTTAACACTCCGTCTACTACTCTCATGTGCCAGACAGAAGGTCGGTGAGTTAACACTCCGTCTACTACTCTCATGCGCCAGACAGAAGGTTGGGCCGTGTTTAACTAGTCTTTGATGAGCTTCAGATTTCAGTGAGTACTTACAGTGATGTTACAGCATATCATGTTCTTATGTAGACTTTGATACACATGGACTTTCATAAAACATACAAGATGGACATTTGAGGATTAAGCAATTCCCTTTATGGTTTCCATCATGATATCATTCACTGGACCCTTTCATTCGGTTAATGGTAATTCTGTGATGTAACAAGTGTTTGTTTCGAATGAAATATAAGTTCAATCGGACTTACATACTATACTATACTACTAATTATTTGTATAGCGCCAATATCCAGCTCAGAGAGCGCTGGTCATAGGTGCTGTTGCTTTCCCTCGAGAATTGGATATCGACACTTCATGACACCATCTCGACTCCCGGGGGAGCAGACATTGTACAACACGTTCAGTCATGTGACGCATGGATATCAGTCTTTACGACACTATCTCGACTCCCGGGGGAGCATACAACACGTGCAGTCATGTGACGCACAGAGTTAATGTCACTCTCAATCCTTACGAGGTACCCATTTACAGCTGGGTGGACTGGGACACATAGTCTCAGAATTTTGTCCAAGTATACTGCACGTTGCTGTACCCGCAACTAGGTGTCTGCACGTTTTCATGTCGCCACCATCTGGTCATTTACCAACGGATTCGTGAGTTCTTATAAGTGCACAGGGTTGTGTACTGTACACTAAGGGTTGTGACAACACTGAATGAGTCTGCGCAGAAAGTTGACTCCTAGGTTTTTTATACCCGGTCACAGGCTGGGCTCGAACCCTGCTTTTGCCGACTCGGCCACCGCGACATCAAAAGCGAAGTTAGCAAATAATGTTAATGGAACATTGATTGTTAAGATAGATCCGATAACCGTAGTCAACAATTGTTGTTATCAATATAATTCATTATCCGTCTAGAGGAAGACTCGTCAGGTGTAGTACATGCTAAGGGGTGTACAATGATAACCTTGTTAATCAGTTGTTAGTTACAATTTTTATATTGACTGCATCACTGACTGTATCACTGACTGTATCACTGACTGTATCACTGACTGTATCACTGACTGTATCACTGACTGCATCACTGACTGCATCACTGACTGCATCACTGACTGCATCACTGACTGCATCACTGACTGCATCACTGACTGCATCACTGACTGTATCACTGACTGTATCACTGACTGTATCACTGACTGTATCACTGACTGTATCACTGACTGTATCACTGACTGTATCACTGACTGTATCATTGACTGTATCACTGACTGTATCATTGACTGTATCACTGACTGTATCACTGACTGTATCATTGACTGTATCACTGACTGTATCACTGACTGTATCACTGACTGTATCACTGACTGTATCACTGACTGTATCACAGTTTCTTGTTTATGAAGCACAATGAGAAGAAAGCAAGACAAGATAAACAATATAAACAAGTCCAGAAAGTAATATCCGCCGTACAGCTTGACTGTTGTAATCTGTCCTGTTGACAAGTTTGATTGCAGGAGACGAGATCAAATATAAAACTTGATTTATGATCAAATAAACATTTAACTTCTGGTTGATATTGCTAATATGTCTCCTAAACATTTACATTGTTGGTTTATTCCTGAATTGTGAACATGTTTTAGGTTGCATGAGCACTACTGTAAAAACAATAACCGTTGTTTCAAGGGGGGAGAAAGGAAGAGCCGGGGAGTTCGATGAAGAATCGATGGTACTAATATTGCCGGTACAATAAGTCGGTAAAGCTATTGAAATCGGTTGTCGCAGCCATGAAAAGGATTACTGCAAGACGTCAGGGCGCTTCGATTTACTTGACATGAAAACCACACACGTTTGCAGTTAACATCAAACTAATTAGGACAGGTCTCTGTGCGTGTCCACCCGTCCAGGTTAACCACCAGCAGCAACAACAACAACAACAACATATCTCATGGCCAGGATCAGTCTTACAGCAGTGACCTGCTTGTAGAAATTGAGTATTAATGAGCGGCAAATGGCCTGGTTGATATATGTTTCTTGTTTTGAATCTCATACATAAGGCGATGTACCCTGATGTTGGATGGATACGATTGGTCGTGCTTTCGCTCCGGCTACACGCTCTGTATGCAGGTGGGTTCACTGTAGAGTGGCGTATGCAAAGAGCTAACGTACCTTTGACGGACGTAGAGTAGACGCTATAGGTACGACTGGGTATACGGTAACGTTATGACTGGATATACGGTAACGTTATGACTGGGTATACGGTAACGTTATGACTGGGTATATATGGTAGCGTTACGACTGGGTATACGGTAGAGTTACGACTGGGTATACGGTAGAGTTACGACTGGGTATACGGTAGAGCTACGACTGGGTATACGGTAGAGTTACGACTGGGTATACGGAAGAGTTACGACTGGGTATACGGTAACGTTATGACTGGGTATACGGTAGCGTTACGACTGGGTATACGGTAGAGTTACGACTGGGTATACGGTAGAGTTACGACTGGGTATACGGTAGAGTTACGACTGGGTATACGGTAGAGTTACGACTGGGTATACGGTAGAGCTACGACTGGGTATACGGTAGAGTTACGACTGGGTATACGGAAGAGTTACGACTGGGTATACGGTAACGTTATGACTGGGTATACGGTAGCGTTACGACTGGGTATACGGTAGAGTTACGACTGGGTATACGGTAGAGTTACGACTGCGACTGGGTATACGGTAGTGTTATGACTGGGTATACGGTAGAGTTACGACTGGGTATACGGTAGAGTTACGACTGGGTATACGGTAGAGTTACGACTGGGTATACGGTAGAGCTACGGCCGGGTATACGAAAGAGTAACGGTTTGGTATACGGTTGAGTTACGACTGGGTATACGGTAGAGTTACAGATTAGAGACAGACAGATTACTGAGTTTATTTGAGTCTCACCTCATTAGCATGATTACTATATTTATCAACCAAAACTGTGTTCAACAGGACAAATCGCTTGGTGAAGATCAAGCAATATCTTCTAGGAGATATAGTTTTGACAGTAGATTTTTAACAATGTCCTGAATCTCAATGTTCATGACATTATAAACGTTTTGCATCATTGTTAATGACGTCACTATGATATTACGTCATAAACACAATAACTATATCGTTACGACTGGGTATAATGTAAAGTTACGGCCGGGTTTACGGAAGAGTTACGGCCGGGTATACGATAGAGTTACGGACGGGTAAAGGGGAAGAGTTACGGACGGGTATAGGGGTAGAGTTACGGCCGGGTATACGCTAGAGTTACGGACGGGTATGGTGACGGTTGAGTCACGACTGGGTATACGGTAGAGTTACCGATAAGAGACAGATTACTGAGTTTATTTGAGTCTCACCTCATTAGCATTATCACTATATTTATCATCCAAAACTGTGTTGAACAGGAGAAATCGCTTGTAAAGATCAAGAAATATCTCCTAGGAGATATAGTTTTGAGAGTAGATCTTAACAGTGCCCTGCAATCTCAATGTACATGACATCACAAACGTTTCGCATTATTATTTATGATGTAACAATGAGATGACGTCATAACACAATGACGTCACAAAACTATGACACCATAAACGTGATGATATACGAAAGCTTTGACATCCAACTATGTTGGAACATTTTGTTTTTTAAATATCATTTTTCATGATAATGTAATAAAAAACATATTTTGGATTATAGAAAGAATCTCACCCTCGTGTCTTCTGATTTAACTTAATTTTGGCAAACATTTTCAGCACGTACATCCTGCACATTGAAATATTATATTTAACCAATTTAAGGGTCAAGATTTGTATTTTTTCTCCGTCCGCACTTGACGGTCATCATATAATTGTTAACGTATTGTCTAAATATAAATATGGTAATGAATATACTTTTGGTTCATGAAAATAACCGATTACAATTGTATAAAAACTGCAGTTGATTGTTTGTCAACTTAAAATATTAAAATCTACCATGTGTAACATATCCGTCTATAGATTTCATGTCCTGACCGTTAGCAAACACAAAGTTCATGCAATGATTTCCCCCTGGAGCTGGGTTGTGGTTGAACTTTCTGTTTCTCATTGATCTAAACCGTACCCAATTAGATACCAGAAATAGGATACAAAGAAGTAAGTATCAATGTCATGCGCCAACCTTATATCCAGACCATTACCATGTATTGTGTGAATCAAATATACTACTCTTCTCTTTCGAGATCATTCATTATTTCATTTGAAGTTTTTAAATCAAAATCCTGACCGTTACCTGGTTATTGGTTTGGAAAGTTTGAGAACCGCCAGGACAGATGACTTGCATTGCCAGAGATTTTGAAAATCTTACGAAACGTTTTAAAACATATTCAAAAGTAACAATCCCTGATAGAATTTTGAAACATCGTGTAAAGAAATATACTGTTCAACGGAATATTAGTGATGTTGCTTTGAGAAAGACAGAGTAATTTATAATATGATTGAGGGTGAGATACTCTGTTCTATCAGTGAAATAAACCCTTTATCTGGCTACAGTGGCGATAACCTTTATATCTTCCAGATCCAACCCGTAGAGGAAACAACACCATCTAACTAGTGAAAAAGCCCGTCTATGAGAACGAGACATGTGGCACATAGCATAAAAGTCAGAATAATATTTACCTTTATTTGTTTAAAGGTGGCATAACTTCTTGGCTTCGTACCTCCATGACACGTTGGACAATTTACATTAGGAATAAATACCTTCAAAACATTGTTAACGGTCAAATTAATAACGAGAAACTTCCGAAACAACGTATGGTGTATATATGATAATTAACATTTATGTTATCAACATGTTGAAGTCCGGTTTCAGAAAATTCAACGTGCGCTCTCAAATTCAAATTCCGTTACGTTGAAACAGCATACTTGTCACTCCAAATAAATGCTTTATTTTTAATAGAGAATTATAAGGTGCGTATTAACGCAATCGAATTTTTTTATATTTTTTTTGCACAGCTTCTATACATGAACAATTGATAGTGCCCCACAAAGAAACACCCTAATTAATGGTAGACCAAACCATCGACTAAAATCACTTTAAATGTGTATTATTTAAACCTAAACTCAAATATTCAATTAAAATCATAAGATTTTTAACGTTCAAATTAAACATAAGAGGTGATAGTAATCAAACTTCTTTAAACCACATTGTTCATCAAACTAGGTTGTATAATGCCAATGCCCATGCCCAATGTCCAGCTTGTTTAAGTGCCTTTTTAGTTTCTACAATGGAGCCAAGCTATATAGAGCTAGAGATGTGTTAAATGGTTGACCGATTCTTTCTAAGACCATATTGATCATCATAATTTTATTATATAATTTCATTTTCTTTCACATTTTTTGCAAAGTCGGTTGTTAAAAGAACCACAGCAGAGCTTATACACGGCACTACATATATATAGGGTGATACTCCGATAGGAAGGGGAATCTGGGGTCTTGAGTACCCCCGTCATTAGATGTGATCACTGCTTTTGAGCAACTTGGAAGCACATGAAGCAGATAAAAAACAGTTTATGTATGTATATGGTGAACGTCTGATTCTTAAGAACATCGACGGAGATACTATGGAATCCGTGGGTTTCGAGCATCACAGTTCTTCGTCACGGTTGCTGTCTGTACTTGCTGTTGGAAATAATGTTGTTTACAAAATAATTTTAAATGTTTTTAAAAACTCTTTTTCGAGGCCCCTTACACTGTTTCTCCGCACTGCACAATTCAGTCCACAAGACAGCAGACAAATCGAACGGTAGAGAAACAATTGGGAATACGGTAGAGTTACTGCTGGGTAACTTCGGAGAAAACTATATGTGGTCATCCTTCTATCATTATCATTAGGATAATTGACCCGCATTACATAACTGAACTTTTATTCGTATAAGGACTCATTGTATTGTTGACAAAAGCGCCTAAGTCGCATTTTGTTACATTTTTTCAATTATCATGAGATACCCTTATTCCTCTAAAATGTGCTCCTGACCCTTCTATATTAAGTTAAGTTAACGATGAAATGCACCCGGAGATATTGTTGCAGGCGGGAGATTGAGCGAGCACATCAGATCCTACCAGCCCCTGTTCTATGACGCGGAGCAGCTCCACCACCAGCACCACCGCGCTAAGCGAGCAAGCCCTCCAGTTATCTCCCTTGATTTTGAAGCTTTTGGGCGGTAAGTCTAAGAAATTTTACTTGATAGAAATGCACACTGTATGCATCATGAACGCTTGGTCGGACTAGGGAGGATGATATAAAAGTTTTCCTGTCACAATATATTTACAATGCGATTGCTGGTTATTGGTAGGCCCTATTTTCTAAACAGGAGGGAGCAATGGACTAATCTTCTGCTTCTTCTGTCTCTGTATTGTAATGGCCAGGGAGAACCTGGTCCTTAGGCAACAAACCTATTCAAGAAACTGACAGTCATCCTCACCGTGGAACTGTTCTACCAGTCTATCGTCCTCCCAAGAGCCTAGCTTATACGGATGTGAAACTCTGTACTGCCTATCTCAAAGCAGCTGTCTCCAACTAGAAAGGGCACACAGAGTATGTCTGAAGATAATCCAAGGATTACCCACAAGAACTCGTACAGATATGGTTCTCTCACTAATCGGAATACTTCCCATCATGGCAATCATAAGCATCCGTAAACTCTCTCTCTTTGGACGCTTGCTCAACTGCCCAACTCAATGTTCAGCAAAATCTATTTTCATGTATCGCTTCTTTTCTGATCGTGTTTCCAGCAATCAAGTTACAAATGGATTTATTCCAGAAATAAAGAATTTGTGCACTCGCTATGGACTTGATGAAGTTCTCTCACAGGCTCGACTGTGTTCCTTGCCGACAACAAATATTTGGAAACTACAGGTAAAGAAGAACGTTAGCAGCGTAGAAAATATTGAATTTCTTACACGACTTGACAGTGACCCAACTATGGAGCTATTTAGGAACTGTCACAGAGTCTATTCTCCACACCTGCTATGGACATAGGGTAAATTCCATCCACACAGACGTGCTAGACTCAAAGCTGTGCTGTCTCTCATCACTCATCCAGTGAGGACTGAACTGTGTACTTTGTGCTCTTGTCTTGTGCATGGTCTCGTGCACCATCTTCTCCATCTATGTCTGGACAAAGTCGTCACAGAGAAACGTGAGACCATGTGGATTGATTTTCTTGACATTTTCGGTGTTGAAATTTATTATTCTTCTGGACAATCTTGATCTGAGAACTCTGACTGGTGTCCCGCTTGGTCAACACACGTACCACATCGACACCACACAGCTGCTTCTGCTTGTTGGACACAACACACGTACGACATCGACACCACACAGCTGCTTCTGCTTGTTGGACACTTTGCCCTAGGCATCAACTGGACCTCCCTCCCCATATAAATATCATTATTTCAATGTTGAAATTAATGTAATGTTTTGATTTAACTTGTATCTCCAAATCTGGGGGAATTAAATAAACCTACCTACCTGCTTCTTCTGTCTCTGTATTGTAATGGCCACAATTAACTAATTGATTATTTGGCCATGTGAGACCAGGTGGTTAAAAGCTAACTGTTACAGTTTGTATATATAAAGTAAAACATGGAGCTGTAGAGTTTTTCTCTACTGTGTGGCGTTAGACACTTGAGCCGTAAAGACTGCAAGTGTTTCGGCCGACACAGTACCTTCGGGTAACGAGTTCCAATCTTTAATGGTTCTAGGGGAAAATGAGTTTTTTCTGTAGTCGCTGTTTGGTCGGGATTTAGAGTTAGAGCTGGTGCATGTTTCTTGACAGTCTTTTAGGCCGTGTGAGTCTGTTCTTCTTGTCTATAATGACTATAGCTAGATGATTGGCGATCTTATAAATAGTTCTTCCTCTTGTAGTCCAATGATGTAAGCATGTTATCAAAACTGAAGCGATTTCCAAACCGATTGCAGACGTATCAAGCTCCTCTGCGTTGGACCATTTCAAGTTGGTGGATATCCTTTTGGTGGTATGGGTCCCGGATTGTTGATTCATATTCTACTTGGGGATTGGTATGCATTTGTCTCAACTGAAGTGGATCCAATGTTGAGGTTACGGCGAAAGAATACTAGTATTCTGTTGGCTTTGGCGCATATGTTGTTAATATGGTCATTCAAGTTCAGGCTGTAGGCTATGAGACAGCCTAGACACTTGCAGCTGTGGACTGATTCCAGTGTGTGACCGTCGAGACTGTATTGATGTTCCGTGAGCTTTTTTTTGCTGATGGCAAATACAGTGCATTTTCCTTGATGGAACTCCATCTTCCATTTCTTTTCCCATATGTTAATTAACTAGCTACATGTAATTAATCAACACACGGGCAGTAGAACTTGTGCATCTGTGTCAGATGAAACTGAAAGGTAGACAATGGTGTAATCAGCAAAGAGCCTCACTTTTGATTTCTGCGTGATCTTCTTTACTTGATCCAGATGTAGGCCGATGTATTCGTTGTTTTCCTCTTTGGGTGTTACAATATTTTCAATGGACTTCAAGTAGGCCCTTCTCAATACAATTTTCGACTATTCGTTTTACTTCTTTGAATCTTGTGGCAGTTTTATTGTGTTTTTTATTTAATACCTATTTCAGCAATTGCGTGTTCATTACTTGATTGAGTGTGACCAAATCAAAAACTTGAAGAAAGATTGCACAACATACAACGAAAGGATAATCTTTAAATTCTCATGCTTGTAGCTACTAGGTATGTACACAATGAAGAATAATTAAAACATATGTCATGAAATCACTGATAATGTATTTGACTAAAATATGTGTGCATATGAATAGAAAACAAAAATCACATTTTCTATCTACAAACCCGAGCATGTACACGAGCCAATCATGTTCTGACACGTACGTAAATCGCCTTTTGTCGCTTGATAGGACGCACTTGTTTATTTGCTTCACTGATATGACTATACCGAGGTATCTGGAACCAGTACGTGACACGGAGAGTTATAGCAAACTGATACCATTAACCTTCCTTTATTGGATCAGTAGAAATGTCATTCAAAGTAGGTTTCACGACTTTTGGATGTTTTCAATCTAAAGGTTATAGTATTGTGGTCTCCGGTGACAACTGTAGTTATACTGTGAGATGACGGTTAATATTGCCTGCCGTAGATTGAAAAAAATACCAGTAGATTGAAAAAAATACCATTCTGTTGTGTAAACTGATCAATTATTTAGATACTACCCTTTTTATGACAAGTCACAAGTGGGTTGTGGATTGGCGGACTTGTAAGAAAGACAATTCGGTAAAAGTTACAATGTGACGAAATACGAAAAACTGTAATGATCCCTACAAATCAAAGAGAAGTGTTTGATAAACGGATTGGTCAAATGACCCCATTGATATCACTTTATATAAGGAATGTTTATTGCATTGTGACATTCACATAGCTACTGTAGTTCAAGTCAAAGCGGAAGTTCAATATATCTACTGTTCCATTCATTTACCTTTCTGAGAATGATATCGAATACAGTTGAAGGGTATGACTGTGATACTGTGAATATTTGTGTCCATGCACCTAAATTTATCATTACCCCACTAGAATGTAATTGTAAAGAAAACATGTGACATCCAAGTCACAACTTTTTATCTTCACCAGGATTCGAAACCTGGATTGAGGATTCAAAGAAAGAAGACTCTCATCTGTTCAAGCGTACTCCTCGTCCATGACTACTGTTCATTACTTACATTTAATCACACGCTACGATTAGACGTAGGGTAGAGATTGTAAGTGTGAATTTTTAATGTCGAAATATTATCAACTCGGAAGCTTGTTGATGGTTGAATACTCATCCGCTGTTCGTATGAAATGCATGTTGGTAATGAAGTCATTTGTTTTGTCTCCAGAACGTTTAACTTGACTCTACAGGCTAACAGTAGATTGTTCAGCCCAGCAATTACTCTCGAGACGACGAGAGGGTACGTGGACTACGACGTGGGACGGGTCTACACGGGGCATCACCGCGGCCAAGACGGTGAGGCAGATACGGCACGTCAACTAAAGTTTAAACACTCGATCCATAATGGGACCATCAAATTTAGCAATTTACACCTCAATCATTCCCTCTCCTCATACATACAAATCTAGCAATGTAGGTCTCGTTTCATCACTTTACAGTCTCGTTCCATCACTTAACAATCTCTCTCCATCACTTTACAGTCTTTCTCCATCACTTTACAGTCTCGTTCCATCACTTTACATTCTCTCTCCATCACTTTACATTCTCTCTCCACCACTTTTCACTCTCTCTCAATCACTTTACAGTCTCTCTCCATCACTTTACAGTCTCTCTCAATCACTTTACACTCTCTCTCCATCACTTTACAGTCTCTCTCTCCATCACTTTACATTCTCTCTCCATCACTTTACACTCTCTCTCCATCACTTTACACTCTCTCTCCATCACTTTACACTCTCTCTCCATCACTTTACAGTCTCTCTCAATCACTTTACACTCTCTCTCCATCACTTTACATTCTCTCTCCATCACTTTACACTCTCTCTCCATCTCTTTACAGTCTCTCTCCATCACTTTACATTCTCTCTCCATCACTTTACAGTCTCTCTCCATCACTTTACATTCTCTCTCCACCACTTTACATTCTCGTTTCATCACTTTACATTCTCTCTCCATCACTTTACAGTCTCGTTTCATCACTTTACATTCTCTCTCCATCTCTTTACAGTCTCTCTCCACCACTTTACACTCTCTCTCCATCACTTTACAGTCTCGTTTCATCACTTTACATTCTTTCTCCATCACTTTACAGTCTATATCCATCACTTTACACTCTCTCTCCATCACTTTACACTCTCTCTCCATCACTTTACATTCTCTCTCCATCACTTTACATTCTCTCTCCACCACTTTTCACTCTCTCTCCATCACTTTACACTCTCTCTCCATCACTTTACAGTCTCTCTCCATCACTTTACATTCTCTCTCCATCACTTTACAGTCTTTCTCCATCTCCTTACAGTCTCGATCCATCACTTTACATTCTCTCTCCATCACTTTACATTCTCTCTCCATCACTTTACATTCACCCTCCATCACTTTCCATTCTCTCTCCATCACTTTACATTCTCTCTCCATCACTTTACACTCTCCCTTCATCACTTTATATTCTCTCTCCATCACTTTACAGTCTATATCCATCACTTTACAGTCTATATCCATCACTTTACAGTCTATATCCATCACTTTACATTCTCTCTCCATCACTTTACATTCTCTCTCCATCACTTCACACTCTCTCTCCATCACTTTACATTCTCTCTTAATCACTTTACACTCTCTCTCCATCACTTTACACTCTCTCTCCATCACTTTACATTCTCTCTCCATCACTTTACATTCTCTCTCCATCACTTTACACTCTCTCTCCATCACTTTACATTCTCTCTCCATCACTTTACATTCTCTCTCCATCACTTTACATTCTCCCTCCATCACTTTACATTCTTTCTCCATCACTTTGAACTCTCCCTCCATCACTCTACAGTCTATATCCATCACTTTACAGTCTTTCTCCATCACTTTACAGTCTCTCTCCATCACTTTACATTCTCTCTCCATCACTTTACATTCTCTCTCCATCACTTTACATTCTCTCTCCATCACTTTACATTCTCTCTCCATCACTTTACATTCTCTCTCCATCACTTTACAGTCTTTCTCGATCACTTTACACTCTCTATCCATCACTTTACATTCTCTCTCCATCACTTTACATTCTCTCTCCATCACTTTACACTCTCTCTCCATCACTTTACATTCTCTCTCCATCACTTTACATTCTCTCTCCATCACTTTACAGTCTCTCTCCATCACTTTACAGTCTCGTTTCATCACTTTACATTCTCTCTCCATCACTTTACAGTCTCGTTTCATCACTTTACATTCTCTCTCCATCACTTTACAGTCTCTCTCCATCACTTTACTTTCTCTCTCCATCACTTTACACTCTCTCTCCATCACTTTACACTCTCTCTCCATCACTTTACACTCTCTCTCCATCACTTTACATTCTCTCTCCATCACTTTACATTCTCCCTCCATCACTTTACAGTCTCTCTCCATCACTTTACATTCTCTCTCCATCACTTTACAGTCTCGTTCCATCACTTTACATTCTCTCTCCACCACTTTACAGTCTCTCTCCACCACTTTACATTCTCTCTCCATCACTTTACATTCTCTCTCCATCACTTTACATTCTCTCTCCATCACTTTACATTCTCTCTCCATCACTTTACATTCTCTCTCCATCACTTTACAGTCTCTCTCAATCACTTTACATTCTCTCTCCATCACTTTACATTCTCTCTCCATCACTTTACATTCTCTCTCCATCACTTTACATTCTCTCTCAATCACTTTACATTCTCTCTCAATCACTTTACATTCTCTCCCCATCACTTTACATTCTCTCTCCACCACTTTACATTCTCTCTCCATCACTTTACATTCTCTATCCATCACTTTACATTCTCTCTCCACCACTTTACATTCTCTCTCCATCACTTTACATTCTCTCTCCATCACTTTACATTCTCTCTCCATCACTTTACATTCTCTCTCCATCACTTTACATTCTCTCTCCATCACTTTACATTCTCTCTCCATCACTTTACATTCTCTCTCCATCACTTTACATTCTCTCTCCATCACTTTACATTCTCTCTCCATCACTTTACATTCTCTCTCCATCACTTTTCACTCTCTCTCCATCACTTTACATTCTCTCTCCATCACTTTACATTCTCTCTCCATCACTTTACAGTCTCTCTCCATCACTTTACATTCTCTTTCCATCACTTTTCACTCTCTCTCCATCACTTTACAGTCTATCTCCATCACTTTACATTCTATCTCCATCACTTTACACTCTCTCTCCATCACTTTACACTCTCTCTCCATCACTTTACAGTCTCTCTCCATCACTTTTCACTCTCTCTCTCCATCACTTTACAGTCTCGTTCCATCACTTTACACTCTCTTTCCATCACTTTACATTCTCTCTCCATCACTTTACAGTCTCTCTCCATCACTTCTCACTCTCTCTATCACTTTACATTCTCTCTCCATCACTTTACATTCTCTCTCCATCACTTTACTGTCTTTCTCCATCACTTTACACTCTCTCTCAATCACTTTACAGTCTCGTTCCATCACTTTACTGCCTGAGTCGAACACTTTACATCCATACTACATCACTTCCCGCCTCTCTCAAACACTTTACAGTTTCGCTGTGTAACTTATCACAATGGATTTAAACGTTGGATATTTATCCGATAGGGCGCACCATTTTTCTTTGATATATTTTTGTGATAGAAAATGTCAAATATCACATGTTCGCCTTTGATTTGGGTGTAGCGATTTAAATTCCCACAAATTCAATAAACACATCTCTTCAAACATGGCCTGATTTGTTTGCTATTCCATAGAGTACAATGTTCATTAATTTGTTTGATGCGCGTTGTATGATGAATTACGTTTTTCACTTTTCATATGACATTAGTTTATTTACATGCATGATGATTATTTCATACAAGTTTCAAATGTTCTGAATACATGTACCATGTAGTTGTCATTAACAAGCGTACAGTACAAACACTAAGTTACTTTTATTGTTCATTTGTAATTGACCTCTTTCATACGTTTTTGTAACCCTGTTCATGTTCGTGGGAAACATTGATATTAGCTCATGCTTGTTTCACAATCCCTTTTCATTTGGTTGATGAAATACGATATGTTTAAATCACAACTTCTTCCATGTCTTTCAGTGGAGTCTCCCCCCTCGGTGCGCGGCGTGATCTCCAGCACGGGACCCTTTGAGGGCACCATCTCCTCCCCACCCCATCTCTTCATTGTCGAACAAGCACACAAACACTTCACCTATCAAACTGACTTTCATTCAGTCATTTACAAAGCCTCGGATATCGAGTTTGATATTGGAAAATCATTATGTGCGTCAACAATACATAGTGTGAATTTGATTAATCTTCAGAAAAAAATAAAAAGGGAACAAACGAACGAGTCCCCATTAACATTTGTTTCACCATCAGACAAGAAACCTGATTGGTCAAAGCATGAGGAAAAGGCTGATTGGAGAGAGCGGCACAATAAGTCTGAGGCGCGGGCTAGACGGTCGGTGCCGGGCCGGAGAACGTGCGAGCTGGACGTGCAGGCCGACCACCTGTACCTGAGCCACCTGGGGGGACATGTGGAGTCCGTCATCCAGCAACTCGCCATCACTGTCCTCACTCTCAACTCCATCTACACACCCATAGGTTGGCTCATCTCGTGTCTACACGCTCTCCTCTCGTCTCCTCATACCTCAATAACCACGATGAAGGCGCCTTGGTGTATCAAAGAAGGGAATCAAGATGCTTCTATTAACGTCTAAGATCTAAGATCAATTTAATTACCAAAATACGATGTTATGTCTTATTGATTACTAGTTTTGTAATACATAGTGCAATTCAAGAAAAACTACATTTTGTAAACTGAAATATAACATTATGAATAAATGTTTTGTTTAGTTGTTAAGAAGTCTTTTCAATGTTTAGGTCAGTTTTAATTTCCTTCGACTTATTGGCCAGTACAGATCTGAGTTGTTTTTGAAGATTTTGAAGGGGACGGCGTGTCTGACGACATCAACTTTGTGATCAGACGGCTGAAGGTGCACACGGACCCCGAAGATATTTCCTACCGACTGAACGGGCACTTCGGGGTGGAGAAGTTTCTGGAGCTGCACTCCACAGACAACTACTCCCAGTACTGTCTCAGCTACATCTTCACCCACAGGGACTTTGACGGGGGCACTTTGGGGCTCGCCTGGACGGCAGGGGACGATCAGGCGGGCGGTCTCTGCGAGACTTACACGGTAGGGTGGCTTCAAGATCCTAAAGCATACATGTCAGTTAACTAGGTCAGTTCGATTATATCTTAACATTTCAATGGTTAAGATTTAAGTGTCAAAACACTTTAAGTTGACAAGCGTTTTGTGTTCCCTTTAGTTCGTCGGTTCAGTCTTATAAAGGGCAGATCTTTCATTCCTCTGATGGTTTGAAAGAAGGCTCTCGTGTGGCCAGTTAAGGAGAAGTTCTGAAATGAACCAGACTGGCTCACAGTTCTGGACTGAGGCTGATAGCGCCAATATAGGTATCTCAAAATAACATTATTAACTGTACTGATGAATAATATAAGAGTAAACGAATGAACCGATATCTTTCGCAGATCAACAGGTCCTATAATACTACATCTTAAAGCAGTCACTTGGACCATTGTTCTGGTGAAAGATATAGAGTGTATTCCCCATACAATGAAATATGACAATATGTGTTAACCAGACGTACAGTCAGGGGTCGCTGACTCTAAACACGGGGGTTGTGACGTCACTCAACTACGGCAAGACGGTGCCCTCTCACGTGACTGCACTGACATTAGCCCACGAGATTGGTCACAACTTTGGAGCCCAGGTAGTCTGCGTTTTGGCCTTCTGTAATTTCTCATTGCATGCCATGTTAATATGATGAAATATCAGAAATAGGAGTAAGGATTCGAATTTAACCACAAGAATGGAAAAATGGAACACATTTCTTCTGATGTTTGTTAGACAACAGTAATATCTCGATGAACCGTTTTTTAGAACAAGTCTTGGTTTGCCCAAACTCTCATTTCTACACACTAAGGAATTGGCAACTAAACTGAACAACTATATGTAGGCCTACATAGATATCAACGCTTAATCTTAGTTGATTCCCGGGCAAGTCAAATTTACCATGAATTAGACCTTTTCCTTGAACTGACTTAAAGTACGATAATTATTACATGGGTGTGTTAAACACAACTGACCTCACTTGTTAAACTAAAGTCATTCCCCAGCACGACATGGAAGGGGGCACGTGTAGCCCAGGGGGGACTGAGGGCAACTACATCATGTACGCACGAGCTACTGACGGTTACCTGCCAAACAACGACAAATTCTCTCCCTGCAGCATTGCGGCCATGGCCCCCTTCGTACTGGCCCGTGGGGTGGGTCCTGGGGGGTGCTTTGTCGGTAAGTGTGTTACAACATATCAATGAATATGACAGGCCTATGTTGGTATACAGAGAGTTTGGCATCTCAATGTTTGTGTACGAGAGCGTGACATCACTGTGTTTGTATTCAGAGAGCTTGACATCACTCTGTTTGTGTACAGAGAGCGTGACATTACTGTGTTTGTATTCAGAGACCGTGACATCACGGTGTTTGTGTACAGAGAGCGTGACATCACTATGTTTGTGTACAGAGAGCGTGACATCACTGTGTTTGTGTACAGAGAGCGTGACATCACTATGTTTGTATGACCGTGACATCACGGTGTTTGTGTACAGAGAGCGTGACATCACTATGTTTGTGTACAGAGAGCGTGACATCACTGTGTTTGTGTACAGAGAGCGTGACATCACTATGTTTCTGTACAGAGAGCGTGACATCACGGTGTTTGTGTACAGAGAGCGTGACATCACTTTGTTTGTGTACAGAGAGCGTGACATCACTATGTTTGTGTACAGAGAGCGTGACATCACTGTGTGGGAACCGCGTGGTTGAGGAGGGCGAGGCATGCGACTGCGGGTATGAGGAAGACTGCGAGGAAAGTTGCTGCACCCCTCAGAGCCACACCCCTGGGGCCAGCACACCGTGTACCGTCAGGGTCACCTCCGTATGCAGGTGCGTGATGTCACTCCTTACTCCTTGTTACTCTATTTCACTACCCATTCCTTTTTCACTCTGCAATGTTCCTCAAACTCATGAAAGAAATAAAATTGCACGGATCATCTACAAAATTAATATCAGTATCGTTCCGTGAACTATTCTTACATATTTTTTTCTGAACCAAAATGAATTCGCAAGTTTTCCTTGAAATTTGTGGTTGATAATAATTTGGTGCTCGAATTTCTTGAGAATTACCTAAGAACGCGACAGTCTTAATTCTTGGTGATTCATTCGGGTCTTGTTTCCAATGAGGCTTAAAAGGTTGGATTTGGGGCATTATTCTTCAGAAAGTTTTTGTCCTTGTGAAAGCAATTTTATAGTCAGTTGATAAGATTTTAAAATGGTTCTTCCCAAAACAGGTGAAATTTTCTTATGTACAAATGACCATTTGAACTTGGTTTAAGCTCCCTATGTACAAACAACCTTAATCTTCATCAACTGTATCTCAACTTGTACGCTTTGGAAAAGTCCCCGTTTTTTTGTTGTACTTTCTGCAGAGACAACGACAGATGGAGAAAATACACAGATTTGATAAAACAATGCCATAATATATACACAAATATATACATTGGATCTTCTCGGTTACTGGTATGGAGAGTGTTCTGATTACGAGACTGAGCGATGGATATTAGAATTTGGTTCCCTGAAGTTAAGAACTGGATAACGTTGGAGGCTGCGTCTACCAGTGAGATAACGAATTGTTTGGGGGTCACAAACCATTTAATGCGTGCAAGCTATATAATGCTTTGAAGCCGAAACGAGATCGTGTGCACCAGAGAATTTTGCGAATGAATTGTAAAATGAACAAAGACCGCCATGGCCATTGCTAAGAACATAGTACAAGTAGGTAAGTAATCAATATCAGTATGTAATAGCAGGATACACTGGTGTTGTCCGTAGGTAATAGAATTTCAGACGATACATTTCAGATTGCTAGCAACCCAATGTCCTCAGCAAGAGGTCATGAACACGTGCATGAGCAGCTGTAATGGCTGCACCTATCCGGAATGGTTGTCCGGAATAGTCGGAATAACAACGCTCTTCTTAGCAAAAAAAGGAAGGTTGACAGGTTGATTGTGGCTATTGATGAAGAGTGTGTCACTGGCGGAAACATGTTGAAGAGAAGAGAATGATGGCCACACCCTTACAAAAGGGAATTGTCGTAGAGGCTTTAATCATGAGAGAGCATTTCATTCTCGACACAACAAAACACATATCACTGACACACACATTCAGAGCTCGGAATTTCGAGATCTACAAACGAGATAGAGCATCTGCATTGTCAGATCCAAGGAAGTGTTTGGCACACACAACAAGATGTGGCAGGATGACTTTACATTTTGATCTTCACATTTCAAGAATGAACATAGTTGTTTATCACATACAACGAAAATACGTTTCTTAGTCCGTAGATGACCTAAGAGAATAGCTGACACCACAATTTGGCATAACTCTTTGAATGGCATAGAAAGTTCTTCTTCAAACTTTGTTCACACGTCCGTAAGCAATTTTTCCTCTTGCTTTTTCCTCGAACCACTCTCCTTGGAAATATGCATGTCCGACTGTCGCAGCTGCATCGGTAGTTAGTACATTTCAGTGTTTGTCGAAGAAAGGAGCTCATGAAAGAAAGATACGCCATTCCATCTTGTCTGGGATATATTTCACTTAACTAATTAAGTCCCTTCGGCAATTGCTTGATAGACTGACATGGTGGTATAACTTCTTGGCAGTTGTAGACAGTTCAATGAGGTAGGAGATGAATGATCGGCAGGGGATGATATCTCTGCAGGTATAGTTCAAGTGCCCGATGAGGGATAAGAGCTCTCGTTTGGTGCACGTTTTCCTGGTGGAAAACTAGTGAAGCAGATTAGATATGCGTTTTAATAGCTGGTATGCTGATGGAAACCAAGATGATGGCCA